>CM065120.1:44362500-44962500 GCA_033026305.1 Cirrhinus molitorella
TGTCAGTAAACAAGCTAAATTACTTAACTATTTTATATATTTTACATCCCTGAACAAATGTCCATCTTAACAAGTGCAAATGATCTGACAAGGACATTTCATAATTCATTAAACATCCAACTTAGCATATCATTAAACTAAATTTATGACACCAATAGCATGTTTTTGTTCAAAATGCAATCCATATCTACAGTCAAAAATGTCAAAGTCTGTTGACAAGCAATGCATTAGAAATACACATTATTCTAATGAACAAGCATCTCATGAGCCAAGAGCACAGATAAACCATATATCATTGCAATCATGTGTTTGTCTTCATGTTTCGTCCGTAAAGTTAAGACAAAAGGAAGTGATGGTCATTCTGGAAGTAATCCAGGGATGGATGATAGATCTTTCTGCAGCACAATGGAGTGAATGAATGGAGTCAGGTAGTTAACTAGAAAACACTGAAAACCAGTCATCATGAACTGGAAAAGGACAAATGATAAAAGCATGGGACTTGAGTTCAGTTACAAGCACAATACCTACAACAAAACAATAAATGAATACATACAGCATTCAGGGAACAAATGTAATGCTGCAACTGAATTAATTCTGGATCTGGGGGATGAATAGCACAAGAAGCCGCCATAAAAGGTAGAAAAATGCTAAAATATCAGAAAGACAGTCTTACGCTAGGGAGAACTTTCAAATGCTCAAACAAACAGAACCAGCAGAAAGAGCTAGGATGAGTATAAAATAAGCCACACAAAACAGAAAAAAAAAACAAAAACAAAAGTAAAGTAATTTAGGGAAGCGGAAGTTCATATTTCACACCAGAAGACTGACAGCAGAAAGGAAATGATAAAAAAAATAAAAATAAATACACAATTAAAAAAAATAAATAAACTCAAGGCTCAGGTATTTTGACACAGACACAATCTTCCAGTGGATTTGAAGACCCTAATCACGAGAAGGAGCAGTCTGAAAACAATATGATTCAGCAGGTTTAAACCCACTTATTGCAAAATGGATATGAAATGTGTGTAATAACAGGAAGATGGTAGAAGAAATATGTCAAAGATGCAATAGGCATGTGACCAGTGACCACCATTCAATGATGTGTAAAGCAGGTATGGATTCAACAGAAAATAGATGAAAATGTTGAAACCATAAACTGAGATTTAATAAATGCAAGTGATATGAAGTTGCAGGAATAAAAATTTGAATGAAGATAGATTCATAAAAATATGCCACACCTTAGTACAGCTTAAGTAGTTACTCGTAAAAGAAATGGATCAAAAAGAAAAAAAAAAAAAAGAAAGGTGGACAAATGTGTGTAAAACACTATGGACATTTAAGAGGACACATTCACTCTAAAAAAAATAGATTTAAAATAGTTATGAGTAATAAAACATGCAAAAATCACTGCAGAAGTTGTGAATCAATGGCAGAAGGAAAACATTAGTATGGGGTATGATTAGGAAAATGGTAGGAACACAAGAGAAACACTAAGCCATGGAGAAATAATGGCAGCAACAAACACTGAGAAAGCAGAAAAGCTCACACAACTGTATTCAAATAAGGTCAAAAGGAAGGGGGGGAAATAAAAGCGTATAAAGGACAATATACATGAGAAGGTCTTCTGATTAGACTCTTGAATTGAAAACAGCATTAGGAGACACCAACCAAACGAGATACCTTAACATTTAATACATGATAAACATTATAATGCATCTGCATGAGTATGGAGGACAGGAAAACTCAGCTTCATTGGAAGCACAATGCTAATGTGTCAAATGTGAAACCAGGCAGAGAAGGGTCAAATAACAGGTGACATCTATCATATGCAAAATAAATAAATAAATAAATAAATAAAATAAATTCACAAAAGACAAATAAAGAATAAAAGACACAGTCCATGGTAGTGTATGCAGTGTGATATTGTTTAGCAATTATTTTCAATAAATAAGGATAGAGGAAGATTACATGCAGACGATGGGAGAGGAGTCGAAACATCAAACAATATCACACAAGTCATATACTGCAGTAAATGAAGACAAAAACTGTGATAAGTGGACTAATAAACCTCATTTCACAAAAAACTGCATTCAAGAAGAGGACGCAATTAGAATATAACCGAAACGATGTAGAAAACAGAGTTCTGGCAAGAAATATAGAGCAAAGAAACAGTTGTATAATATCCAAAAACAAGTCAGTTATAACTGGACCATCACATTGGTTTAAATAAAGCATTCAGAAAAAAAAGGTACTGTTCAAGAAGAGACTGTTAAATGTGTAAAACTGCATTACAAAGCATGTGGAGAACAACAACAACAACAACAAAAAAAAACAACATCAAGAGAAGAGTTTGCATGCAAACCTAAGATAAATAAATAAATAAATAAATAAATAAATAAATAAATAAATAAATAAATAAAAGTTAACCTTGCACAAGTAATACTAGAACATAATTAGAAATTAAAGAAAAAGAGAGTATAGAGACTGAACTTTACAAAGTTCTTTGCAAAATGTCTGTCAAGTTCAAAGTGAGACGCAGCAGATCTCTAGGCCCGCAATGATCAGCAATTCAAGCATATAATCCACAAATCAGAATAATCCAAGCAACTGTAATAATCCAAACGGCAGTAAAGCGCCAAACAAGGTTATCAAAACGCATAAATCCAGCAGAGATCAATTTACTCAGGCGTCCTACAATGCAAACTCAGACCAACAAAAATGAGGTTAGAAACTCAGTAACCTTACCTTCTTTACCACACAATGAAGGACTAGTTCGCCCAAAAAAAGTTAGATTTTTCTTATCATTTACTCACCCCAGTGCCATCCGAGATGTAAATGACTTTCTTGCTTCAGCCGAAGAGAAGTTAAGGGTTTGGATGGAAACGCTGCAGGCATTTTCTTGTTGAATGGCAAAAAAAAAAAAAAACCGATCCAAAAGGCAGTAACTCCACACAAGCCAGTCGACAAATAAATGTTATTTCTAGCTAAATGAGCAGTCCTTTTCAGAATAAACAAAAAATACATACGCTTTTTAACTACTAAACGCCAACCTTGGTCCAGCTTTGGGAAGCGCGTCCACGAGGCGTTTGCGCAAACGCTCTTATATACTGTGGGTTTCATTCATACTGGACGCTAGAGGGCGCGCTCTCGCTCAGAAGGTTCCGAGCGGACTCATAGAGGAAAAAAAGCATACTTTTTTTTATTGCTGCCAAAACACTTCACAAGAAGCACAAAACATTTAAATACAAAAATAAATATAAAAAGTAGAACTAGAATAAATAAATAAAACTAAAAAAAATAAATAAATAAAAAATAAATAACGAACATAAACCAGAGGGGGAAAGTTATTATTTTGAATGCTTTTGTTTTTTATGCCCATCAGAGACAAAACATATGATTTATAGTCAACCAGAAAAATTGGCAATACTGGGTTTTTACCCCAAAAAATGCACTTATGAATAAAACAAGTATAATAAAAAAAGATTAACAATGTATTGAAAGCAGGAGTTAGAATGAAAATTAAAGAAAATACTATCAAACGTGTTAATACATATCCTAACATTAAAAAAAAAAAAAAAAACATTGTGTTAATACTTTTATTCAGCAAGGATGTGTTAAAAAAAGTTATAGCAGAGACTTATATTATTAGAAAGACTTATATTTTGAATAAATACTGTTCTTTTTAACTTTTTAATCATCATATAATCTTTTTTTTTTCTAATAAAGGCAGTCTTAATGAGCACTTATTTACTTCTTTAAAAACATTGCCAAACTTTTGAGCGGCAGTGTTATATACAGCCAGAGCACATTTTAATGCATATTAAATTAATTTACTTTTATTTTAATGTTTTTTGTTTTTTTTTGCCATTTTGTTCAGAGCTAAGAAGAAACTACTTACTATAAAACTGACGGTCGTTAGAATACTTTTCATATATATATATATATATATATATATATATATATAAACTATAAATAAATAAAGACAATGTAGTAGGAGGTTTTCACATTATGAAATTAAAATCCTCTAATAAGGTATATATCTTGCTTTAGGACTTTTCATCCTTCTTAATGTCTCCAAATATATTACAAATTCGTCTTTATACACCAAAAAATATAGGGGAGATTTACAAAATTTACATTTAGGAATGTACAATTTTAGCAAAAGCAACACATTATTTAATACATAGGATATCTTTTTATCTTTAAATAACAAACCAAACTTGACAAGTTCCCATGAGAGGACCAGTCTCACAGGTAATTGTTGTTCCATAAAGTTTGTACTAAATTACACTGAAAAAACAAGTGTTCAACTGTTTCTATCTGCAAATTACACAATTGGCATATATTAGAATCCCCAACATTAAATCTTACTCTTAAAAATTATTTTGCAGGATAAATGTGATTCATAATTTTAAAGTGCACCTCCTTGCATTTAGGATTGACAGGGAACGTAAGAGAATTGGTTCTAATTTCGAACACTTCTTTTTTATCAAATTGACAAAAAATATACGATCTCTTTATTGGCACATTTTCTATCATAAGATCGACTTTTTGGGAAGAATACTCTGCGTTAATGAGTTTTCCGCCTCGACGTCGCGTCGCTTTTTCGTCGTCTTTTACTCTCGTTTTTAACTCCGCTCATATGAAAGATAATCGCCCTCCATCTAGTGGCTCAGAGCAGCATCACATTCTCGTGTGAGACGATTTTAAGTGGCTTAATAGGGAAAATGACAGCTTGATGCTAATATTCAGTACTACATGACAAACACTACTCATAGTTCGGTAACAGCCAATCAGCATTAATTTAAACATCTAATTCTCATAAAAATAACAATGACTCTGTATGCGTATGCGTAAACCCCCTGAACACATCTTTCCACAAACAGTAATCAGTAAATATGAAATCAGTTTACTGACAGCTGTTTTGAAAAACTTCCCACCCAACAGCACACTGTGCTACAGGAATAAGGATAAGTTGTTTTTTTTTTTTTTTTTTTTTTTTTTTTTTACAAATAAGGTCAAATGTAAAGTAATTTCAGGTGTTTCCTATCATTGTAAATTATCAGAAACTATACGACAAAGAATTCTAAAATTATGGCTTCTTTTAAAAAATGTTCTCATGAGTTTATGTTAGCTGACCCAAGTCAGTGAGTAAGATGCACAATCTGAGTGTAAATTGTACATCTGAATTTGATTCAAGCCCAGATAATTTTCCTTAAAAAAAAAAAAAAAGACAAAGAAAAATATTGTAATGCTTAAATGCTCTTTTACAGTCATAATTATTAGCTTAAAGCTAACTTAACATAAAATCAGTCAAATGAAGTTTCAATTTCAATATTGTTTGCTAAAACAAAATGTTGAACACCAAAGTTGTAACCTTCCCAGCAACGTACCAAACCATGGAGTTTGATAAGTATAATTAAACAAAAACCGAATCAGAAAAGAAGGCATAAACGTCACTGAAACTTTAAATGGTGGTTTAAACAACAGCTGTTACGCTGTATAAGCTCCAATATATTGCATTGCCTTTATGGCCACTGTGTGAACAGACTTTCCCTGAAATGGACTTTATTCAGTCATTGGTAGTTTGAGGGGTTAAACACTGACTGTAATGCTTTCACACCACTGATCTGTTTGTCTGAGTGTCCGGTCATTATATATATATATATATATATATTCCTAGATAGCAACGTTGTGTCATTGTGTCTGATTTGGACCACAAGCAGACTAGTAATGCCGTATGTTAGCCAAGAACAATGCAAATAAACCACATATTCTGAGTCACAAAATCTCTATATATTTTACACAGTGCTGTGAAAAGTTACTTCTAAATTTACAATATTGCATTGCCTAATGGTGTAACTAATGGTGTACTTTTTTGGAAAGCAGTGCTTTGTGCTACTTTTGCATTATTTTATTTATTTATTTATTTATTTATTTTTGTATCTGGCCTGGGCTTGCTTGTTTGTTTTTAATATAAAAAGATCTAGTTTTGGCAAATGTAAATAATAATACAATAGTACAATAATAATAATGATAATAATAAACAGACAGTTATACTGCTTATTATGTTGCAAACTGTTGCCAGTGGTATATTGTCTTATTATCCTAATCATAAACATGCTGGTTTGTAGTGCAAATAGTTTAACCCTGTACTGCACAGTTATTCTTCATATTTATTTACTAAAAATAGCTAATGAATCTGAACTCTGCACATTCACAAAATATTACTTCAGTGCTGGATAATAATGTGAACAGAAGTCTTTTTGTGACTGTGCGACTGATATCGCTATCGCCAGATGCAGGTGTGTCTCAACCAATTTCTAGGCCACAGCATCCAATGCACATAACATTTCCACAGTGCTTTTATTTGAAATATTGTCACTCATGTCAGTTATCTGTGACTCTGGGATGAATGTAGGATGGTGCATTTAAACCCTGGAAACTACTACGCTGCATGTTTTGATAGTAGTGTACCAATGCGTCATCTGCGTTGTGTATTTATAAGCGTGTTTCTCTGCATATCTTTCACACACATCTCAACACTTTTCAGCCCTTTCTGCAGTGCAGCTGGGTGGAACCATTATATAGAAATACGGAAGCAGAAATGTGAGCTAGTCCGATAGAGGATGTGCGTGTGCTTATAATGATTTACATTAATGCATTTGGCAGACACTTTTATCCAAAGGGACTTACATTGCATTCAAGATATTTTGTCAGTTCTAGCTTTCCCTGGATTTTGATCTGATCTGGTTTTGTCTGAATATATCTGAGACTAACATCAATCTGAAATGAAGGCCATCATCATCATCATCATCTTCACTCTCTGTCTGATCTCAGGTCAGTTCTTTACTGATGATTGTATCTATTTTATTCTTTTCCCATAATTAACCATATATAATAACCCAGAGCAAATGAACTTGTGTTTGTCAGGTCAGGTACTGTGTTTTAAAGTGATTGGCTGCACTGGAGGAAGTGTAATGTTCAAGTGCATGAACTCAAACCAAAGGAAGTCTTATGATCAGTATAAAGGAAGGTTTTTCTGCAGAAACAGAGACTGTAAGACAGGAATCAGTACTGAGATTCAGCACCGCTGGGTTAATAATGGGAGATTCAATCTCTATGACGATGAAAACAGCAGATTCTTCACAGTGTTTATCAGGAACCTCAGCAGAGAGGATGATGGGGAATATACATGTGGAAACAACCAGAAATGGAGTCATGATGTTACATTAGTGGTGAACAGAAGTGCGTATGATACTTTATAATTTATTACAGTAATTATTATTATTAGTATTAGTATTAGTAATTATATATATATTTTTTATTATAGTGGTATTTAAAGGTGCACTATGGAAGTTTTTTGTTGGTTTGTTTTAATAACAATGGCCAACTATGACAAATGTTCAAGTTATTGTTTAAACCAGTCTGCTTGCCTTAACCTTATTCACAATGGTAAGCTAACAGTAATGGTTCATCATTTGTGTCATGAATTCAGATTATACAGGAGAAAATATCAGCTTTACATCATTCAAATTAATGTGTTTATGTCGCTTCTGTAAAAATGCTACATTTTCAGTCAGTATGTCTTGACAGAGAATGACAGATCTGCTCTGATCACAGAAACCATAAATATACCTTAAACAAGAATGTTAAAAATGACCTCAATGAACATGACACTTCATTTATCAAACAGAGATGGCGACAGAGAGACCAAATTTCCCCAGTGCACCTTTAATAGCACTTTTCAGTGTATGTCACAATGATTTGTTGAAATTATTTTCAGAATCTTCTTCTTGTGGGACGTCTGTTATGCAGACTGCATACATTGGTCAAACAATCACTTTCCAGTGTAAATATGAACATGGGTTTGAAAAACACACCAAAGTCTTCTACAGAGTGAATGTTGGTCCTGTCCATGTGCTGAACAGCTCTCAATCATCACAATCATCTGAAGAGAAGTTCATCCTGTCTGACAGTCAGAAAGATCATTTTAGTGTGACCATCAGAGACATTTCTACAGCAGACGATGAAGGAGTTTATTTATGTGGAGTGAAGAGAGACAAATCAGATAAACGACCTTCAGAAACATCAAACATCACCTTCATTAAAGAGATTCATCTGAATGTTTCTAGTGAGTTTATTATTATTATTATTATTATTATTATTATAATAATAGGGGAAACACCTTTACAAGTCTAAATAAGAAATGCAAATCCCTCCTGACTGTTAATAATGTAATATATCAACAAATAAATATTGTCTTGCAGGTCAAATATCATCTGTCCAGGTTGAGGCCTACATCAGTAAATCAGTCTTCATCAAGTGTAAATTTCCACAAAAATTCAAAGGAAACAAGAAATTCATCCAGAAAGATCCATCACAGAAGATCCCTGTTGATGAACAGAATCAATGGGTCCTTCATGATAAATTTCACATGTTTGATGACACCCGTGAAGGACACTTGAACATTTGCATCAGTGATTTAACTGCAGCTGATGAAGCGACATACAGATGTGGAGTGAATATCCCTGATAATGATGATCTGTTCACTGAGATCAAACTGAAAATCAATCAAGGTAAAGAGCTTCTGTTAGGAGCTTGTTTTTGAACATTATAACAGCTATTATTGCTATATTTTATATATATTAAGGTGGTGTAGTTTTTTAGTCTAATTATTCTTCCTTCTTCATCTGCTATTAAGTCAGTAGCACACAGAATCGGTTGCAGGAAAGTTAATTGGCAAACAGATAGAGGACAGTCTGAACATTACCAAACTTATATTCTGTAACTCAATAACACTAGCTGCTACAACTGACTGATGGCATCAGATCGTTGTGAGACCATGCTGGCAAAAATAAATGTGCTTTGTCTATCAAAGAGCATTCATTCTTGTATAGTTCATCATCACCATCCATCATCATAAGAGTGACCTATGCGCACTGATTTGGCACAGTGCCACCTAGTGGCCACAATATATGAAACAATTATATTTCTACTTATTTTATGTAATTATTATTCTTTTTTTAAATAAGAGATTAAGGACAGCATACCAGCAATTCATTTGTCAATACTGGCCTGTAAAATGCTCCATTTCTCCAGTTTTTTTTTTTTTTTTTTTTTTTTTGTGCACTTAATACAAGAGAAAAAATACTTTACGTTTTTTTTATTTAAATACTTTAAGTATATGATTTGCATTGTTTTTATTTGTAGTTGACAATTTTCCTGCATCAAGCACATCATCTGCTGTTGTTGGTGAAAGTGTGAAACTCAACTGCAGTTACCCTGAGAAACACAATGAGACCAAACACATCTGCAAAGAGAACAAGAAGAAGATCTGTCAAATCATCAGTTCATCAGAGCAGCAGCGCTTTGAGTTTTCTGACAGTGCAGCAGGAGTTTTTACAGTGATCATCAGTAATGTGAGACTGACAGATGCTGGAGTTTACTGGTGTGGAGCAGAAACCAGACACAAGCATTTGACTTCTGTTTCTCTCACCAATAAACATAAACTGACTTTAACCAGTATGTACAGCAATCATACAGTTCAGTAATATATGCATATATTTTACAGTGTATAAATACATCTCCATTCTCTTTGAATATTAGTGCCTCCAGTGATCAGACGTTAAGGAGATTCAGCTGAGATCAAATGCCCTTATGAAGCAAATCACACAAATGAAATAAAGCATCTGTGCAAAGGAAAGTGTTTCACTAAAGATGCTCAAAATATAATTCAATCAGATAAAACCCATGTTAAAGAACCAAAGATTTCAGTAAAGGATGACACTGAACTCAATCTGTTCACTGTGACCATCACTGATCTGAGAGCAGAGGATGCTGGGAAATACTGGTGTGCAGTGAAAGATGCGTTTAACCTTCCCATTGAGCTGATGATCATCATGAAGGATGGTGAGGCTGTTTATTTGGGAAAAGTCTCAATGTTTCTGATCATTCTGTTATCAAACTCATATTTAATGTTGTTCTCTTCAGGGATCACTCATGAGGCGTCTGTCGGAGGATCAGTGTCCATCAGCTGTAAATACATCAGGAAGCTAAATCAGGTGTTTTTCTGCAGAGGAGATCAGCCCAATATCTGCGTCAGAGACGGAGTTTGTGTTTCATCAAATAACAGAATAAACAGCAGATTCTCTCTGACTGATCAAACCTCTGCTGGAGTCTTCACTGTGAACATCAGCAATCTGACAGAAGAGGATTTTGGGAAATATTGGTGTGGAGAGGAGCATTCTGGGTCCTTCATATTCACTGAAGTTCATCTACATGTGAACAGAGGTAAAACCTTCTTTTGTTAAAGGCATACTGTGGCTCTGAAATCTACTTTTTTTGTTTTTACTAAAAACTAATGACTTGCCAATACTGAGCAGCATTAGTGTACTATTAGTGTATTAGTGCTGTATTGTTACCAACATTTATCAAAGTATCTTTTGTACTCAGCAGAACACCAAGAAATGACAGTAAAAGTAGGGACTAATGTACTGTAATAATACGAAATGTCTGTTAATTTAAAGGAGGATATCCTGGCAGAATCTTACAGATTGTTCCCCTCACAGTGTGATATTATTTTTTTATTTATTTTTTTTTTTTTTGGTGTACTGTCCCTTTAAAGCAGCATGACGTGGTAAAGGCTGCATCTTCAGTGTGATGTGTGAATAACAGTTTCATTTTCTCACCAGTTTTATAACCACAGACAACAGGAAGCAACAAACCAGCAGTGGTCTTTGCTGTTTAACCAGTTTAACTTAACATGAGCCTTGCAACAGAAAGTGTCTCGTTTTGCACTCAGTTTGCACTCCCATCCCCAGGATCAGAAATTAACAGATAAGGACAAAATGCCTGCATTAGGCCTTGTTTTTAAAATTTATAAGCATTTGAAAACAGCGAGATGTGTTTTCCTGATCTTGTCATCAACAGTACAGCCTCTGCATGTCTTAGAGCAAGTGTCAGTTCACTGAAAGAATTTAGTTTTTGAATAAATCAGTCTGAATGACTCAAAGTCTCACTCGTAAAGAGGGGGCATGTTTAAATACACTTGCAGTCTTTGCATTTGGTTACTTGTCTAAATACAGGACGCATTTTCTGAGCTTTTGATCACCGAATGAGACACACTTGTATAATGTTGTAGAAATGCAAGTGTTTACAGAGCTTTATTTTATTTATTAACTTTCACTCGTTGCATGTTAAGTAAAGTAAAAGCAGTTGCAAATGTACTTTGCACCAATAAAACATGTAAGACGTTGTGGGATACGGTTAGTGTGAGTGTGGTGTGGAGTAAGAGCATTTTTAACACCTGGGACAGTCTTGCAGACTTCATTCCTGTTGTGTGCACACCCTCAAGTGGCCAAAACTATGAGTGTGACTATATGGACAGAATCACTGTCACTTGCTTTGTCCTTAAATGAATCAGCCATTTGAATGAATCATTAACTAAATAATTTAATGACAAACTCATTAAGACACTGATCACCTGCTGACAGTTTTAGTATCATTTAATTTTAGCTGAGGGGCTGAAACAGGAGTTTTTACTGCTGTGATTGTAGTTCTTGAGGCAAGAATATTTATGAATGATTTGAAAATGTACAATAATTAATAATCCTAATAATTTAGTAAAAGTAATTGCAAAAATACAAAATATTTTTAACAAAACAACAACATAAACAACAATCTGGTGTGATTTCAGGTTTTCCTGTGACAGTTGCTGTGGTTTCTGTGGGTTTAATTCTGCTGGCTGTGTGTTTAGCGCTGGTGCTGTTCAAAATAAAACACAACAGAAAACACGGTGAGCCACAAACCTACTACTGAACATTTAATAAATCTGAGCTTGTCTCCCTCTGCTGGTCAGAAATCTCACATTTTCTCATTCTCGTCTTGTTCACACACAGACACCATCTCATCAGACAGAAGAGAGAGTAGAGATCATGAAATGGTGAGTTTCAGAGCTGATCTGTGTTTTATATCAGTAGTCTGAACTAAAGAGTTCACATTTGGGGGATTTTAATTCTTGCAGGCTCAAGAAGAGATTCAAGACTCAGATCCTGAATCAAATGCTCTTTATTCGACAGTACAGTCACCCACAAACCCCTCTGATGGGCTCCTGTACGCTGCTGTCAGTTTCCAGAAGCATGAAGAGTCTCCCAGTGATGCTTCAGTCAGATTCAAAGATGATATTCACTGTGATTATGCATCTGTCATCACAGCAGAATAACATAAGCACTGGATTGTTGTTTTTAATACTAGAAATTATAATAGTGTCAGTCACTGAGAAAAATAACTGAATGACATTTGACATCATCATTCGACATCATGAGCATCATTCATCATTCAGTTGCATTGAAGTTATTGAACAGCTTCCTACTTTTTTTTTGGGGGGGGGGGGGGGGGGGGGGGGGGGAGCACACTCATTAAAATACACTTAAATTTCTAGTAAATTATGTTTAATGAAAGTGCCTGCTTTAGGTTCATAATATGTTTGCATTATTCTCACATGTAGATCTTTTTGGACAAAATGATCTGCTAAATGAATGAATGCCATTTGTTACTATCATCAGTCACTGATGGCATCACAACAGCCTCCTTTCACCAGTTCCTGTACAGCCATTATTGCTGCAGTATCCTAAAATATTGTGCATCCAAGAAAATAAAACTTCACCTCATGAATGCAAAAAAAAAAAAAAAAAAAAAAAAAAATATATATATATATATATATATATATATATAATTTTATTGAATTGGGTGCCAAAATTGGCTAATATTTACTTTTAAATGGAGGCATTTTTTACTTCTGAAAATATTATTATTTCCATTTTACACATCATTCAAAAATACAAGTCCACACCTTTAATCAATGATGCGCCCTTTTGGCCTGATCTAGTTTGCAAACATCATGAAAAAGAAAAAATGATGCAAAGATGAAGAAAAAAGTGCACTGTTAGATCTTTCCAGGCTTTTTATAGTAACACACTGGCAACACTGTTGCACTAGTTACTGTAGGTCTTTTACAGTAAATTACTACGATGGCTGTTTGAAGATACACCATTAATAGGATTTATTAACTCATTTAAGTCACACAGCCTTAGATCAACATCATCTGTATAACAAATGAACACATTAAATCTGTCAAGATCTCACCAGAAGAGAATTAAACACAAACACCATTAACATCTTCACTCATTATAGACACCACTTTCACTTTATTTCTGTCATCTTAAGAGCTTACTGAGAATGAACAGTGGCTTTATTATGTTTTAAGTCATCATTATAGTGATGCTAGTTGGACTCTTGACTGTCTTTTGCATTGTAATCTCTTTTCTCCTTCAGTAACAGCATTAGTGTTTTGTAATAAACATGTATGACGTAACATTTAAAGAGCTGCTTCAGCTTTATGCTCTTCTGGTAACAGAAAGTATAAGAACATCTTTTATCTATCGTGGAAAGACAAATTACTAATATTATAGCACATCATCAATTTGACAGATTCACACCACTTCATGACAGTTTTTCCACTATAAGTTCACAGTTTGACATATATAGCTTTTTAATAGAAATTTTCCTGAATTTGTGCTCTAAACATGTTTGTTCTGAAAAAGGACTGAGAACCACAACTAAGAGTAACAATGAACACCGCAAAAATTCAACTGTACAAAAACGTTTGTAGATGTATACAGTAACTGGCAACAGTGTTACTGCAAAAATGCCTGGTAAGGTCTAACAGTGTATATAATTTTATTCAACTGTAAGAAAAAAAAAAAAAAAAAAAAAGTTTACTAAACTAAAAAGGCTACTTAAAATGTAAAGTATCATATTAGGATATTTAATTTACACTAACCTTCATATGCTGATGCCATTATGTCCCATGCAGCTGTCATTCAGTCTCTCTGTTTGACTGTATATGATCTAAAAAAAAAAAAAAAAAAAACACACACAAACTAACAGTGTTTAAAAAACAAATTTTGAATGTCAGCCCATGGGCCAGGACTGTGAACTATACCAGCTTATCTCTGAATTCAATCACAGCTGATATCGGTTAGTGTTCGAATGGTTTAATCAACAGCTGTTACAGAGTATAAGTGCAATACTTTCAGTCATCTGTAGTTTGAGGGGTTAAACACTGACTCTGTAATGCTTTTACACCACTGATCTGTGATCTGTTTATTTGAGTGTCTCAAAATGTCAACTTCAGGTCATTATATATATATTTTCCTAGATAGCAACATCGACCCATAGTCGACCCAGATCTGGTGCGTGGCATGATGGCATTTTAGTCCTCTGCTCCTGTTTACCAGATTTAGACCACAATGCCGTATGTCAGCCAAGAACAATGCAAATAAACCAGAGCCAGATCTATTTTGAATCACAAAATATGCATGTATTTTATACAGTGTTGTGAAAAGTTACTTCTAAATTTAAAGGGTACATAACATACACAGTTTCACCTAATCTCAAGTTAATCTTGAGTACCTATAGAGTAGTACTGCATCCTTAATATCTCCAGAAAGTCTTTAGTTTTATCATATTCATAAAAGAAAAATATAGCTTTCAGATTTTTTACCTGTACAAAAAAAATAAATAAAATAAAATAAAATAAAATAAAATAAATAATAATAATAATAATAATAATAATAATCATAAACGCTTGTTTGTAGAGCAAATAGTTAAAAAAAAGTCCCTTTACTGCACAGTTATTCTAATAAATTAGAATTGTGAATCTAATTAGAATTGTCTATTAAATTAGAACTGCACAATTATAGCTAATAAATTGGAACCACACATTCACAAAACAATGATTTCAGTGTTGCATAATAATGTGAACAGAAGAATTAATTTTCTTAAACAGATACAAACTAGCTGATGTGCAACACAATCATAGACATCAGAAATGTGTCTGAAATGCAGTAAACCCTCAACGTGTGACAATGGGTGCGAGAGGCTGTGGGTGACCTTCTGTTAGCAAAAGTGAAAGGATGTGGGATCCACAAGTAGATTATCATAAATTAGATAGAAATGACAACATGCCAGAAGAGCCTGCTATCACCAGATCACATGCAAGGTGTGTCTCAATCAATTTCTAGGCCTTTCCCAACATCGAATGCATATAAAAATCCCACAGTGCATTTACTTGAAACATTGTCACTCATGTCAGTTATCTGTGACTCTGTGATGAATGCAGGAGGATCCATTTAACCTTGTGGCCCTCAGTCACTTTTGACCAAAAATGTTTCTATTTAAAAATGTAAAAAAAAAATCGTAGCTTCATCGAAGATGAAAAAAAGTGTCACACTTGCCTTCTTCGCAGTCACGTGTAATAAAATGAATACATGAAAACAAAAAAAGTGTCTCCATCTCTCACTTTCACATGCACATGCACCACCCCCTTACAATAAAATAGCGTATTAAAATTACATTAATATTGCATAGTATCATAAAATCTCCTCAAAATTTTAAATAATAATCAAAACATATTATTGAACAAAACTGTATTTCATTGATTTTCCTAAAAAAAAAAAGAGTTACATTTTAAGGCTTCGATCACTTTTGACCGTGAAGAAGGTAAGAGTGACTCCTAAATGAAGAGGGCCAGAGTTGAAACTATTATGCTGCATGTTTTAATAGTAGTGTACCAATGCGTCATCTGCAGTGTGTATTTATAAAGCATGTTTTCCTGCATATCTTTCACACACATCTCAACACTCATCAGCTCTGTCTGTGGTGCAGCTGGGTGGAGACATTATATAGAATAAGGAAACATATGAGAGACTGATAGAGGATGTGCGTGTGCTTATAATGATCATTTACATCAATGCAGTCGGCAGGCAGTTTTATCCAAAGGGACTTACATTGCATTCAAGATATTTTGTCAGTTCTTGCTTTCCCTGGATTTTGATCTGATCTGGTTTTGTTTGAATATACCTGAGACTAACGTCAATCTGGAATGAAGGCCATCATCATCATCTTCACTCTCTGTCTGATCTCAGGTCAGTTCTTTACTGGTGATTGTATCTTTTCCATTCTTTTCCCAAAATTGATCATATATAATAATAACCCAGAGCAAATTAAAATGTGTGTCAGGTCAGGTACTGTGTTTTAAAGTGATTGGCTGCACTGGAGGGAGTGTAATGTTCAAGTGCATGAACTCAAACCAAAGGAAGTCTGATTATCAGCATAAAGGAAAGTATTTCTGCAGAAACAGAGACTGTACACCAGGAATCAGTACTGAGATTCAGCACCAATTGGTTAATAATAGGAGTTTTTTCCTGTATGATGATGACAGCAGCTTCTTCACAGTGTTTATCAGGAACCTCAGCAGAGAGGATGATGGGGAATATACATGTGGAAACAACCAGAAATGGAGTCATGATGTTACATTAGTGGTGAACAAGAGTGAGTATGATACTTTATAACTTACTACAGTAATTATTTTTATTATAGCGCTATTTAAAGGTGCACTATGGAAGTGTTTTCTTTGTTTTAGTAACAATGAACAATTATGTAAAATGGGTTAAAGTTATTGTGTAAACCTGTCTGCTTACCTGACAGATCTGCTCTGATCACAGAAACCATAAATATACACTAAACAAGATAAATGTTAAAATGACCTCTGTGAGGAACATGACACTTCATTTATCAAACAGAGATGGCGACAGAGAGAGCAAATTTCCCAGTGCACCTTTAATCGTACTTTTCAGTGTATGTCAATGAATTTTTAAATCATTTTCAGAATCTTCTTCTTGTGGGACGTCTGTTATGCAGACTGCATACATTGGTCAAACAATCACTTTCCAGTGTAAATATGATCATGGGTTTGAAAAACACACCAAAGTCCTCTACAGAGTGAATGTTGGTCCTGTCCATGTGCTGAACAGCTCTCAATCATCACAATCATCTGAAGAGAAGTTCATCCTGTCTGACAGTCAGAAAGATCATTTTAGTGTGACCATCAGAGACATTTCTACAGCAGATGGAGGAGTTTATTTATGTGGAGTGGAGAGAGACAGATCAGATAAACAACCATCAGAAACATCAAACATCACCTTCATTAAAGAGATTCATCTGAATGTTCATAGTGAGTTTGTTTATTTATTTTTTAATGGGGAAAAAAAAAGTCTAGAACTCTAAATGAAAAATGCAAATCCTTCTTGATTGTTAATGTAAATTTTGTCTGCAGGTCAACTAACATCTGTCCAGGTTGAGGCCTACATCAGTAAATCAGTCTTCATCAAGTGTAAATTTCCACAAAAATTCAAAGGAAACAAGAAATTCATCCAGAAAGATCCATCAGAGAAGATCCCTGTTGATGAACAGAATCAGTGGGTCCTTCATGATAAAGTAAAGATGTTTGATGATAGCAGTGAAGGACTTTTGAAGGTTTTCATCAGTGATTTAACTGCAGCTGATGAAGCGACATACAGATGTGGAGTGAAGATCGCTGATGATGATCTGTTCACTGAGATCAAACTGAAAATCAATCAAGGTAAAGAACTTCGGTTAGAAGCTTGTTTTTGAACATTATAACAGTTATTACTGCTATTTTTCGTATATATTAAGGTGGTGTAGTTTTTTTTTTTTATAATCTCATTATTCTTCCTTCTTCATCTGCTATTAAGTCAGTAGCCCACAGAATCGGCTGCAGCAAAGTTAATTGGCACACAGTTAGAGGACAGTCTGAACATTACCAAACTTATATTCTGTAACTCAGTAACACTAGCTGCAACAACTGACTGATGGCATCAGCTTTTTTTCTGTCATTGTTAATGCAATGTATTGAACTTCTGCTTATTCAAACTCATCCTAGACAGTTTGTCTGATTCACCAATATTGGCTCAGATCATTGTGAGACCATGCTGACAAAAATAAAGTTAAAGCTCTTTGATAGAACCAGCCATTCTGCATCATCACCATCCATCATCATAAGAGTGACCTGAGAGTATGAGCACAGATTTGGCACAGTGCCACCTAGTGGCCACAATATATGAAACAATTATATTTCTTTTTATTTTATGTAATTATTATTATTTATTTTTTTTTAAATAAGAGATTAAGGACAGCATACCAGCAATTCATTTCTCAATACTGGCCAGTAAAATGCTCCATTTTTTATTATTATTATTATTTTTTTTTTTTGCACTTAATACAAGAGAAGAAATACTTTACGTTTTTGATTTAAATACTTTAAGTATATGATTTGCATTGTTTTTTATTTGTAGTCGACAATTTTCATGGATCAAGCAAATCATCTGCTGTTGTTGGTGAAAGTGTGAAACTCATCTGTAATTATCCTGAGAAACACAATGAGATCAAACACATCTGCAAAGAGAACAAGAAGAAGATCTGTCAAATCATCAGTTCATCAGAGCAGCAGCGCTTTGAGTTTTCTGACAGTGCAGCAGGAGTTTTTACAGTGATCATCAGTAATGTGAGACTGACAGATGCTGGAGTTTACTGGTGTGGAGCAGAAACCAGACACGAGCATTTGACTTCTGTTTCTCTCACCAATAAACATCAACTGACTTTAACCAGTATGTACAGCAATCATACAGTTCAGTAATATATGCATATATTTTACAGTGTATAAATACATCTCCATTCTCTTTGAATATTAGTGTCTCTAGTGATCAGACGAGAAGGAGATTCAGCTGAGATCAAATGCCCTTATGATGCAAATCACACAAAAGAAATAAAGCAGCTGTGTAAAAGAAAGTGTTTCACTCAAGATGCTCAATATATAATTGGATCAGATAAAGATCAAAGTAATAAAACAAAGATTTCAGTAAAGGATGACACTGAACTCAATCTGTTCACTGTGACCATCACTGATCTGACAGCAGAGGATGCTGGGAAATACTGGTGTGCAGTGAAAGATGCGTTTAACCTTCCCATTGATCTCATGATCATCATGAAGGATGGTGAGGCTGTTTATTTGGGAAAAGTCTCAGTGTTTCTGATCATTCTGTTATCAAACTCATATTTAATGTTGTTCTCTTCAGGGATCACTCATGAGGCGTCTGTCGGAGGATCAGTGTCCATCAGCTGTAAATACATCAGGAAGCAAAATCAGAGTGTTTTCTGCAGAGGAGATCAGCCCAATATCTGTGTCAGAGACAGAGTTC
This sequence comes from Cirrhinus molitorella, assembly GCA_033026305.1. Classification (NCBI taxonomy): domain Eukaryota; kingdom Metazoa; phylum Chordata; class Actinopteri; order Cypriniformes; family Cyprinidae; genus Cirrhinus; species Cirrhinus molitorella. The sequence goes on from CM065120.1 coordinate 44,381,622, forward strand.
ATGTTTCATCAGATAACAGAATAAACGGCAGATTCTCTCTGACTGATCAAACCTCTGCTGGAGTCTACACTGTGAACATTAGCAATCTGAGAGCAGAGGATTCTGGGAAATACTGGTGTGGAGAGGAGCATTCTGGGTCCTTCATATTCACTGAAGTTCATCTACGTGTGAACAGAGGTAAAACACTCTTTTGTTAAAGGCATAAAATGGCTCTAAATGAACTAACTAATTGCATGTAACTTGCCAATACTGAGCAGCAGAATAATATTAGTGCTGTTTTGTTACCAACATTTATCAAAATATCTTCTGTGCTGCACTTAAAAAAAACACCAAGAAATGGCAGTAAAAGTAGGGACTGATGTACTGTATTAATAAGAAATTTCCATAAACGTAAAGGATAATGTCCTAGCAGTGCTTACAGATTGTTCCCCTCACAGTGTGATATTTTTGGTGTACTGTCCCTTTAAAGCAGCATGCTGTGGTAAAGTTTGCATCTTCAGATTGATGTGTGATGAACAGTCATTTTCTCACCAGTTTTAAAACACAGAAAACAGGAAGCAACAAACCAGTAGTGTCTTTGTCACGTTTCACCAGTTTAACTTAACATGAGCCTTGCAACAGAAAGTGTCTGCACTTGCACTCAGATCTGCGGTGACCGGCAGGGGACATGTTCGGTTCACTTAGTTTTGTCGTGGCCACGACATATTAACTCGTGGGAACGTCATAATATGTCGTGGCCACGAGATGCTATGTTGAGGGAACGACATCCTTTCCTCGTGGCCACGAACTTTATTATTTGTATTATTTTTAATTTTTAGAATTTGTTTCTTAAATAAATTAGTTTTGGTTAGATTTATATATGAATGCCATTATAATTTGTGTTTTAATTTATAATTTTTAAACAGCATAAGTCTAACCAAAACGAATTTATTTAAGAAACAGACAAATTATAAAATAAAACACAAATTATAATGGTATTCATTATAAACATAGGCTATATAAATCTAACCAAAACTGTTAAATCAAATAAACACGACGTTCACTCAGTTAACACACCTAACTTTTTTATTCCTTCATTCACCAACATCCAACAGCTCTCCCCACAGCGCCCTCTCTGTCCCCCATTTTTACTGCACATGCTCACCTTTGAACCAGTCTTGTGCTCAACTTATTATAGAGACAGAAATTATTATAGACCTCTTTCCAAGTGAACAATGTAGGGAGGAAATAACATGTTAACAATCTCCCTATACTTTAAACAAAAAAAAAAAATAAATTACAGTTACAAAAATAACAATACTGTATTTCCAAATGAAAAGTATAGTTTTTTTTTATTAAGTGTCCTCATGCCTTAATAATGTGCTTTTAATAGCACCATAGTCCCTCACTGAGTACTTTCAACAACTTTAGGGCTGATGCTTCTTTTTTTGTAAGACAGTCAGCGAGTTGCATTTTTGTGTCCGCGCAGAGTACCTTCTTAATCCTTGTACTCTGTATGAGCTCCTTTATACCGCTTATTTCTAGTCGAAGACGTTTCTCAGAGACCTGTTTTGTTGACTTAAGGGCATCAAACAAAGAGTGATTATCGGTCACACAGATCAACTGGGGTGTATTTAGTTCAGCATTTCCAGTAGTAAGTTCTGAAAAGAGAGTAGTCAGAAAAACTGCATTCTATTCCATCTGACAGGGCCAATGTTTCCCCTGCCAGAGTACTCCTCACCACACGTCTAATTTTTTTAGATTGCCAACAGAGAGGAGAAAACTTCCCTCCTTCTCCCATGAGACCTATCAATGTCCCCCCCTGAGTTCCACCATTAGGGAGGTTTCCAAGGGAGGCATCACTGAAAACGACAAAGTTCAGAGCGTCACTATTTCCCAAATGTTGAAACCTGAGAGTCACCTTTTCAGATTTAAGCTTCCTAATGACCTTATTTGTCTCATGAATAGACTGGACTGTAGCATTCTTTATATTTGATGCTAAACTGCTGGCATCAAACATAATGTCTGGTTTGGTTTGTTTTGCAACCCACAGTATTTGTCCTATTTTTGACCTAAGATGCTCTTTTTCAGTCTCATTTAGAGAGGCATCCCTCTGCACAGCACGCGCTGCTGGAAGCTGAATGGGCTGAAGGTTTTCAATGTAACTATGCTGATGTACATGAACTACACCATCAATTGTAACAAAGTCCATACCCACATAGCAGAAATTTTCATGTTCCTCGCATCCAAAATGCAATGCAGTCTTTAGTATAGGTATTACTTCTCTTGAGAAGTTTTGCGAGCCTGCCCAAAGAAAATCATCAACATGACATGCGAGTATTCCAGTAACCATACACTGTTCATCCAACCAGTAGAATACTGCTGGATCTACTTTAGACATTTTGCCACCTGTACTCAGCATGATTTCTTTCACGGTGTTGTACCAATACAATGATGCATCTGCGAGGCCGTAAACACACTTGTTTAGTTTCCATAAAACATTTTCCTTTCCTGCTTCAGGAGGAGGCCGGACATAGATTTCTCTGGACAGCTGCATACCCTGCAAGAAAGCAGATTTGATGTCCATAGAATGGACTTGCCACTTATTTTGACAGATTACAGCTAATAATAGTCTAAGGGAGTCAGAAGCACAGGTTGGTGAATCTTTCTGTAGCTCATGAATATTAAGCTCTTCAAAACCCCTGGCTACAAGATGTGCTTTAGGCACAATACCGTTCAGAGTTTCTTTGAGACTACAGACCCATCTGGTAGAGACACACTTTTGACCTGCATCAGTAACTTCATCAAAAACATTGTTTTTGTACCAGTTAGCCATTTCATCCTGTTTAGCTGCATCAAAAGCAATGTCTTTTGTTACGAGTACATCATTCTCTTTATCAGTTGGCTCAATTTGAAGATTATCAACGCATGACATATCCACTGACTCCTTTTGACCAACACTGCCATCATGTTCAATGTTGCAGTATTTTCCAGAGGCTTTGCCTGCTCTGCCTAAAACCGTAGTTCTCTGTAGACCAACACCACTCTGTTTCAGAAATGTTACAGTCTGTCCTGTTCTTAACTTTACACCAGCAGGGGAGACAGAATCACCACACACATCATGATCTGTTTCAATTTGTGTCATTCTAGGATCAACCACTTCTCCTGTATTTAACTCCCTGTCGCTGATGTTTTCTTGGTCACTGCCTGTGTTTTCTTCACTATCTGAGCCATCTGCTACATTGTTTATGCTACCTTTTTCATCTTCTTTCTGGCTGTTGACTGGTTCATTTTGCTTGTCTTGAGTTTTCTGATCCTGTGTGTTTGTCTTACAGAGCCTGGACTGATGTACTCTAACAAGAGTCCCCCCATGTCTTACAAATACAACAGCTCCATCTTGACCAATAACTACCCCTGGTCCCTTCCATTCAGGACATTCTGCCCTTTTGTAATATACCTTGTCACCTGTCACATTCATGTCATCTGTGGGCCTAAGCTGTTTACGTAGTGCCCTTCTTATTCTCTCAGAAGACTCTGCTTCAGTGAATGCTTTTCTAGAAGCATGTAAAGCAGAAATGTGTTCTCCTACTTTAGCACTCACAGTGGTGCCTTCTAGGGCAGGTAACTTATCAACTAATACAGAAGGAAGGTTAGGATTCTGTCCAAACACTAGTTGGTATGGACTGTAGCCATGAACATTCAACATACTGTTCTTAGCCATGAGGGCCCAGTCAAGGGCAGTGTGCCAGTCACATCCGTTTTCTCGTTTGACCTTTAGGATGATCTCGGTGAGTGTTTGGTTATGTCTCTCGAGTAGTCCGTTGCTCCAGGGACTGTATCCAGCTGTAGCTCTTGTCTCGATGTTAAAGTTTTCAGCCATGTCTCTGAACTCTTGGTTGTTGAATTCTCCTCCATTATCACTGTACAGCTTCTGGGGGGCACCATGAACACTGATCCAAGCGTGAATGAAGGAGTTGACAATTTCAGATGACTTCTTTGTTTTCACGATGTTTCCGGCACTGAAATGTGTAAAGTGGTCGATGATGTGTAGATACCATACACCTGGTTCTAACTCGTGCAGATCCACCGCCACTGTCTCGTTATATTCTGAAGCCATGGGCAACCCCACTGCAGGCTTTGGCCTTGTTCTTTTGTACTTCAGGCATATTTCACAGTCATCTACTATTTGTTGTAAAATAGTAAAGCATTCTTTGTCCTTATTTCCTGAACTGTGAATGAGCCTCTGTAGTCTGTCTGCTGACGCGTGACCAAACTGTTTATGGAGCTTCAGAAGGATTTTGCGTTTCTCATCAGGAGACATATTTTCTGTCACTGTTAGAACTTCTTCTTCAGTTTGATTTTTTTTAATGTCTTTGTCTCTGATATCAACACAGTAATGTCCCGAACTAGTAAATTCAAGAGGAATGGACTGTTTGAACATCACTGCACTGTCCTTTTCCATGTCCAAAATTGTCCCTGTTTTCTTCAGTGATGTTTTACTCAGCAGGAGTGGAATGTCAACTTTGACAACTTCTGTTTCAATTAAGCATTTTGTCAGTCCTATTTTTGCTGGTAATTTAACATTTCTTGTGGAATATACCAAATTCCCATCTCCGAACTGAAATGGTCTGCTACTGGGAGTTTCTGTTTGCATCACTTGATCTTGAGTGAGGTCATCAATAAAGTTTTCCAGCCATTTCTCCCCACACACAGTACGGGTACAGGCAGTGTCAATAATCGCTGATCCCAGTGATTCAGTCATAAATATCTCTGCATTTGACATAGAGGTCTTTGTAAACAATGTGATGTTACATTCCTCAATATTTGCATCTTCAGTTATTCTTACTTGTTCAGTCCTCTTATGTGGACAGTCTTTAGCCCAATGAAATGTGGACTGGCAAATAGCACATCTGGATCTCTTACCATACTTATCCAGTGGATTTGTCCCTGGTAATGGTTGCTTTGGTTGTCCACCTTGCAACATTACGTTCCGTTTTCCTCTTCCTTGTGATCTTTGTTCGGTGAAAAATGCCACGTCCTGGTTCACTTGTATTCCGTTTGACGAGCCTGTCGTTTTTCCTCAGAAAACCCGTTTTAGAGCTGACTTCATAGATGAAAACTTCAGTTCGGTACATGCCGTCAGTGCTAGCTGTCTGTTTTTTTCGTCGAGGCAAGCCGTGTCTAATAGCTTAAAAGCCAGCACAGCGTCAGGTAGGGTCATATTATACCTTTTCATCCGATTGTATCGCTGTTCAAAATCAATTATGTAGTCCGCCATAGAAGTCGAACCACTCTTCGTTATTCCGTCAAAATGAGAATAGGCTTCATATGCGCGATCCTTTTCCCCTTTTAGGAACACGTCGTCCAGCTTAGCCATCAGCGTTGCCATACCATTATCACTGTCTAAATCTTCCACAGGTATTTCCATCGCCGTTTCACGAGCCCTCCCATCGAGCCCCAGGGCAACAGCGAGGGCTTGTTTCTTTTTGTCAATTTCAGTGACCCGCATCCAGATATTAACTTCATTTTTCCAGCACTCGTATGGCCTAGTTTCATCAAACTTCGGCGGAACTTTATAACTAGAAGCCATCCTCTGCTACCATTGTTAAATCAAATAAACACGACGTTCACTCAGTTAACACACCTAACTTTTTTATTCCTTCATTCACCAACATCCAACAGCTCTCCCCACAGCGCCCTCTCTGTCCCCCATTTTTACTGCACATGCTCACCTTTGAACCAGTCTTGTGCTCAACTTATTATAGAGACAGAAATTATTATAGACCTCTTTCCAAGTGAACAATGTAGGGAGGAAATAACATGTTAACAAAAACAAATTTATTTAAGAAACAAATGATAAAATAAAACACAAATTATAATGGCATTTGTTTTAAACAGCATAAGTCTAACCAAAACGAATTTATTTAAGAAACAGACAAATTATGAATTAAAACACAAATTATAATGGCATTCATATATAAATCTAACCAAACGAATTTATTTAAGAAACAAGTTCTAAAAATAAAAAATAATAGAAATAATAAAGCTCGCGGCCACGAAAGGATGTCGTTCCCTCAACATAGCATCTCGTGGCCACGACATATTATGACGTTCCCACGAGTTAATACAGGTCCTTCTCAAAAAATTAGCATATTGTGATAAAGTTCATTATTCTCTGTAATGTACTGATAAACATTAGACTTTCATATATTTTAGATTCATTACACACAACTCGAAGTAGTTCAAGCCTTTTATTGTTTTAATATTGATGATTTTGGTATGCAGCTCATGAAAACCCAAAATTCCTATCTCAAAAAATTAGCATATTTCATCCGACCAATAAAAGAAAAGTGTTTTTAATACAAAAAAAGTCAACCTTCAAATAATTATGTTCAGTTATGCACTCAATACTTGGTCGGGAATCCTTTTGCAGAAATGACTGCTTCAATGCGGCGTGGCATGGAGGCAATCAGCCTGTGGCACTGCTGAGGTGTTATGGAGGCCCAGGATGCTTCGATAGCGGCCTTAAGCTCATCCAGAGTGTTGGGTCTTGCGTCTCTCAACTTTCTCTTCACAATATCCCACAGATTCTCTATGGGGTTCAGGTCAGGAGAGTTGGCAGGCCAATTGAGCACAGTAATACCATGGTCAGTAAACCATTTACCAGTGGTTTTGGCACTGTGAGCAGGTGCCAGGTCGTGCTGAAAGATGAAATCTTCATCTCCATAAAGCTTTTCAGCAGATGGAAGCATGAAGTGCTCCAAAATCTCCTGATAGCTAGCTGCATTGACCCTGCCCTTGACAAAACACAGTGGACCAACACCAGCAGCTGACATGGCACCCCAGACCATCACTGACTGTGGGTACTTGACACTGGACTTCAGGCATTTTGGCATTTCCCTCTCCCCAGTCTTCCTCCAGACTCTCAGAATCAGAATCAGAATCAGAATGAGCTTTATTGCCAGGTATGTTTGCACATACTAGGAATTTGTTTTAGTGACAGAAGCTCCACAGTGCAACAGAATGACAATGACAAGAAAAGACACACAGATAGCACCTGGCACCTTGATTTCCGAATGACATGCAAAATTTGCTTTCATCCGAAAAAAGTACTTTGGACCACTGAGCGACAGTCCAGTGCTGCTTCTCTGTAGCCCAGGTCAGGCGCTTCTGCCGCTGTTTCTGGTTCAAAAGTGGCTTGACCTGGGGAATGCGGCACCTGTAGCCCATTTCCTGCACACGCCTGTACACGGTGGCTCTGGATGTTTCTACTCCAGACTCAGTCCACTGCTTCCGCAGGTCCCCCAAGGTCTGGAATCGGTCCTTCTCCACAATCTTCCTCAGGGTCCGGTCACCTCTTCTCGTGCAGCGTTTTCTGCCACACTTTTTCCTTCCCACAGACCTCTTGCTTGAGGGTGTCAATGATGGCCTTCTGGACAGCAGTCAGGTCGGCAGTCTTACCCATGATTGCGGTTTTGAGTAATGAACCAGGCTGGGAGTTTTTAAAAGCCTCAGGAATCTTTTGCAGGTGTTTAGAGTTAATTAGTTGATTCAGATGATTAGGTTAATAGCTCGTTTAGAGAACCTTTTCATGATATGCTAATTTTTTGAGATAGGAATTTTGGGTTTTCATGAGCTGTATGCCAAAATCATCAATATTAAAACAATAAAAGGCTTGAACTACTTCGAGTTGTGTGTAATGAATCTAAAATATATGAAAGTCTAATGTTTATCAGTACATTACAGAAAGTAATGAACTTTATCACAATATGCTAATTTTTTGAGAAGGACCTGTATGACGTTCCCAAGAGTTAATATGTCGTGGCCACGACAAAACTAAGTGAACCGAACATGTCCCCTGCCGGTCACCGTACAGATCCCATCCCCAGGACTGGAAATTAACAGGAGCTTAAGACAAAAATGCCTTTGTATAAAGTTGTTTTTTTTTTTTTTTTTTTTTTTTTTACACATTTATAAGCATTTCAGCACAGCAAGATTGTTTTCCTGATCTTGCCATCCAAAATAGTTCTAATATAGTATGCAGTACAGGCATCGCATGTCTTAGAGCACTTGTTTTCAAACCGGTCCTGTGAGCACCCCCAACACTGCACGTTTTTTGTGTCTCCCTCATCTATCACACCTGATTCAACTTCAATCAGCTCATTAGTAGAGACAGCAAGACCTGAAATGGGTGTGTCATATATGAGAAACCTACAAAATGCGCAGTGTTAGGGGTGCTCGTAGGACTGGTTTGAAAACCACTGTCTTAGAGCAAGCTTCAGATTATTGAAAGAATGATCCTTTTTGAATAAATCAGTCTATGAATGACTCAAAGACTCACTCATAAACAGGGGGCATGTTTAAATACACTTGTGGTCTTTGCATTGGTCTGCTTGTCTAGTTGCATGATGTATTTCCTGAACTTTTCACCTAATGAGACATGATGCAGAAATGCATAGTGTCTACAGAGCTTTATTTTATTTATTAACTTTTTAACTTGTTGCATTTTAAAATAAACTAAAAGCAGTTGCAAATGTACTTTGCACCAATAAAACGTGCAACATGCACAAAAAAAGGTGCATTTTTAAGACCTGGGACAGTCTTATGCACTTCGTATCTGCTGTGTGCACATGCTCTCAAATGGCCAAAGCAGTGTCCTTAAATTAATCCACTGTTTTGAATGAATCATTAACTAAATAATTGAATGACAAACTTATTAAGACACTGATCACCTGCTGACAGTTTTAGCATCATTTCATTTCAGCTGAGAGGCTAAGAGAGTTTTTACTGTTGTGGTCGTAACAATAGTTCTTGAGATAAGTATTTATGAATGCACTCCAGGTGTAAATAATGTAACATTAAATAAAACAGGGATGATAGTAATTACTCTTCTAATAATTTAGCAAAAGTAATTGCAGTCACACAGTACACAATGTTTTTAACAAAAAAAATAAAAAATAAAAAAATAAATAAAAATCAATGTTTGAGATAATCCCATTGTGTGATTTCAGACTTTCCTGTGGCAGCTGTGGTTTCTGTGGGTTTCATTCTGCTCGCTGTGTGTTTAGTGCTGGTGTTCAAAATAAAATACAACAGAAAACATGGTAAGACACAAACCTACTACAGAACATTTAATAAATCTGAGCCCTCTGCTGGTCAGAAATACAGGTGCGCTCAAAAAATTTGAATACTGTGAAAGTGTTCATTTTTTATTTTAACTTATTAAAAAAAAAAAAAAAATCATATATTCTAGATTCATTACATGTGAAGTAAAACATTCCAAAAGTTTTTTTTTATTATTATTTTATTTTGATGATTAGAGCATACAGCTCATGAAAGTCAAAAATCCAGTATCTCAATTTTTCCATTTGAGTTTCATTAAATGACCATCCCTACAGTGTAAATTCAGGGTATCTCTTGTTCTTTGAAAGCACACTAATGGGTAAGACTGCTGACTTGGCAATGGTCCAGGAGACAATCATTGACACCCTCCACAAACAGAGTAAGTCACAGAAGGTTATTACTGAATGGGATGCCTGTTTACAGAGTGATGCATCAAATCATAATAAATGCAAAGTTGACTGGAAGGAAGAAATTGGGTAGGCAAAGGTGCACAAGCAACAGGGAAGACCACTGATTCAAACACTGGGGAGAGCTTCACAAGGAGTAGAATGAAGCCGGAGTCAGCGCATTAAGAGTCACCACACTCAGACGTCAGGAAAAGGACTACCAAGCCACTTCTGAAACAGAAGCAACATCAGAAGCATCTTACCTGGTCTAAGGAGAAAAACAACCGGACTGTTGCTCAGTGGTCCAAAGTCCTCTTTTCAGATAAAAGTAAACTGTGCATTTGATGTTAAAATCATGGTCCCAGAGTCTGAAGGAAGATTGTAGAGGCACAGAATCCAAGCTGCTTGAAGTCCAGTGTGACGTTTCTGAAGTCAGTGATGATTTGGGGTGCGTGACGTTTGCTGTGTTTTATCAAGTGCAAAGTCAATGCAGCCATCTACCAGGAGATTTTGGAGCAATTTATGCTTCCATCTGCTGACAAGCTTTATGGAGATGCTGATTTCCTTTTCCAGCAGGACTTTAGCATCTGCCCACAGTGCAACAACCACTTGACCATGATATTACTGTGCTTTATTGGCTAGCCAACATGCCTGACCCGAACCCCATTGAGAATCTATGGGATATTTCCTAGAGAAAGATGAGAAACAGTCAATCCAACAATATACAGATGATCTGAAAGCTCAATAGTGTCTCAGCAGTGCCATAGGCTGATCACTTCCATGCCACACTTCACTGATGCTGTCATTTGTACTAGGAGCCAGTCATTTGCTGTAATATGTGCTGCCGACCAAGTATTGAGTGCATAAATGAACATACTTACATAATGAACACAAACTTTTGTGTTTTACAAATCCATTTTTGCATTTATCTTAGCAAATACTCTAATATTTTGATATACTGGATTTTTGACTTTCATGAGCTGTAAGTTCTAATCATCAAAACAAAACAAAAAATGTTTTAAATATTTTACTTTACATGTAATGCATTGAATCTATAATATATGAAAGTTTTTTTACTTTTTTTTTTTGAGCTGAATCTGTACACAGATAAAGTCATGTCCCATTTTCTCAGTCTCTTCTCTTGTTCACACACAGACACCATCTCATCAGACAGAAGAGAGACTGAAGATCATGAAATGGTGAGTTTCAGAACTGATCTGTTCTTAATTATAGAAGAAGATGTATTCATGCAATACCTTTGAACTAATGAGTTCACATTTGGGGGATTTTAATTCTTGCAGGCTAAAGAAAAGTGTCGAGACTCAGATCCTGAATCAAATCCTTTTTATTGGACAGTACAGTCACCCACAAACCCCTCTGATAGTCTCCTGTTCACTGCTGTCAGTTTCCAGAAGCATGAAGAGTCTCTCAGTGACACTTCAGTCGGATTCAGTAAAGATGATATTCATTGCGATTACACATCTGTCAATTACAGCATCACAGCAGAATAACATTAGTACATTGTAATTGCCAATACATCGCAATCTTCAAAAGGAAAAATAAAACAACATAAAAAAAAATAAATACATGAAAAAAAATAAAGAAAAAAAAATGCACTGTACATATTTCTAGTAAATTGTGTTTAATGAATATGACTGTGTTCTGCTTTGGGTTCATAATATGTTTGTATTAATTATGTAGATCTTTTCGGATAAAATTGCTAAATGAATAAATGCCATTTGTTACAAACATCAGTCATTGACGGCTCAATAAATGAATTCCTGACAGTGAGTGTCACACAATGTAAAGGATTCAAGTAATATAAACATGGATTTATACTTCATGGAAGACTTTTACTAAAGAGGAAACTGAGGAAACTAACAAGGGTTAACTAATCAGAAACCAGGCCAACTAATGAGAACACTTAACAGACATGACAAGAATAGAGATGAACTGTACATAACCATGACAAATAGACACACACTGGCCAGTCATAGCAGGGAGAACAGGAGACTCATCACACACAGAGTCAAAACAAAAAAACAGGATCAAAACATCTTCACAACAGCATCTCCAGCCCCTTCCAGCAACATTGGCCCCTAGGAAGCCAAAAAAGGAACAAAACAACCACAATACTTAACTTATTTGGGTTAGTAGCAGGTATCCCTGTAAAGATTTAACCTTTGGTTAGGGCTCTGTAACGAGGGAAGGAAAACTAATGTGTTGTGATCAGTAAAAACCAACAGAGGTCCCACATACTTCAAAGTGTTGCAAAGCCCAAATTAGGGCAAGCACTTCATTCTCCATCACTGAATAATTAAACTGGTAAGAATGACATTTTCTGGAAAAGAATCCATCTGGATGGTCAAAGCAGTTTTCAGAAACCTGTAACAAAACAGCACCAGCGCCTACATTGCTGGCATCCACTTGCAAGGGAAATGGTTGACCAAACTTTGGAGCTTTCAAAAGCGGACCCTCTGTAAGGAGCATTTTTACCTTTTCAAACACTTGCTGACAACCCAAGTCCAGCAAAAGTCTGTTCCTCCCCATAATAAATTTGTCAGGGGGCCAACCACTGTAGAAAATTCCTACAAAAACAACGATAGAACGCTACCATTCCCAGAAATCGCATAAGCTCTTTATTGGTAGCGGGCACAGGGTAACCATCTATTGCTTTTAGTTTTGGGGAAAGTTACTTTTAAAAGTATTGTGTTACTCCCTAAAAAAGTAACTAATTACGTTACTTAATTACTTTTATGTAAAGTAATGCATTACATTACTTTTGCGTTACTTTTTAAATCTGCGCAGGGCTTCTTGTTTGTTTTTAGTATAAAAAAGATTGATTTTTAGCAAATGTAAAAGCCCTTTCACACCAAAATGAAACGAAGTGAATAAGGCTAAAGGAAAGATAAATTCACGTCTGTACAGTAGAACTGTAGGAAAAGAAAGTTTAACTCTTTCAGCAATGAGGAAAAAAGCACAAATGTGAAGTTTTGCTTATTAGTATACTGGAAAAAAAAGCTTACTTAGATTTTTTGTCTGGTTTCTAACCAAAATATCTAAAAATTCCTAAATCAAGAAGGATTTTCTAGAAGAGTAAATAATTATCTTTATATTATTAATATTGTCTGTTTTTTTCTGAAAAAATGAAGTATGTCTTTGCTTGAAACAAGCAAAATTCATCTCCCAGTGGGGGATACAAATAATCTTGTTTTCAGTTTGAAATAAGATTTTTTGGCTTTCCCCATTGGCAGATTATTTTGCTTGTTCGGAGCAAAAATTCACTTATTTTTTTCCTGAAAACAAGAGAATAATTATTTACTTGTCTAGAAAAAAAAAAGATTTATATATATATATATATATATATATATATATATATATATATATATATATATATATATATATATATATATATTATATATATATATATATATAGGCTAGAAACAAGACAAAAAAAAATCTAATTAAGAAAAGCATTTTTTGGTTGAATTGGATCAACAAAAGTCAGTAGCAAAGTCACTGGTTAATAAAATGGGATTAAATACATAAAAGAAACAAAAAGTAACTGGCGTTACTTTTTTGAAAAAGTACCTCAGATATTTTCTTGGAAATGAAAAAGTAATGCAAAATCCAAATACACATCGCATACGTTTGGTCATTAACTTGTAAATGCATCATTATGCAAACATATGAGCGGAGTTCTCGGATTGAAAGATCAACGTTCCTCTTCATTTCTCTTCAATATGGTAGGAAATCAAGTTAAATGAAATGTAGATGATGTTAACTGATGATGATTGACAGGGCAGTTTAAACAGTGAAGCAACAGAGCATCTGTTAAAGCCCAAAACTTTCTACTATTCTGCTACATACTCAAAAGTATGTACTTTTTCTTCTCAAAAGTGGAACATGCTTTTAAGACATAGTGGAATTAGGCGAATTGGAACGCAGCATTAGACTTTAAGTCTTTTTAAACCTTGTGCGTTCAAAAAAAGTTAGACTTAGGTGCAAAATGGACAAAAATGTTCATGTCCAAAAACTGTCATTAAAATATGATATATTAATATTTTTTTCTACTTTCACTGATATCATTTTTTAACCAGCATCTGTTCTATCCATAGATACCAAACATTCATTAATTTTCAGAATTGAAACCCTTTAAATGCTGGTTTGTTTACATAATGCCATAGGTCTTTTTTTTTTTTTTTTTTTAAAAAAAGAAAAATAGTAGGTTTTTTTTTTTTCTTTGTTTATTAGATTATTGAGTGTGTCAGTGAAGAACAACAACATTAATTTTGAGGCATTTGTATTTTTTTATATAGTGTCAGATTTTTTTTATTTCTAACACCTTAGGTCATATAAATGCTATATATTAATACTTTTTTTCCACTTTCACTGACTGTTTTTTTTTTTTTTTAATCAGCATCTCTTCTATTAATAATTACCATTCATTAATTTTCAGAATTTTAATGGTTTAAAAGCTGGTTTCTTTCATCCTCAGCTTCTAATGCACCTGTGTGCTCACTGCCAAGGGTGTGAATCATATACATGAAGTGGGATTTTTGATTGCCAGTACAATATCATTTCTTTCAAACTAATTACACACATTAAATTCAGTAAACACATGCAAACCACATTCTGACATCCTTACCAACATACCCACACAATTATAGCTGCATTATTTTCACAATTGACTCTATATATGCATAAGCAGAAAACACAAATAAAGCAAGTTTTTCTTTAATGTCAAATTAAAAAAAAAAATAAAAATAATAATCTAGTGTAAAAAAAAAAAAAAAAAAAAAAAAAAAAAAAAGGTAAAAATGTACAATTTGAAGCCTTGCAGAATGAATTAATGAATGCCTATTAGCAAAAATTGCATCATTTTATAGTCAAGTGGCCCTGGTTTAAAAAAAAAAAAATGCAGTTTTAATGGGTTTCAATGTGGACATGTTTGTCCTTAAGGTCCTGAGTGTGAGTATTTTTTGTATGGAGGGTAAAATTGATTTTACCCTCCATACATGAAGATGAAATATTAAAATTTCCAATAAAAAAATAAACACCTGAGCCAAAATTGATGCAGTTGGCATTTACACAGGCATACTCATAACAAAAAACAAAACTGAAATGGACAAAAATGACCATAAGGTCGCACAAGGGTTAAGTCAAGTATACTTAAATATCATTAAGTGTATTTCTGAGAAGTACATAAAAGTATACTGAAATTATGCTTTCCTTTTTTTTTTAAGTAGTATACTTATAGCACACTTGTATAAACTTCTTTTCCGTAAGGGAAGAACAGAAACAAGAGACACACAAACTACAAGTGACTTCCAGCCACACCCTTAGGCGGGCCGGATCCAGGCATGGGCATGGCCAAACGACGGTCTTGCCCACCCAATCAGAATTAGATAAAGATTGCGTTAATTTTTCCTGGAGTGATTCATACCAATCTGAAGCGGACTTTATTTTTTAGAAGTTTAAGATGTACTTGGAGACTGCCCCAACAATAATAAAATAACACCAGAAAATTGCGGCATTTTTTCTTTTATTAGCCTAATGCAGGGCACGCTGAATTTACGCGAAGGCTTCAGTCTGTTGCGTAAAAGCAGAGGCTGACAACGAGCGAAACTGGGCAGAAATATTTGCGCGCTATCACGGGGAGTTTGTGAATTATGAGGAGTTTAATACATGATTACATATCATAGCCTACCACTGAAATTACCTGAGCAGTTGAATTGTTTTTCTAAAGAATACGCTCATTCAATAATGTGCACTAATTGCATGGACGGGGCAAGAACATAAACAAGCGTCGTCTAAAATGCATGTAAGCTATACAGTTCGGTTGAAAGCTTGCCCCTTTTGGCTTGCTGTTAACGTTGAATGAAAAGTGAAACTGAAGAGCTTGTGCAATGAAAGTTGCGTTTCTTATGGCAAATGTCCGCTCAGCTGTAAGAAAGTATAGCGTCCTCTTTTTTAACGTAAGCGTAGCTAACACTTTTTTTTTTTTGGTAAAATTTCGCCGTTTTGAATGGAAAGCAAGCCTGTCATATACATGATTCATGTAATTCATGTAATCCATCATTGATTATGACGACAATTGAATTTTCCATTTTGCGTTTTCAACAACTGAAATTAAACGGATGCTTTAAAAAAAATATATAGCCTATTATTTGCAGCTCCGATTGATCAGCCTACTTTATTCTTATTCTTTTACAGTTTATGTCCCTAAAATAAATCCTTTATTTGTTTAGTTTCTTTAAATAAATACCATTACCACAGTTGCCTGTTCTTTATGTTTTCCTTAAAACAATTGGTCCCCCAAATGTTCTAGACATGATTGCGGCCTTGTTTAGTATAAATTAAGAAAAAGTTAGTTGAAAATAATCACCAGAGATTCTAGATTCCAAGCTAGGCTAAGAATTCTAGGCTGCCCATGAAACTTTTTTTCCGGAGTGCAAATGATATTATGTATTTCATATACCAATATCTACAGCAGTGGTTTTCAAACCTGTCTTGGAGGCACCCCTGCCCTGCACATTTTGTATGTCTCCCTTATTAGACACACCCAAATCAAGTCTTGGAGTCTCCACTAATGACGTGATGATTTGAATCAGGTGTGTTAGATCAGTGGTTCCCAACCACGTTCCTGGAGGCCCCCCAACACTGCACATTTTGCATCTCTCCTTTGTCTGACACACTCATTTCAGGTCTTGGAGTCTCTAATAATGAGCTGATGATCTGAATCAGGTGTGTTTAATTAAGGAGACATGGAAAACATGCAGTGTTGGGGGGCCTCCAGGATCGTGGTTGGGAACCACTGTGTTAGATAAGCGAGACATGCAAAATGTGCAGGGCAGGGGTGCCTCCAGGACAGGTTTGAAAACCACTGATCTACAGTATAAATATATTCTAGACCAGGGTTCCTCAAATCTTACCCTGGAGGTCCAATGACCTGCAGAGTTTATCACAAACCCTGCTAAAACACAACTGCCTATGATTTTCTAATGATTGTGAAGGCAATGATTAGCATGCTCAGGTGTGTTTGATTAGGGTTAGAGCTAAACTCTGCAGGAAAGTGGATCCAAAGGTCCAGATTTGAGGATCCCTGTTCTAGACTAAACTACCCCCCTTTTATAGACATAAAATCCCTTTTATAAATTTATTTTGACGTGGACATCTTAACGTCTTTGACCCATCTATTACATACAGTGTTGAGGAAAATACGTTTAAGATTTATTCCCTAAAAAAATAACTAATTGTGATACTTGCCTTTTATGGAAGGTAATGTTTTGTTACTTTTTGCTTTTTATTTTTCCTTCTTATCTGACCTGGGCTTGCTCTTTTGTGTTTAATATAAAAGTTCTAGTTTTGGCAAATGTGAAATGAATGAGCCTCATGCTGAAGGAAATGTGAGTTTAAGTCTGTACAGTAGAGGGCAGCAAACAGCATTACACTGCTCTATTCATCTGAGAACAGTGCGGACATTTGTACCTCGTGTTTGAGACTTCCGCTAATAATCGCTGCCAGATATTTTACCAGTACAAAAACAGGAACTTATGCTGCTTAAGCTTCAGTGTTGAATAATAATGAATCAGAAATGCATCTGAAACGCAATAAACCCTCAATGCGTGACAAGAACAAGAGGCTGTGGGTGATTTCTTCTGTAAGCAGAAGTGAAAGGATGCAGGATCCACAAATAGATAGTAATAAATTAGATATAAATGACGGCATGCCAGAAGAGCCTGCTATTGCCAGATCACATGCAGTGTGTCTCAATCAAGGCCTTTCCCAGCATCCAATGCACATAAATATCCCACAGTGCATCTCCATCTAGTTATCTGTGACTCTGGGATGAATGCAGGATGCATTTAAACACTTGAACTATTACTCTGTATGTTCTCAAATTAACGTATCAATGCGTCATCTGTGTTTCTCTGCATATCTTTCACACATATCTCAGCACTTTTCAGCTCTGCAGTGCAGCTGGGTGGAAACATTATATAGAATAAGGAAGCAGAAACGTGAGCAAGTCTGATGGAGTGTGTGCATTAATGCTTTTGGCAGATACTTTTATCCAAAGGACTTACATTGCAATCAAGATATTTCAGTTCTGGCTTTCTCTGGATTTTGATCTGATTTTATCTGAATATACCCGAGACTGAAGTCAATCCGGAATGAAGGCCATCATCATCATCATCTTTACTCTCTGTCTGATCTCAGGTCAGTTGTTTAAGGTTATTATATTCTGTACTATTCTATTCCCAAAATTATATATATATATATATATATATATATATATATATATATATATATATATATATATATATATATATATATATATATATATATATATATATATATATATATATATATATATATATATATATAATATAACCCAGAGCAAATGAACTTGTGTTTGTCAGGTCAGGTACTGTGTTTCAGAGTGATTGGCTGCACTGGAGGAAGTGTAATGTTCAAGTGTATGTACAAGTCTAATGATAAGCATAAAGAAAGGCATTTCTGCAAAAACAGAGACTCCATGGAAGGAATCAGTACTGAGACTCAGCACCAATGGGTTAATAATGGGAGATTCAGTCTCTATGACGATAAAAACAGCCAATTCTTCAGAGTGTTTATCAGGAACCTCAGCAGAGAGGATGATGGGGAATATACATGTGGAAACAAGCAGAAATTGAGTCATAATGTTACATTAGTGGTGAACAACAGTGAGTATGATACTTTATAACTAACTACAGTAATTATTTGTATTTTAGCGCTATTTAAAGGTGCACTATGGATTTTTTTTTTTTTTTTTTTTAGTAACAATGAACTATGAAAATTGGGTTAAAGTTATTGTGTAAACCTGTCTGCTTGCCTGACAGATCTGCTCTGATCACAGAAACCATAAATATACACTAAACAAGATAAATGTTAAAATGATCTCTGTGAGGAACATGACACTTAATTTATCATACAGAGATGGCGACAGAGAGAGCAAATTTCCCCAGTGCACCTTTAATAACACTATTCAGTGTATGTCAATGATTTGTTGAAATTATTTTCAGACTCTTCTTGTGGGACGTCTGTCATCCGATCTTCAAATATTAGTCAAACAATCACTTTCCACTGTAAATATGATCATGGGTTTAAAAAACACACCAAAGTCCTCTACAGAGTGAATGTTGGTCCTGTCCACGTGCTGAACAGCTCTCAATCATCACAATCATCTAAGAAGAAGTTCATCCTGTCTGACAGTCACAAAGATCATTTTAATGTGACCATCAGAGACATTTCTACAGCAGATGATGGAGTTTATTTATGTGGAGTGGAGAGAGACCAATCAGATAAACGACCTTCAGAAACATCAATTACTCACATCACCTTCATTAAAGAGATTCATCTGAATGTTTCTAGTGAGTTTATTTATTAATTTATTATTATTATTATTATTATTATTATTATTATTATTATTATTATTATTAGTAGTAGTAGTAGTAGTAGTAGTAGTAGTAGTAGTAGTAGTAGTTATTTATTTTTTTAATAGGGGGGGACCTTTACAACTCTAAATAAGAAATGCAAATCCTTTCTGACTGTTAATAATGCAAATTTTGTCTGCAGGTCAAATATCATCAGTCCAGGTTGAGGCCTATATCAGTAAATCAGTCTTCATCAAGTGTAAATTTCCACAAAAATTCAAAGGAAATAAGAAATTCATCCAGAAATATCCATCACAGAAGATCCCTGTTGATGAACAGAATCAATGGGTCCTTCATGATAAATTTCACATGTTTGATGACACCAGTAAAAGACACTTGAACATTTTCATCAGTGATTTAACTGCAGCTGATGAAGCGACATACAGATGTGGAGTGAATATCACTGATGATCATCTGTTCACTGAGATCAAACTGAAAATCAATCAAGGTAAAGAGCTTCTTCATCTGCTATCAAGTCTGGTAGCCCATAGGTTGCAGGAAAGTTAATTGGCACACAGATAGAGGACAGTCTGAACATTACCAAACTTATATTCTGTAACTCAATAACACTAGCTGCAACAACTGACTGATCGCATCAGTGTTTTTCAATGTAATTGTTTTATTTTTAATGTATCGAATGTCTACTTCTTCAAACTCATCCTAGGCAGTTTGTCTGATTCACCAATATTGGCTCAGATCATTGTGAGACCATGCTGCCAAAAATGAATTGAATGCTCTTTGATAGACCCAGCCATTCTTGTATAGTGCATCATCACCATCCATCATCATCAAAGTGACCTGAGAATATGCCCAACAATTTGTCACAGTGCCACTTGGTGGCCACAATATATGAAACAATTATATTTCTGCTTATTTTTATTTTATTATTTTTTTAGTAAGAGATTAAGTACAGCATACCAGCACTTTTTCAATGTTGGCCAGTAAAATGCTCCATTTCTCATCATTTTGTACAGTTTTCCAGCACTTAAAACAAGGGAAAAAATACTTAAAGTATATGATTTGCATTGTTTTTATTTGTAGTTGATTTTCCTGCATCAAGTAAATCATCTGCTGTTGTTGGAGAAAGTGTGAAACTCATCTGTAATTATCCTGAGAAACACAATGGGACCAAACACATCTGCAAAGAGAACAATGAGAAGATCTGTCAAAACATCAGTTCATCAGAGCAGCAGCGCTTTGAGTTTTCTGACAGTGCAGCAGGAGTTTTTACAGTGATCATCAGTAATGTGAGACTGACAGATGCTGGAGTTTACTGGTGTGGAGCAGAAACCAGACACAAGCATTTGACTTCTGTTTCTCTCACCAATAAACATGAACTGACTTTAACCAGTATGTACAGCAATCATACAGTTCAGTAATATATGCATATATTTTACAGTGTATAAATACATCTCCATTCTCTTTGATTATTAGTGCCTCCAGTGATCAGACGTGAAGGAGATTCAGCTGAGATCAAATGCCCTTATGATGCAAATCACACAAAAGAAATAAAGCAGCTGTGTAAAGAACAATGTTTCCCTAAAGATGCTCAAAATATAATTCAATTACATGAAAATCATGTTAAAAAACGAAATATTTCAGTAAAGAATGACACTGAACTCAATCTCTTCACTGTGACCATCACTGATCTGAGAGCAGAGGATGCTGGGAAATACTGGTGTGCAGTGAAAGACACGTTTAACCTTCCCATCGAGCTCATGATCATCATGAAGGATGGTGAGGCTGTTTAGTTGGGAAAAATCTCAGTGTTTCAGATTATTCTGTTATCAAACTCATATTTAATGTTGTTCTCTTCAGGGATCACTCATGAGGCGTCTGTCGGAGGATCAGTGTCCATCAGCTGTAAATACATCAGGAAGCAAAATCTGTTTTTTTTCTGCAGAGGAGATCAGCCCAATATCTGCGTCAGAGATGGAGTTCGTGTTTCATCAAATAACAGTACAAATGGCAGATTCTCTCTGACTGATCAAACCTCTGCTGGAGTCTACACTGTGAATATTGTCAATCTGACAGAAGAGGATTCTGGGAAATACTGGTGTGGAGAGGAGCATTCTGGGTCCTTCATATTCACTGAAGTTCATCTAAATGTGAACAGAGGTAAAACCATCTTTTGGCTTCATAGTGTGACTCTGAAATCTCTTTTTTTTTTTTTTTTTAACTAAAAACTAATTACTTGCCAATACTGAGCAGCATTAGTGTACAAGTATTAGTGCTGTTTTGTTACCAACGTTTATCAAAATATCTTTTTTACTCAGCAGAACACCAAGAAATGCTAAAAAATAAATGTCAATCAGTCATTGCACACTGCCTCCGAAATTTTTGTGCATCCAAAAAAAAAAAAAAAAA
This sequence comes from Cirrhinus molitorella, assembly GCA_033026305.1. Taxonomy (NCBI): domain Eukaryota; kingdom Metazoa; phylum Chordata; class Actinopteri; order Cypriniformes; family Cyprinidae; genus Cirrhinus; species Cirrhinus molitorella. The sequence continues at coordinate 44,402,953 of CM065120.1, forward strand.
AAACAAAAAAACAAAAAAAACTGATCGGGTTTTCGCATCCGTAGTTATTAATCATTTTGAGAAATATTTTGACAGTTCAAAGCCACCGTACAAGCGAACACCAAAATCCAGAATTGCGTCTGACAAGTTCATCCGCTTCATCTCGCAGCACTAAGCACTGTAAGGTCTTTGTACACTGAGTTCACAGAAATTAATGGTCTCCTTTGTAATATTTGGCTCCAGTAATGCTTTCAAAGCATCAAAGTTTATTGACATCCTGAAGTTAACTTTGAATCGCCCGGGATTATCCCGCAGCTCATTAAGTGGGTGCGCATAAAAGCATTCTTCATTTCTTTCTATATCTTATAATATGCCCTTTTTTTCTCGTTTTAAGAAGAGTGTGAACAACCAAATCATCCTCGCTGCTTGGAGATTACATTATGTATTGCTTTGCATTTTGTTTTTTTTTGTTTTTTTCGCAACGGAGGAATTAATACACGCCGGGTTTAGTGTGTAAGGCTTCTGTGCGTGACCATTTTTTAGGATTACGAATTAGGGGTTGAACCGACTAGTCGATTAGTCGATTAGACTTCAATGCTCTATCATGATGCTTTAAGCTTGACGTCGACTAGTCGCATAACAATAAAACATTTACACTCCGATTCCAAACAGTTAAAATGACCAAAAAAAAAAAAAAAAAAAGAGACATTTGATTATATCATGTGGATGCTGGAAATTGAAAGGGAGAATGCATGTTTTAAACAGCTTAGGGGACGTTCACATGTCGCGTCTTTTGCACGCTCAAATTATTTCAAATGTAGACGCGCATTATCCGTGCTTATAATGGAAGTGGTGCTCACGCAGTTTCTCTTTTTTATTATTATTTATTTTATTTTTAATGCTGGAAGTACAGTTATCCTTTGCTGAAACGTTCACTTCTTAATGGAGAGCCCAAATCATGGCTGGTTAACAATGGCAGACGCCACAGGAGCGAACGCGAAAGCTATAGAGCGCTTTGGAAAGGAGAAGGCTGCGCGCCTAGCGTTTTCCACGCGTTTTTAGGCGCGACATGTGAACAGCCCCTTATTGTACAGGTAAATTAATCGACGTTCTAATCTAATGTAATGTGCGTTGTAACGCACACACATAAGCTATAGACAGTAGCTGGTATATAAGAAGATCAGGCGTACACAGAATCATTTAATAGCCCCGAAATGTATTGTCAGCACTGTTCTATGATTTCTCAATAATACAGTTTATAAACTGAAAGGTTCTAGCATATATTTCTTAGTAATTAAAACCCACAGCTTTACTATTAAAAGAGAGATGCTGCCAGGTAGAATTACTTCACACACACACACACACACACACACACACACTCTCTCTCAGTAACGCTCATTTATTTATCACCAATCTTAATCTATTTATTTGATTAAGAACGAGCGAAATATAACGACCCAAAGACAAAGGAACTGATAAAAATGAGCTATTAGCCTTGTGGGCAGCGCTACGAGGTGACTTAATCGTACGAATTTGTACGACCTCACTCGTACAAATTCATACGTTTTTGGCTAAATCGTACGTATTTTACGAGTTCCCATTTCGTATGAATTTGTACGAATGCCCTTCACCTAACCCCGCCCCTAAACCTACCCGTCACTGGGGTCTAGGCAAATCGTACAAAATCGTATGAGTGAGGTCGTACAAATTCATACGAATTAGCCACCTGGTAAAATATGTACGAATTCCCGTGAGATTGCGTTGCAGCTATTCAGTGCACAAGGTGTTCGAGATCAAGATTTAGGCGTATTTGTTTATCAATGACGTCATCAATGACTAGTGGACTTCAACTCGACTTTCATTACGTATAAGTCGACTTTAAAAATTCTGAAGTTGTTCAACCCCTATTATGAATACGGAAAAATCCATACGAATATTTCGCACTCAGTGTGCAATGACCTTAACACTCTGTGAGCAGAACAATTTTTGGTGTACTGTCCCTTTAAAGCAGTATGCTGTGGTAAAGGATGCAGCTTCAGTCTAATGTGTGATGAAGACAGTCATTTTCTCACTAGTTTTACAACCACAGACAACAGGAAACAACAGACCAGTAGTGCTCTTAGCTACAGTTCACCAGTTTAACTTGAAATAGGCCTTGCAACAGAAAGTGTCTCCACTTGCACTCAGATCCAATCGCATTTTAAGACATGGAACTTCGTTCTTGTTGAGTGCACACCCTCAAGTGGACAAAACTAGGAGTGCTGATATTTGGACAGACTCACTGACACTTGCTTTGTCTTTAAATGAATTAATCATTAACTAAATTTAATTACAAACTAAAACTCATGCTGACGGTTTGTAGTATCATTTCATTTTATCTGAGAGGAGAGAGAGTGAGTTTTTACTGCTGTGACTAGTTCTTGAGGCAAGAATATTTATTAATTCTTTTTAAGTGTGAAAAATGTAACATTAAATATAACAGTAATTACTAATTACTGCAGTCACACAATGCATAATGCTTTTAACAAACAAACAAACAAACAAACAAACAAACAAACAAAAAAAGACATTCTTGTTGTGTGATTTCAGGTTTTCCTGTGACAGCTGTGGTTTCTGTGGGTTTAATTCTGTTGGCTGTGTGTTTAGCGCTGGTGCGGTTCAAAATAAAACACAACAGAAAACATGGTGAGCCACAAACCTACTACAGAACATTTAATAAATCTGAGCTTGTCGCCCTCTGCTGGTCAGAAATCTCACATTTTCTCATTCTCTTCTTGTTCACACACAGACACCATCTCATCAGACAGAAGAGAGAGTAGAGATCATGAAATGGTGAGTTTCAGAACTGATCTGTGTTTTATATCAGTAGTTGTATGCATGCAGTAACTTTGAACTAAGTTCACGTTTGGGGGATTTTAATTCTTGCAGCCTCAAGAAGAGATTCAAGACTCAGATCCTGAATCAAATCCTCTCTATTCGACAGTACAGTTTCTAACAAACCCCTCTGATGGACTCCTGTATGCAGCTGTCAGTTTCCAGAAGCATGAAGAGTCTCTCAGTGACACTTCAGTCAGATTCAGTAAAGATGATATTCACTGTGATTACGCATCTGTCAATTACAGCATCACACCACAGTAACATTAGCATCTGTATTGTTGTTTTTAGTATTAGAACTATAATAGTGTTAGTCACTGAGAAAAATGACTGAAATGACATTTGACACCATTCAGTTTCATTGATGTCATTGAGCATTTTCCTACTATTGGAAAAAATAAATATAAATATAAATTAATATAAATATAAGATATAAAAAAAAAATAAAAAAAAAGATTATATATATATATATATTATATATATATATATATATATATATATATATATATATATATATATATATATATATATATATATATATATATATATATATATATATATATAATTAAGATCAGTGAAGGCCATTAAAAAAAAAAAAAGTTTGTAATAACAGTTTTAGTTTTTTTTTTTTTTTTAACCATGCAGATAATGACTTGGTAGGGTTTAAATGTATTTTAGAAAATGTAAAAAAAAAAAAAAAAAAAAAAAAAAAAAAAGCTTGCTAATACACTGTAATCCTCAAAAAAATAATAATAATAAAAACAAAAATAAATATAAATGCATAAAAATACACTCTACAATTTCATTCCTCAAAATAAATAACTTATTTTATTTATTTTTTTTTTAATTCCTGCATGTTCTAATTAATATTATTTGGCATTGTTTCAAATCATGAAATGGTTGGTGTTGCCTGACTTGGACAATGTGCATCTTCAGCACAGTTCGCATATTAATAGTATTACATTTGTTTGTCTCTTAGAAATAAGCATTTGACAGTTGCTTGAGTTAGGATGAAGATGTACATTTATGCTCATTATCAGTAACAGTAACTTCTGTAAAACTCGCAACAACCTAATTTTTATATGGTGACATTATTAATATTATTATTATTATTAATTAATTACTTTGTTTTTTTTTTATTATTCTTAAACTGAATCATTGGTCTTCCATATTAGCATACGCAGCATACATTTATTACTAATTTAATATTTATTGTCTAATTTAATATATTCAGATTTGATATGAATATCCCACATTTCTGCCACAGTGCCATGCTGCAGTTAGTAGGTGCGTTTCCATTACAAATTTGCACGAAACTTTTGCGATATTTTCTAAATGTCGATAAAAAACTTGTGAAGTGTTACTACGGTTACTCCAGGGTAAATGATGATTGATGACTGATTTCTAGATTGAAAAGCCTTCTGACTGTATCATTGTGCAGTGTTTTTTTCTGTTAGTCAGTGCCATTTCATCATTTCATTTTGTAATGTAATTTTTGCCATTTCATCATTTTCACATTTGTATACATAAAAATGAATAAATAAAATAAATAAATAAAATAACTTTAGACAAACTTGTGATTTGTCGCCGCAATCGCTACAGTATGTAGTTTCTGTGCATTATAAAAATGTAATTTGGTGGCAAAAACATTGAATTAATCGGTTTGTTTTTTTCCTATTCTTTGCTGTATTTATTTGTTTGACCAGTGTCATTGTGGGTTTTCATTATTTTGCCAATTTTAGGCTGTAAGGACCTTTTGTTTAGTATGTTGTTTCTATGTATTTTGTCTTCTCTCTAACATTTGGATGTGTTAAATTAAACATTTTCAAACTACTCCAATATGCTCTTTTAGGAGTTTATTTTTATTTTTTATTATTCATTTTATCTGAAAAAAAAAAAAAAAAAAAAACTCAATTTTAGGAGATAAAGGCCTGGTTTCGTAGACAGGGCTTAGCCTAAACCAGGATTAGGCCAAAGTTCAATTAAGAAATTTAAGTCATTTTTATAAATGTGCTTTAGAAAAGAAAAGAAAAAAAATAAAATAAAATAAACACACAACAACAACAACAACAACAACAACAACAACAACAACAACAACAACAACAACAACAACAACAACAACAACAACAACGCTAATGTGCATGTTAAGACAAAACAAAGACACTGATATATTTTAAGATCAGTCAGTGCATGTTTCTTTCAGTTGAAACGGCTCACATTTTATTCTAGGACTATAGGCTTAAGCCATGTCTGTGAAACCTGGGGTAAATGTTTCTTTTGTCCTCCACAGTTTACTATTGAATAATGTTTAAATAAACCTTGTGGGTTGCATCAGACTGCTCCATTTTGCTTGTGTTTATTTTTGTCTTACATTAAGTATCCAAATATGCATAAACCTCATTTTAAAGGCATTAAAATGTTCACTGTATAATGAATATTTTTGTGATTTATTACTCTGTTAAAATAATAGTTACATTACATTGTTAATCACTTAATAAAAATATAACAAAAGCAACATCTATAGTGTAACTTTATCTGAGAAAGGTTATATAAAGGTTTGGATGAGTCACATATAACCTAATAAAACAACTTGAAATCAGAGTCTTGCTTCTTATCAAAATTAAAGCATAAAGCTTATTGAGATTGGATGGGAGGTCTGCTACAACATGAGGCTAGACTAATTGATTCTTGGGATTTAAGAACCAATATACATTTCATAAAAATGAGAATTGAGCAAAACTAAAGAAAAAAAATATATATTATTATTATTATTTTTTTTTTTTATCAATTTATAGATTACACTATGTATTTTATCAAATTTTTGCATATTTACACAGCACTAGCTTTCGAAAGGCTAAAAACATTCGCATATTCTCTTTTTTCCCCTTTTTTTTTTTTATTTTTTTTTATTTTCAAATCTAAACCAAGTATGCTGCATGAGTCCTGAAAAGTGAAGCCAAAGTGCCTTGACTGGCCCCAGGTGACTGGATGCAGCATAAACCCTACCCTCTCCATGTCATTTAAAGGCCTGTTCACATCAAGATAGATAACTAGAACTATAAAGATAACATTAATTCAAACGTAAAGGGCTTATGCATTTTAAAAATCGCAAGCTACATTGTAGAGGAGCGAACAGACATTGCACAGCATACAGAGTAACTCCTAAAAACCAAATTACCCCGTTAAATTTATGCTAGATTCACCGTTTAGATGCTCTCAAAATGTGCGTACTGAGGACATCTACTGTATGAATGTGTGTAAATGCAATAAAACCAGACAGTTATTCACTGGTGTGGACGCAAAGTTATTATTGTATATATAGTTATTATCGTTCTTGGTGAGAACAGGCCTTAATGGTATTGCAAGACAAACTAAATAAATTACACTTCAAATAAATTGCAATGTGATTCAAAAATAATTCAGCAACGATTCGGAGAATTTCTAAGCACATTGCGAGTCTCTCAAATCAACTCTGAGCTGTACTCTGCTGGTTTACAAATCCTTACATGCACTTGAACCTAAAAATAAACATTTATGCATTTTTAAAAGATTAGAGCGATATAGGGTGTGTTCACTCTTGTAGTTCGGTTCGTTTGGTTAATTTGGTCCGGACCAAAAAGGAAAATGATACATTTGGTCCTGGTCCGCTTAGTGTTTACACTGGTATTTTGACAACGAACCAAAAGATACCGAACCTAAAGCCACAGTGATACGTTCGCGAACTGATTGGTCACGTTGAATGACATAGGCTATATTTCGTGAAGGAATCACTGATCTATAATAGAGAATATATAGATCAGTGGACGGAACTCACCGACACTCCAAACAAAAGGAAAAGGTGATTTCGACTTAAAGCGGCGCTGCGGGTGTATGACATCAAAGTACCCATTCACGGATCGGTCTGATGATTGCCGCTTTAAGTCGAATTTACGCAATACCGTCTGCTGGACTTTTATTTTCACCATCTACGAACTCACAAAGAGCTCATACAAGGTACTTCAACCTCCTCGTTGCTCTACGTTTGCCCTCTGTTCGTTTTGTTTTGGGTACCACTTGTTCTCTTTGTGAAATTATGTCGCATAGCGTCACATCTTGTCATTACTTCCTGGTTTTGGTTCGTTTAGAATTATTTGGTCCGTGTTGCGTTCATATATCATTCGAACCGCACCAGAGTTCGTTTGGAAGCGGACCGAGACCTATCTTTTTAGCGGTCTCGGTCCGCTTGTTTGCTGCGCACCAGGGTTCGGATGGCAGCGTTCACACTTACTCAAACGAACCGCACTATCAGAGCAATCGAACCAAACATGACAAGTGTGAACGCACCCATAGAAGGTTGTTCACAGTGGGTTGTGTTTACATTATTCTTATGCCAGAAAGCATTCTGAAGAGAGGTGAAGTTTCACACAAGTGACTCTTCTTGAGGAGTATTTGAGAGTGCGGATAAAAACTAGATTAGAGCGCCATCTGCTGTTAAAATCCAAGCTCAAAACCAATTCCAAAGACAATTGAGATGCATTCAGAAGATCTCCGAATCAATCCAGGAACTGATGCATCATCCCATCCCTACATTATACTGTACGCTGAACATGCAACCTTAAATGAAAACAACGAACCAACAAACAAATCGAGAGACAGAGCAGAGTAGTCCTTAGCCTGTTACTGCTGCTAGGAGTTATAACCAGACCTACCGAGTAGGGGGCGCTGTTGGTATGGCTAGGAGAGTAGAAATGGGACAAATACTTGTACCAAACAGGCATCGGATGATAACCGGTTTCAAGGTAAGCCGCGGTTTGGAAAAGGCATGGTTTTAAAACCACTAAAATTTCCTGTCATTCCGTTCCTGCGGTATGCACAAGAAAGCCCCCCTTTGTGTGCAGCAAATAGCGTGAACGAGTCACACGACCCCTTCCCTCCGGTTGGTGCGAGCAGTCAGCGAGAGCCTTCTCCTTTGCGTTCTGTAGCTTTCGCTTTCATGGCGTCTGCCGTTGCTAAGCAACCATGACTTGCGCTCTCTGAAGACGTGGAGGTTTAGGCAAAGGAATCAGAGGCGTAGCAATGGGGCAGGCAAATGCCTGGGGCCCCGATGGCCGACCATTTAAACCAAAAGGAATGCATATAGCACGCAGCGACATCTCTCCATCCCCCCTCCTTCGTTACACTGGTTATGTTTTTGCCGCCTCGGCCGCCCTTTTCAAACAGGTGCAGCGCATCATTGCGGTGATATTAGAAAACAAGGCATGATCTAGAGCGGTGCAGAACGCGTGACCTGAGCATTTTTAATCAATTCATAAAGAAACTGAGCTTGCACAATTTAGGAATGAACTGTAAAGGTAAGCATAGGCATCAATTTGTGTGTCTGCCCACACATTCCACTCCAAAACAAATATAAAACATTATTAATCATTGTTGTTTCAATGAGCAATTAATTAATTAAAATGAGAAATATATTTTTCTCCGTTTGATATTGTGCTTAAATTCATTAAGAGAAACGCACACATTGCTAAACAAAACATTATTTTCTTGAGCTTTGCTGATGTAACTTACATAAAATAATCCAATAAATACCGATTTGGAATTGACACTTAATTCAAATAACTATTAGGCTAAATAATAAAATAAATAACGAGAATTCACTGACTAATACCAGCTTGAAAATGTTAACAAAGATATATTAGTTGTTCTTGCTGCTTTTGTGCAAAGATGAATAACAATTAAAAAAAAAAAAATAACATTTATATTGTAAAGCAGCTGTTCTTTTCAACTTTTTATTGGTTAAAGAATCCTGAAGAAAAAAAAAAAAACGTTTTCAACATTGATAAGTCTGTATTAGAATGATTTCTGAAGGATCATGTCACACTGAAGACTGGAGTAATGATGCTGACAATTCAGCTTATACATACATACATACATACATACATACATACATACATACAATTTTTAAATATTTAAACATAGAAAAAAAAAATATTTTTTTTTTTCCCTGTACATTTGATCAAATAAATGTAGCCTTGATAAGAAACCTCTTTAAAAAAAAAAAACCATTACAAATCTTCAAACAAAATCGCAAACTTATGAGCAGCAGGCTGTGAACAAAGACAATTTTATCAACACAACATTAGGGTTTGTAATAGAAAATAGAAATAAATGTACTGAACTAAGATGAAAATGAATTGTAAAAAGTATATTGGTCAAAATGATTAGCCCTCTGATGTTAATAGTCAACAGTGTATCCCTTTTGCTTGATAACAGCCTTTAGTCGTTTGCTGTAGTTCTCAACAAGTTTCAAGCATGTCTCCTGAGGAATGACAGCCCATTCTTCCTTAGCAAATCGCTCAAGCTCCTCCAGATTTGTTGGTCTTCTGGCACAAACTCTGGACTTTAGTGTGCCCCACAGATTTTCTATTCAAGTCTGGGCTTTGTGCAGGCCACTCAAGTACAGGAGGTACTTTGGAGGTATGTGTTCACCAGAAGTGAGGTATACTTTGGGTTGTTATCATGCTGGAAGACAAAATGTCGACTCAAACCAAGTTCTCTTGCTGACTGTCTGAGGTTGTCTTTCAAAATCTTCTTATAGTCTTCCTTTTCCACATTTCCTTCAACCCTGATGAGATTCCCAGTTCCAAACGCACTGAAACATCCCCACAGCATTATACTCCCACCATGTTTCACTGAGGGAACCGTGTTCTTGGGGTTGAATGCCTCACCCTGCTTCTCCAATAGGCAACATCTCTATGGCCAAAAAGCTCTAGTTTTGTCTCATCTGACCAAAGGACATGTTTCCAGTATGCATCACATTCCCCTAGGTTGTCCTTAGCAAACTTCATTCTAGCTTGGAAGTGTCTCTTCTTCAGAAGTGGGGTCTTTCTTGGTTGGCAACCTCACAGATCATTCCTGTGCAGGGCTCTAGTGACTGTCTTTGTTGAGACATCAAGTCCAGACTTGGCTAGGTCAGTCACTAGTGTCTTGGGTCTTTAGAAACCTCTCTCACTAGTTTTCTTTCCAAAGTTTTTGAAATCTTTCACTTCCTGCCTCTGCCCGTCTTGTTCTCCACTGTGTCAGCGATTTGTATTTGTTCGTTTAGGTGCAGGAAGACGTGAAGGAGAGCTTGGTTTGGTGTTTGTGCACTGTTTGCAAGACGTGGCTCTCATTGCACATCAAACTGTTAAACCAGTTTGAATGTTGGAACAGACCGGGCTTAAAACACATGCAAAGGATAAGCTTTCGTGGCCAGTCAACTGTCCTGTGCGTCTTTTTAGGCTGACCTCCGGAAGAGACAGACGTCAGAAATACTTCTGAAATGCAATAAACCCTCAATGTGTCACAAGAACATGATTGCGAGAGGCTGTGGGTGATTTCCTCTGTAAGCAGAAGTGAAAGGATGCGGGACCCACAAATAGAATGAAATAAATTGAATACAAAATGACAACTTGCCAGAAAAGCCTGCGAATCACAAGATCACAAGGTGTGTCAATTTCTAAACAATTTCTAGGCCATTCAACATCCAGTGCACATAAAATTTCCACAGTGAATCTACTGTAATGTCACTCATGTCAGTTTTTCTGTGATTCCCATCATGAATGCAGAATTAAGTTTTGAAACCCTTCAAATCATTACTCCTTATTTTCTGGTATTAATAACCTGATTGTTATCTGCCTTGTGTTTATAAAGCACATTTCTCTGCATATCTCTCACACATAATCAAGACACACATCTGCTGTTTCTGCAGTGCAGCTGGGAGGAACCATTATAGAGGAAGCAGAAATGTGAGATACAATAGGAGGACGTGTGCTCGAATTAATACTGACTTGCATTGCTTTCAAGGTTGTTATCCCTGGATTGTGATCTGATCGTGAGACTGAAGTGAATCTGAAATGAGGACCACCATCGCCACCATCTTCACTCTCAGTCTGATATCAGGTCAGTTATTTACTGGTCAAATAAAATTCATATAATAACCCAGAGTAAATAAACTTGTGTTTGTCAGGTCAGGTACTTTGTTTCAACGTGATTGGCTGCACTGGAGGGAGTGTAATGTTCAAGTGCATGTACAAATCTAATGATCAGCACAAAGAAAAGTTTTTCTGCAGAAACAGAGACTGTAAGACAGGAATCAGTACTGAGATTCAGCACCGCTGGGTTAATAATGGGAGATTCAGTCTCTATGACGATGAAAACAGCAGATTCTTCACAGTGTTTATCAGGAACCTCAGCAGAGAGGATGATGGGGAATATACATGTGGAAACAAGCAGAAATGGAGTCATGATGTTGAGTTAGTGGTGAAGAGCGGTATGTATACTTGACAGCTTACTACATTAACAATTATACAGGTCCTTCTCAAAAAATTAGCATATTGTGATAAAGTTCATTATTTTCTGTAATGTACTGATAAACATTAGACTTTCATATATTTTAGATTCATTACACACAACTGAAGTAGTTCAAGCCTTTTTTTTGTTTTAATATTGATGATTTTGGCATACAGCTCATGAAAACCCAAAATTCCTATCTCAAAAAATTAGCATATTTCATCCGACCAATAAAAGAAAAGTGTTTTTAATACAAAAAAAGTCAACCTTCAAATAATTATGTTCAGTTATGCACTCAATACTTGGTCGGGAATCCTTTTGCAGAAATGACTGCTTCAATGCGGCGTGACATGGAGGCAATCAGCCTGTGGCACTGCTGAGGTGTTATGGAGGCCCAGGATGCTTCGATAGCGGCCTTAAGCTCATCCAGAGTGTTGGGTCTTGCGTCTCTCAACTTTCTCTTCACAATATCCCACAGATTCTCTATGGGGTTCAGGTCAGGAGAGTTGGCAGGCCAATTGAGCACAGTAATACCATGGTCAGTAAACCATTTACCAGTGGTTTTGGCACTGTGAGCAGGTGCCAGGTCGTGCTGAAAAATGAAATCTTCATCTCCATAAAGCTTTTCAGCAGATGGAAGCATGAAGTGCTCCAAAATCTCCTGATAGCTAGCTGCATTGACCCTGCCCTTGATAAAACACAGTGGACCAACACCAGCAGCTGACATGGCACCCCAGACCATCACTGACTGTGGGTACTTGACACTGGACTTCAGGCATTTTGGCATTTCCCTCTCCCCAGTCTTCCTCCAGACTCTGGCACCTTGATTTCCGAATGACATGCAAAATTTGCTTTCATCCGAAAAAAGTACTTTGGACCACTGAGCAACAGTCCAGTGCTGCTTCTCTGTAGCCCAGGTCAGGCGTTTCTGACGCTGTTTCTGGTTCAAAAGTGGCTTGACCTGGGGAATGCGGCACCTGTAGCCCATTTCCTGCACACGCCTGTAGACGGTGGCTCTGGATGTTTCTACTCCAGACTCAGTCCACTGCTTCCGCAGGTCCCCCTCTCGTTGTGCAGCGTTTTCTGCCACACTTTTTCCTTCCCACAGAAATCCCACTGAGGTGCCTTGATACAGCACTCTGGGAACAGCCTATTCGTTCAGAAATTTCTCTGTGTCTTACCCTCTTGCTTGAGGGTGTCAATGATGACCTTCTGGACAGCAGTCAGGTCGGCAGTCTTACCCATGATTGCGGTTTTGAGTAATGAACCAGGCTGGGAGTTTTTAAAAGCCTCAGGAATCTTTTGCAGGTGTTTAGAGTTAATTAGTTGATTCAGATGATTAGGTTAATAGCTCGTTTAGAGAACCTTTTCATGATATGCTAATTTTTTGAGATAGGAATTTTGGGTTTTCATGAGCTGTATGCCAAAATCATCAATATTAAAACAAAAAAAAAGGCTTGAACTACTTCAGTTGTGTGTAATGAATCTAAAATATATGAAAGTCTAATGTTTATCAGTACATTACAGAAAATAATGAACTTTATCACAATATGCTAATTTTTTGAGAAGGACCTGTATTTGTATTATAGTAATATGTAAAGTTGCACTATAACAGTAATCTTACAATGATGATTCATAATTCGAGCAGTCAAGTCAGATTATACAGAGAAATGTCAGCTTTATGTCATTAATATTTATGGAAAAAGACCACATGGAATATATCTAACATGTTCAGATGACATTTTTCCCTCAAAATCTTGATGTAGAATGACAACTCCTCTCTGACTTCACTAATATTAACACAAGTAACTGCAACGAACATGGCATTTTGTGTCAAACAGAGATGGTGACAGAGAGACCAAAGTTTCCAAGTGCATCTTTAATAAAACTAATACTTTATGACTTCTGTGATTTTTAAATTCTTTCCAGACCCTTTATGTGGGACATCTGTTATGCAGACTGCATATATTGGGCAAATGATCACTTATCACTGTGAATATGATCACAAGTTTAAAACACACACCAAAGTCTTCTACAGAGTGAATGTTGGTCCTGTCCATGTTCTGAACAGCTCTCAATCATCACAATCATCTGAAGAGAAGTTCATCCTGTCTGATAGTCAGAAAGATCATTTTAATGTGACCATCAGAGACATTTCTACAGCAGACGATGGAGTTTATTTATGTGGAGTGGAGAGAGACCAATCAGATAAACGACCTTCAGAAACATCAATTACTCGCATCACCTTCATTAAAGAGATTCATCTGAATGTTTCTAGTGAGTTTTTTTTGCATTTTGATGATAAAATCCTTACAGCTCTGAAAAAGAAATATAAATTGCTCCTGACTGTTAAATGTAACAAATCTTGTCTTGCAGCTCAACTAACCTCAGTCCAGGTTGAGGCCTACATCAGTAAATCAGTCTTCATCAAGTGTAAATTTCCACAAGAATTTAAAGGAAACAAGAAATTCATCCAGAAAGATCCATCACAGAAGATTCCTGTTGATGAACAGAATCAGTGGATCCTTCATGATAATGTAAAGATGTTTGATGATAGCAGTGAAGGACTTTTGAACATTTTCATCAGTGATTTAACTGCAGCTGATGAAGCGACATACAAATGTGGAGTGAATATCGCTGATGATCATCTGTTCACTGAGATCAAACTGACAGTCAATCAAGGTAAACAGCTTCTGTAAGGAGCTTTTTGGACACTTTCTGGCAGTTAAAATGAGAAAACAGTATTTTAAATTTCATTTCCCCCCCCATTGTGTGTAGCTGATAATTTTCTTGGCTCAAGCAAATCATCTGCTGTTGTTGGTGAAAGTGTGAAACTCATCTGTAATTATCCTGAGAAACACAATGAGACCAAACATATCTGCAAAGAAAACAATGAGAAGAAGATCTGTCAAAACATCAGTTCATCAGAGAAGCAGCGCTTTGAGTTTTCTGACAGTGCAGCAGGAGTTTTTACAGTGATCATCAGTAATGTGAGACTGACAGATGCTGGAGTTTACTGGTGTGGAGCAGAAACCAGACACAAGCATTTGACTTCTGTTTCTCTCACCAATAAACATGAACTAACTTTAACCAGTATGTACAGCAATCATACAGTTCAGTAATATATGCACATATTTTACAGTGTATAAACATCTCCATTCTCTTTGAATATTAGTGCCTCTAGTGGTCAGACGTGAAGGAGATTCAGCTGAGATCAAATGCCCTTATGATGCAAATCACACAAAAGAAATAAAGCATCTGTGCAAAGGACAGTGTTTCACTGAAGATGCTCAAAATATAATTCAATCAGATGAAGCCCATGTTAAAGAACCAAAGATTTCAGTAAAGAATGACACTGAACTCAATCTGTTCACTGTGACCATCACTGATCTGAGAGCAGAGGATGCTGGGAAATACTGGTGTGCAGTGAAAGATGCGTTTAACCTTCCCATTGATCTCATGGTCATCATGAAGGATGGTGAGGCTGTTTATTTGGGAAAAGTCTCAGTGTTTCTGATCATTCTGTTATCAAACTCATATTTAATGTTGTTGTCTTCAGGGATCACTCATGAGGCGTCTGTCGGAGGATCAGTGTCCATCAGCTGTAAATACATCAGGAAGAACAATCAGGTGTTTTTCTGCAGAGGAGATCAGCCCAATATCTGCGTCAGAGATGGAGTTCGTGTTTCAACAAATAACAGTACAAATGGCAGATTCTCTCTGACTGATCAAACCTCTGCTGGAGTCTACACTGTGAATATTGTCAATCTGACAGAAGAGGATTTTGGGAAATACTGGTGTGGAGAGGAGCATTCTGGGTCCTTCATATTCACTGAAGTTCATCTACATGTGAACAGAGGTAAAACACTCTTTTGTTGAAGGCATAGTGTGGCTCTTATTTTATTTAATTATTTTGTTTTTGTTTAAACTAAAAATCAACTAATTATGTGTAACTTGCAAATACTGAGCTGTAGAAAAAAATAAATAAATAAATAAAAAAAAAAATCATAAGCATTTGAAAACAGCAAGAGTGTTTTCCTGATCTTGTCATCAACAGTACAGCCTTTGCATGTCTTCGAGCAAGTGTCAGTTCACTGAAAGAATCAATGTTTTTGAATAAATCAGTCTGAAATGACTCAAAGATTCACTCATATAGAGAGGGCATGATTAAATACACTTGCAGTCTTTGCATTTGACTACTAGTCTAGTTACATGACGTATTTCCTTAACTTTATCACCACACTTGTATAATGTTGTAGAAATTCAAGCATATACGGCGCTTTATTTTATTTATGCACTTATTTTTTTTTTTTAATGTAGCATTTTAAATAAAGAGAAGCAGTTGCAAATGTACTTTGCACCAATAGAATGTGCAGACATTTAGACATTTAGTAAGGGCATTTTTAAGACCTGGAACAGTCTTGCACACTTTGTTCTTGTTGTGCGCACACGCTCTCAAGTGGCCAAAACTATTAGTGTGGGTATTTGGATAGAATCACCGTTACTTGATTTGTCCTTAAATGAATCAGCTGCTCGAATGAATCATTAACTAAACAATCTGGTGTGATTTCAGGTTTTCCTGTGGCAGCTGTGGTTTCTGTGGGTTTAATTCTGCTGGCTGTGTGTTTAGCACTGGTGCTGTTCAAAATAAAACACAACAGAAAACATGGTGAGACACAAACCTACTACACAACATTTAATAAATCTGTGCTTGTCTCCCTCTGCTGGTCAGAAATCTCACATTTTCTCATTCTCTTCTTGTTCACACAGACACCATCTCATCAGACAGAAGAGAGAGTAGAGATCATGAAATGGTGAGTTTCAGAGCTGATCTGTGTTTTATATCAGTAGTTGTGTGCATGCAGTAACTTTGAACTAGAGAGTTCACGTTTGGGGGATTTTAATTCTTGCAGCCTCAAGAAGAGATTCAAGACTCAGATCCTAAATCAAATGCTCTCTATTCGACAGTACAGTTACCCACAAACCCCTCTGATGGGCTCCTGTACGCTGCTGTCAGTTTCCAGAAGAATGAAGAGTCTCCCATTGATGCTTCAGTCAGATTCAGTAAAGATGATATTCACTGTGATTATGCATCTGTCATCACAGCAGAATAACATAAGCACTGGATTGTTGTTTTTAATACTAGAAACTATAATAGTGTCAGTCACTGAGGAAAAATTGACAAGGACATTGCTTAGTTGCATTGAAGCTATTGAGCAGTTTCCTACTTAAAGTGTTTCTTCGTGGCTGAAGGAAACATTGACTTTTGAAATGCTGAACGAAAATTGTATACCAATTTTCATCTCTACCATTTGTAAGCATCAGTTTGCCAGAAGAGAAACATTTTGTTATGAACTTTATCATCTGTGATTAGTGCAGGTCATTTAAAAAAAAAATTAAAATAATAAAAAATATTGTAATAATGTTTTTTTTTCATACATGCATTTTTTTAATCATGCAGATAATCACTAGGGTTTAAATGCATTTTATAAAATGCAAATAAATAAATTAAATAAACACTTAAATTGCAATCATGGCTAGATAAGATAGTACTTACTTTTCAGTGACAAAAGTAATTAATTGCATCGTATCTTGTTTTAAAAATAGGATATTGATTTGATTGTGTTGGCTGACTTTGATGACATGTATCTTCACAGTTTGCAGTGCAGGCTGAAATATTAATAGTATTACATTTGTCTCTTAGATATGTGCATTTGACAGTAGCTTGAGTTATGATGCAGATATACATTTGTTCATCACCACAAAGAGTAGCATCTGTAAAACTGCAACAACCTCATTTTTATATACTTATATAATATTTGATTATTCTGGTTAGTCATTCAGAATTCTGAAATTTTGATTATTCTGGTCCTCTATAGTAGCATACAGTTAAACAACAACTACAATTAAAAACCACAAACACAGTACCTCAATAATGTGGTAAAAATATAAGGTTTCTAGGTATTTATATGAAAAACAGTAGTCCAAGTACATTTATAAGTGCACAAAAAAAATAAAATAAAACAAAACTGAAATTATATTCCATTACTCCTTTAATACATGTCTACATTAATAAATGTAGACAAATTAGATATAAATATCCCACATTTCTGTCAATACCATGGTGCAGTTAGTCCAGGGTAAATGGAGATTTCTATGAAAAGCGTTCTGACTATCTTTGTGCATCTTTGTTTCTCCTGTTAGTCAGTGTTATTTTATCTGGCGCACACACACACACACACACACACACACACACACACACACACACACACATAACAGAGTACAGAAGATGGCGAATTTTCTTAAAGAAAACTCAGTGCTGTAAAATACACGTGTCAGTTATTATAAATACTGAAGGTTAAAATAAGCGTATTTGTACACAAATGCTTAAGTTACTCTCAAATGATGTTTTTAAAATAAAGTTACAATTACAATTATTATTTCTACTCCCAATAATTTATTTAAATAAAAAGGTGGCTCTCATTAAAAAAAAAAAAAAAAAAACAGCCGTGCTCTGCTTGCTTCCAAATCCTTACATGCACTTGAACTTAAAATAATAATTCATACAATTTGAAAAAAATTTAAGCAAAATACAAGGATGTTCACAGTTCGTTGTGTTTACATTAATCTCATGCCATAAAAGCATTCTGTGTAGGGATGTTAATTTCAGTTATCTTTCCTAACTGACAACCAATACTCGTTAACCGGCTATTAACCGTTAACTGACAAGATTATTTTAAATTTGAATTTTATTCAGAATGTGTCTGCGACCTGTTAAAAATACCAACATTTGTTTTCCAGGTATTCATTTTACCTTGAGCAAAAAGCAAAAATTACTCCGAATTTTGAATGCATTTAAAGAAAACTTTTCCCATTAACTGGTTAAATGCACAACACCGCTTTAAAATGCGTCTAAGACGCGCGATGTAAGTCTAAGACAAGCACCTTGTGGAACGCGTGAGAGACGCTCTGGATGAAAGTGAAAGTGAAAGTGAAAGTGTCATTCACTCTCAGACAGCAGATGGCGCTAAACGGCAAATGCAACGTTAACCCAAGAAACAAAGCAGCTGCGCCATTTTCTAAAACATTTAAATGAAATAGTCATTCAGATTGTTATATTCTCAGTGGTGCTCATCACAGCACTTCAATATTTAGACTCAATAGGCTATTTATTTTAACACTTTTTACATTTCGTTCATCCGTAATGGAAGTAAATGCTTGTTTTGATGCACAAGATGCTTTTTTAATTATATTGTAATTTTAAATGGAATATTGACTAATTTTAGATTTGTTTTGACTTGTTTTGAGATTAGTGATGCGTCCTCTCCAACAACATTTGGGATAAGATAGATGTTTAATAGTCTGTAATTTAATAGTCATACACTGTCCTACAAGTGTTGCACTGTATTTATGTTTCCATTAACCCAAATGTGCAAAATGTGCATCTAAACATAAAATAAACCTTAAATCTAGATAAAATGTCATAATGATATAATAATAATAATAATAATAATAATAATAATAATAATAATAATAAAAAATAATATCATAAATATATTTCAAGAACACATAAAAAATTTTACAGAGTCAAAATTTTAGGAACACCTTCTAATCAATAATCAAATAATCTCATCAAACATTTGCCTTCAGATTACGAGGTGATATTTAACTCCTTAAAGTGATTTAACTATTAAAAGTATGTCTTCTTTTATGTCAGTTTTAATATATTATATATATATATATATATATATATATATATATATATATATATATATATATATATATATATATATATATATATATATATATATATATATATATATATATTTAAAAATGTATATATAACATTTTGAATATAGAAATATTAAAAGATTTAAATAGGCTAACTTAAAAGATAATTTAAAAATTAAAGTAAAGCCACTGATTTAATTACTGAATCATATCATTCATTTGATTCGTTCGAACGGCTTATTCTTTATAAACGCACATTCCTTCATAAACGAAACGAAACGAAACTGTGTTTGAATGTAGATGCGCAGTTTTGACTTCTTTCAGACCAAAATAGAGCAACATCAGGCAATAGTGTTATAGTCAGACAAAGTAAATCACTTAATATTAACTTTTTGTTTAACTGTTGTATTAAATCAATATCTCATTTACAAACTACCTTAAAATCATTAAAAGCTGTCACTCATCATTGTTAATAGCAATTTCATAAAGTTCCATTATAATCAACGAAGCTCTATACACTCCACAATCAATATCTTATTTACACTCTCTCTACACTTTGTTTATGAAAGGATTCGTGAAGTATGTCCGTGATACATTACGCAACGTTGCAAAACACGTAGAAACCTTTGAGGCTCCCCTCAGTGCAAACACAAATATGCTGATCGGCTCACATATTTTTTTCATAGTCGCAAATGCGTCTGAAATGATCGCACTGTAAGGTACAGTTTTCATACAGGTTGTTTGAATGGACTCTACTTGCGTGCGCGGTAGTAGGCTACCTCTGGACCTATGACGTCTCAAGCCCCGCCCCCTAGATCCAGCGAGGGGGAGCTGGAGCTCCAGCGAGGGGGAGCTAGAGCTCTAGCTCCTCCTATTTGGCTCTGCAGCGAGCACCCTCTCCTAATGTTGGATAATCCCAAAATAATAATAATAATAATAATAATAATAATAATAATAATAATTATTATTATTATTATTATTATTATTATTATTATTATTATTATTATTTATTTATTTATTTATTTATTTATTTTAAAGAAGGGGGTTCCATAAAACAAGTTTACCAAATAAACCAGGCTAATTTCAGTTAGTCTGACTTATTATCACTTGATTTGGCTCAAAATAAGTCAGACTAACTGAAATAAGCCTGGTTTATTTGGTAAACTTGTTTTATGGAACACCCCCCGAACTGGCATGCACTAAAAGTTGTCATTTTTAACAAAAATTAACAACTTCTGTAGCAAATGTAGCTTTTGTTCATTGATCATGCTATGAACTTTTAAGATCTTATCTACACCGATGATTTTTGATATTGATATTGATACTTTTTTGCAAATAAATGTCAATATTGTGATAATACCGTTTACCGTGATAAAAACATCAGCAATTAAATCGCAACATGAAAATGTGATACCAGCATATCCCTAGTCTTATGCCATAAAAGCATTCTGAAGAGAGGTGAAGTTACACACAAGTGCTCCACAGCACTCTTCTTGAGGAGTGTTTGAGAGAGTATAAAAACTAGATTAGAGCGCCATCTGCTGTTAAAATCCAAGCTCAGAACCAAGTCCAAAGACAACTGAGATGCAAACAGAAGATCTCAGAATCAATCCATGAATTGATTTATCCCATCCCTACATTACACTGTAACAAAATGGGAAAGATTGCATGTGCCGTTGTAGTGCTGGAGGTCATTTTTTCCTAACAGGAAAAAAAAAAAAAAAAAAAAAAAAAAAAGTTCAAAGCATGGGAACAAGAGCAGCTTCAAAAACACAGCAGCTACATGAGAGGACACGACTCCAACAGATACAACGATGGCAGCCTCTCCAGCGGCATTAGCTGCAACAACGGTGATCTCTCCAGCGGTTGCAGATGCAACAACGGCAGCTTCTCTAGCGGCAGGAGCCACAACAACGGCAGCCTCTCCAGCGGAAGCAGCTGCAACATCGGCGGCCTCTCCAATGCGGCCTCTCCTCAGCAGCAGCCGCAACCGTGGCGGCTTTTCCTCAGCAGCAGCAGTAACCGCAGAAGCCTTTCCTCAGCAGCACCCGCAACCGTAGCGACCTCTCCACAGCAGCAGCCTCAACCGCGGCGGCACCTCCTCAGAAGCAACCAGGATGGCCTCTCCAGAAGCAGCATCCAAAGCTGCCTCTCCTGCAGCTGCAGCTACTAGAGAACTACATTTTGTGGTTAGAATACCATACCCAGCACTACACCTGAACATGCAACCTCAAATGAAAAAACAACCAACAAATCAAAACAAGAGCAGAGCAGGCCCAATCATGCTACTGCTGCTGCTAGGAGTTATAACCAGACTTAGAGTATGGGGCGCTGTTGGTATGGCTAGGAGAGTAGAGATGGGACAAATACTTGTACCAGATACAAATCCATTTTTAAATTTAGATTTAAAAGTGGATTTTAAACAATGTCCAATGTGCACCAAAAAATAAATAAATAAATAAATAAATAAATAAATAAATAAATAAAATGGCAAGGAGGGGGGGAAAAAAAAAAAAAAAAAAAAAAAAAAAGTGAAGGGGTAAAAGGGATAAAAATAAAATTGTCAAGTTCTTTTTTTTTTTTTTTTTTTTTTATTATTAAATCGGGACCCCAGGAATTGATATCAATTGAATTGTGAGGTACCAAAAGATTCCCATATAGGAAAAAAAAAAAAAAAAAAAAAAAAAACCCCACCACACATAGAAAAATAATAGAACAGTTTTCCTCTGTATATTTGATCAAATAAATGTAGCCTTGATGAGCATAAGAAACCTCTTTAAAAACCATTATAAATCTTAGTGATCGCAAACTTGAGC
This sequence comes from Cirrhinus molitorella, assembly GCA_033026305.1. NCBI lineage: Eukaryota > Metazoa > Chordata > Actinopteri > Cypriniformes > Cyprinidae > Cirrhinus > Cirrhinus molitorella. The sequence continues at coordinate 44,424,660 of CM065120.1, forward strand.
GCTGTGAGAGCAAATGTCTGGCTGATTTAAGTCAAAAGTTTAAAGTCAAAATAAATGGCACTGACAAACAGGAGAAGTCAGAAGGTTTTTCAATCCAATCAATCTTACTTATAATGGATTTACTGAAGTAACATTAACTGAACAATGGTATTGGCACAAATCTGGAGTATTCATATAGAATTTGATTATATAGGTGATCAACATTTGAAGGAAAGGAAGGAAGGTCACAGTTGTCCTAAGACACGAACGGTTCGGGTATTGTTTTGGTTTTTGGACAACTTTGATCCACTTCAAAATGCTGACTGCTGTATTATTAAATGTAGACAAATTAAATGTTTTAATATAATAACAGTATTTTTGTGATTAAGCTACAGTGTTTGTGCATTTATACCAAAACATATTTACCATTGTTTTACATACAAATACCTAGAAACCAAATGGTTACATTTTTTACAACGCAGGTGACGTATGGTTTTAATTTTGGCTTTCTTGTGGTTAACTGTATGCTACTATGGGAGACCAAAGGTCAATTTTAATTAAAAAAAAAAAAAAAAAAAAAAAAAAAAAAAAAAAAAAAACCACGAACAATTACATTTAACCATAGATTTTACTGTTTTTAATTATGAAATAAGGATCATAACTCAAGATACCATTAGTCAACTCAAGCTACTTTCAAAGGTGCATTTTTAAGGCAAACATGCAACATGATAAAATGCATGATAAATAATTCAGTAATAAATGTGCTGAAGACATGCAAAGTCAAGCAGCACAAATGCAGTTCATTACTACTCAGAACACACAGAAACTAAGAAAATGTATTAATTTTGTAATAATTTAAGCATTACTTCAGTATTTAAAAGAACTAGCTGAAGTTACAAAAAAGACAATTCACAGACAATCAGTTTAAATCATCTGCATAATGTCAGTAAACAAGCTAAATTACTTAACTATTTTATATATTTTACATCCCTGAACAAATGTCCATCTTAACAAGTGCAAATGATCTGACAAGGACATTTCATAATTCATTAAACATCCAACTTAGCATATCATTAAACTAAATTTATGACACCAATAGCATGTTTTTGTTCAAAATGCAATCCATATCTACAGTCAAAAATGTCAAAGTCTGTTGACAAGCAATGCATTAGAAATACACATTATTCTAATGAACAAGCATCTCATGAGCCAAGAGCACAGATAAACCAAATATCATTGCAATCATGTGTTTGTCTTCATGTTTCGTCCGTAAAGTTAAGACAAAAGGAAGTGATGGTCATTCTGGAAGTAATCCAGGGATGGATGATAGATCTTTCTGCAGCACAATGGAGTGAACGAATGGAGTCAGGTAGTTAACTAGAAAACACTGAAAACCAGTCATCATGAACTGGAAAAGGACAAATGATAAAAGCACGGGACTTGAGTTCAGTTACAAGCACAATACCTACAACAAAACAATAAATGAATACATACAGCATTCAGGGAGCAAATGTAATGCTGCAACTGAATTAATTCTGGATCTGGGGGATGAATAGCACAAGAAGCCGCCATAAAAGGTAGAAAAATGCTAAAATATCAGAAAGACAGTCTTACGCTAGGGAGAACTTTCAAATGCTCAAACAAACAGAACCAGCAGAAAGAGCTAGGATGAGTATAAAATAAGCCACACAAAACAGAAAAAAAAAAAAAAAAAAAAAAAAAAGTAAAGTAATTTAGGGAAGCGGAAGTTCATATTTCACACCAGAAGACTGACAGCAGAAAGGAAATGATAAAAAAAATAAAAATTAAATACACAATTAAAAAAATATATAAAAATAAATAAACTCAAGGCTCAGGTATTTTGACACAGACACAATCTTCCAGTGGATTTGAAGACCCTAATCACGAGAAGGAGCAGTCTGAAAACAATATGATTCAGCAGGTTTAAACCCACTTATTGCAAAATGGATATGAAATGCGTGTAATAACAGGAAGATAGTAGAAGAAATATGTCAAAGATGCAATAGGCATGTGACCAGTGACCACCATTCAATGATGTGTAAAGCAGGTATGGATTCAACAGAAAATAGATGAAAATGTTGAAACCATAAACTGAGATTTAATAAATGCAAGTGATATGAAGTTGCAGGAATAAAAACTTGAATGAAGATAGATTCATAAAAATATGCCACACCTTAGTACAGCTTAAGTAGTTACTCGTAAAAGAAATGGATCAAAAAGAAAAAAAAAAAAAAAAAGAAATGTGGACAAATGTGTGTAAAACACTATGGACATTTAGGATGACACATTCACTCTAAAAAAAAAAATAGAGTAATAAAACATGCAAAAATCACTGCAGAAGTTGTGAATCAATGGCAGAAGGAAAACATTAGTATGGGGTATGATTAGGAAAATGGTAGGAACACAAGAGAAACACTAAGCCATGGAGAAATAATGGCAGCAACAAACACTGAGAAAGCAGAAAAGCTCACACAACTGTATTCAAATAAGGTCAAAAGGAAGGGGGGAAATAAAAGCGTATAAAGGACAATATACATGAGAAGGTCATGTATTATTATGTCAAGGATTATACTCTTGAATTGAAAACAGCATTAGGAGACACCAACCAAACGAGATACCTTAACATTTAATACATGATAAACATTATAATGCATCTGCATGAGTATGGAGGACAGGAAAACTCACAGCTTCATTGGAAGCACAATGCTAATGTGTCAAATGTGAAACCAGGCAGAGAAGGGTCAAATAACAGGTGACATCTATCATATGCAAAATAAATAAATAAATAAATAAATAAATAAATAAATTCACAAAAGACAAATAAAGAATAAAAGACACAGTCCATGGTAGTGTATGCAGTGTGATATTGTTTAGCAATTATTTTCAATAAATAAGGATAGAGGAAGATTACATGCAGACGATGGGAGAGGAGTCGAAACATCAAACATGAAACAATATCACACAAGTCATATACTGCAGTAAATGAAGACAAAAACTGTGATAAGTGGACTAATAAACCTCATTTTACAAAAACTGCATTCAAGAAAAGGACGCAATTAGAATATAACCGATTAAAATGATACTGAAATGAAACGATGTAGAAAACAGAGTTCTGGCAAGAAATATAGAGCAAAGAAACAGTTGTATAATATCCAAAAACAAGTCAGTTATAACTGGACCAAACTGGACAATCACATTGGTTTAAATAAAGCATTCAGAAAAAAAAAAGATACTGTTCAAGAAGAGACTGTTAAATGTGTAAAACTGCATTACAAAGCATGTGGAGAAGAAAGAAAAAAAAAAAAAAAAAAAAAAAAAAAACCCACAACAACAACAACAACAACAACAACAAGAGAAGAGTTTGCATGCAAACCTAAGATAGATAAATAAATAAATGAGTTAACCTCGCACAAGTAATACTACAACATAATTAGAAATTAAAGAAAAAGAGAGTATAGAGACTGAACTTTCCAAAGTTCTTTGCAAAATGTCTGTCAAGTTCAAAATGAGACGCAGCAGATCTCTAGGCCCGCAATGATCAGCAATTCACACCAAATTCAAGCATATAATCCACAAATCAGAATAATAATAATAATAATAATAATAATCCAAACGGTAGTAATGCGCCAAACAAGGTTATCAAGACGCATAAATCCAGCAGAGATCAATTTACTCAGGCGTCCTACAATGCAAACTCAAACCAACAAAAATGAGGTTAGAAACTCAGTAACCTTACCTTCTTTACCACACAATGAAGGACTAGTTCGCCCAAAAAAGTTAGATTTTTCTTATCATTTACTTACCCCAGTGCCATCCGAGATGTAAATGACTTTCTTGCTTCAGCCGAAGAGAAGTTAAGGGTTTGGATGGAAACATTGTAGGCATTTTCTCGTCAAATGCCAAAAAAACGACCCAAAAGGCATCCTCAGGCTGCTTCCAAAGACTCCACACAAGCCAGTCGACAAATAAATGTTATCTCTAGCAAAAATGAGCAGTCCTTTTCAGAATAAACAAAAAATACATACGCTTTTTAACTACTAAACGCCAACCTTGGTCCAGCTTTGGGAAGCGCGTCCACGAGGCGTTTGCGCAAACGCTCTTATATACTGTGGGTTTCATTCATACTGGACGCTAGAGGGCGCGCTCTCGCTCAGAAGGTTCCGAACGGACTCATAGAGGAAAAAAGGCATTTTTTTTTTATTGCTGCCAAAACACTTCACAAGAAGCACAAAACATTTAAATACAAAAATAAATAGAATATAAAAAGTAGAACTAGAATAAATAAATAAAAAAATAAAAAAATAAATAAATAAAAAATAAATAATAAATAACGAACATAAACCAGAGGGGGAAAATTATTATTTTGAATGCTTTTGTTTTTTATGCCCATCAGAGACAAAACATATGATTTATAGTCAACCAGAAAAATTGGCAATACTGGGTTTTTACCCAAAAAAATGCACTTATGAATAAAACAGTTTCCAAGTATAATAAAAAAAGATTAACAATGTATTGAAAGCAGGAGTTAGAATGAAAATTAAAGAAAATACTATCAAACGTGTTAATACATATCCTAACATTAAAAAAAAAAAAAAACATTTTGTTAATACTTTTATTCAGCAAGGATGTGTTAAAAAAGTGATAGCAGAGACTTATATTATTAGAAAGACTTATATTTTGAATAAATACTGTTCTTTTTAACTTTTTAATCATCATATAATCTTTTTTTTTCCAATAAAGGCAGTCTTAATGAGCACTTATTTACTTCTTTAAAAACATTGCCAAACTTTTGAGCGGCAGTGTTATATACAGCCAGAGCACATTTTAATGCATATTAAATTAATTTACTTTTATTTTAATGGTTTTTTTTTTTTTTTTTTTTTTTTTTGCCATTTTGTTCAGAGCTAAGAAGAAACTACTTACTATAAAACTGACGGTCGTTGGAATACTCAGCGTTTTATATATATATATATATATATATATATATATATATATATATATAAACTATAAATAAATAAAGACAATGTAGTAGGAGGTTTTCACATTATGAAATTAAAATCCTCTAATAAGGTATATATCTTGCTTTAGGACTTTTCATCCTTCTTAATGTCTCCAAATATATTACAAATTCGTCTTTATACACCAAAAAATATAGGGGAGATTTACTAAATTTACATTTAGGAATGTACAATTTTAGCAAAAGCAACACATTATTTAATACATAGGATATCTTTTTATCTTTAAATAACAAACCAAACTTGACAAGTTCCCATGAGAGGACCAGTCTTACAGGTAATTGTTGTTCCATAAAGTTTGTACTAAATTACACTGAAAAAACAAGTGTTCAACTGTTTCTATCTGCAAATTACACTTGGCATATATTAGAATCCCCAACATTAAATCTTACTCTTAAAAATTATTTTGCAGGATAAATGTGATTCATAATTTTAAAGTGCACCTCCTTGCATTTAGGATTGACAGGGAACGTAAGAGAATTGGTTCTAATTTCGAACACTTCTTTTTTATCAAATTGACAAAAAATATACGATCTCTTTATTGGCACATTTTCTATCATAAGATCGACTTTTTGGGAAGAATAGTCGCTTTTTCGTCGTCTTTTACTCTCGTTTTTAACTCCGCTCATATGAAAGATAATCGCCCTCCATCTAGTGGCTCAGAGCAGCATCACATTCTCGTGTGAGACGATTTTAAGTGGCTTAATAGGGAAAATGACAGCTTGATGCTAATATTCAGTACTACATGACAAACACTACTCATAGTTCGGTAACAGCCAATCAGCATTAATTTAAACATCTAATTCTCATAAAAATAACAATGACTCTGTATGCGTATGCGTAAACCCCCTGAACACATCTTTCCACAAACAGTAATCAGTAAATATGAAATCAGTTTACTGACAGCTGTTTTGAAAAACTTCCCACCCAACAGCACACTGTGCTACAGGAATAAGGATAAGTTGTTTTTTTTTTTTTTTTTTTTTTTTACAAATAAGGTCAAATGTAAAGTAATTTCAGGTATCATCATTGTAAATTATCAGAAACTATACGACAAAGAATTCTAAAATTATGGCTTCTTTTAAAAAATGTTCTCATGAGTTTATGTTAGCTGACCCAAGTCAGTGAGTAAGATGCACAATCTGAGTGTAAATTGTACATCTGAATTTGATTCAAGCCCAGATAATTTTCCTTAAAAAAAAAAAAAAAAGACAAAGAAAAATATTGTAATGCTTAAATGCTCTTTTACAGTCATAATTATTAGCTTAAAGCTAACTTAACATAAAATCAGTCAAATGAAGTTTCAATTTCAATATTGTTTGCTAAAACAAAATGTTGAACACCAAAGTTGTAACCTTCCCAGCAACGTACTAAACCATGGAGTTTGATAAGTATAATTAAACAAAAACCGAATCAGAAAAGAAGGCATAAACGTCACTGAAACTTTAAATGGTGGTTTAAACAACAGCTGTTACGCTGTATAAGCTCCAATATATTGCATTGCCTTTATGGCCACTGTGTGAACAGACTTTCCCTGAAATGGACTTTATTCAGTCATTGGTAGTTTGAGGGGTTAAACACTGACTGTAATGCTTTCACACCACTGATCTGTTTGTCTGAGTGTCCGGTCATTATATATATATATATATATATTCCTAGATAGCAACGTTGTGTCATTGTGTCTGATTTGGACCACAAGCAGACTAGTAATGCCGTATGTTAGCCAAGAACAATGCAAATAAACCACATATTCTGAGTCACAAAATCTCTATATATTTTACACAGTGCTGTGAAAAGTTACTTCTAAATTTACAATATTGCATTGCCTAATGGTGTAACTAATGGTGTACTTTTTTGGAAAGCAGTGCTTTGTGCTACTTTTGCATTATTTTATTTATTTATTTATTTATTTATTTTTGTATCTGGCCTGGGCTTGCTTGTTTGTTTTTAATATAAAAAGATCTAGTTTTGGCAAATGTAAATAATAATACAATAGTACAATAATAATAATGATAATAATAAACAGACAGTTATACTGCTTATTATGTTGCAAACTGTTGCCAGTGGTATATTGTCTTATTATCCTAATCATAAACATGCTGGTTTGTAGTGCAAATAGTTTAACCCTGTACTGCACAGTTATTCTTCATATTTATTTACTAAAAATAGCTAATGAATCTGAACTCTGCACATTCACAAAATATTACTTCAGTGCTGGATAATAATGTGAACAGAAGTCTTTTTGTGACTGTGCGACTGATATCGCTATCGCCAGATGCAGGTGTGTCTCAACCAATTTCTAGGCCACAGCATCCAATGCACATAACATTTCCACAGTGCTTTTATTTGAAATATTGTCACTCATGTCAGTTATCTGTGACTCTGGGATGAATGTAGGATGGTGCATTTAAACCCTGGAAACTACTACGCTGCATGTTTTGATAGTAGTGTACCAATGCGTCATCTGCGTTGTGTATTTATAAGCGTGTTTCTCTGCATATCTTTCACACACATCTCAACACTTTTCAGCCCTTTCTGCAGTGCAGCTGGGTGGAACCATTATATAGAAATACGGAAGCAGAAATGTGAGCTAGTCCGATAGAGGATGTGCGTGTGCTTATAATGATTTACATTAATGCATTTGGCAGACACTTTTATCCAAAGGGACTTACATTGCATTCAAGATATTTTGTCAGTTCTAGCTTTCCCTGGATTTTGATCTGATCTGGTTTTGTCTGAATATATCTGAGACTAACATCAATCTGAAATGAAGGCCATCATCATCATCATCATCTTCACTCTCTGTCTGATCTCAGGTCAGTTCTTTACTGATGATTGTATCTATTTTATTCTTTTCCCATAATTAACCATATATAATAACCCAGAGCAAATGAACTTGTGTTTGTCAGGTCAGGTACTGTGTTTTAAAGTGATTGGCTGCACTGGAGGAAGTGTAATGTTCAAGTGCATGAACTCAAACCAAAGGAAGTCTTATGATCAGTATAAAGGAAGGTTTTTCTGCAGAAACAGAGACTGTAAGACAGGAATCAGTACTGAGATTCAGCACCGCTGGGTTAATAATGGGAGATTCAATCTCTATGACGATGAAAACAGCAGATTCTTCACAGTGTTTATCAGGAACCTCAGCAGAGAGGATGATGGGGAATATACATGTGGAAACAACCAGAAATGGAGTCATGATGTTACATTAGTGGTGAACAGAAGTGCGTATGATACTTTATAATTTATTACAGTAATTATTATTATTAGTATTAGTATTAGTAATTATATATATATTTTTTATTATAGTGGTATTTAAAGGTGCACTATGGAAGTTTTTTGTTGGTTTGTTTTAATAACAATGGCCAACTATGACAAATGTTCAAGTTATTGTTTAAACCAGTCTGCTTGCCTTAACCTTATTCACAATGGTAAGCTAACAGTAATGGTTCATCATTTGTGTCATGAATTCAGATTATACAGGAGAAAATATCAGCTTTACATTATTCAAATTAATGTGTTTATGTCGCTTCTGTAAAAATGCTACATTTTCAGTCAGTATGTCTTGACAGAGAATGACAGATCTGCTCTGATCACAGAAACCATAAATATACCTTAAACAAGAATGTTAAAAATGACCTCAATGAACATGACACTTCATTTATCAAACAGAGATGGCGACAGAGAGACCAAATTTCCCCAGTGCACCTTTAATAGCACTTTTCAGTGTATGTCACAATGATTTGTTGAAATTATTTTCAGAATCTTCTTCTTGTGGGACGTCTGTTATGCAGACTGCATACATTGGTCAAACAATCACTTTCCAGTGTAAATATGAACATGGGTTTGAAAAACACACCAAAGTCTTCTACAGAGTGAATGTTGGTCCTGTCCATGTGCTGAACAGCTCTCAATCATCACAATCATCTGAAGAGAAGTTCATCCTGTCTGACAGTCAGAAAGATCATTTTAGTGTGACCATCAGAGACATTTCTACAGCAGACGATGAAGGAGTTTATTTATGTGGAGTGAAGAGAGACAAATCAGATAAACGACCTTCAGAAACATCAAACATCACCTTCATTAAAGAGATTCATCTGAATGTTTCTAGTGAGTTTATTATTATTATTATTATTATTATTATTATAATAATAGGGGAAACACCTTTACAAGTCTAAATAAGAAATGCAAATCCCTCCTGACTGTTAATAATGTAATATATCAACAAATAAATATTGTCTTGCAGGTCAAATATCATCTGTCCAGGTTGAGGCCTACATCAGTAAATCAGTCTTCATCAAGTGTAAATTTCCACAAAAATTCAAAGGAAACAAGAAATTCATCCAGAAAGATCCATCACAGAAGATCCCTGTTGATGAACAGAATCAATGGGTCCTTCATGATAAATTTCACATGTTTGATGACACCCGTGAAGGACACTTGAACATTTGCATCAGTGATTTAACTGCAGCTGATGAAGCGACATACAGATGTGGAGTGAATATCCCTGATAATGATGATCTGTTCACTGAGATCAAACTGAAAATCAATCAAGGTAAAGAGCTTCTGTTAGGAGCTTGTTTTTGAACATTATAACAGCTATTATTGCTATATTTTATATATATTAAGGTGGTGTAGTTTTTTAGTCTAATTATTCTTCCTTCTTCATCTGCTATTAAGTCAGTAGCACACAGAATCGGTTGCAGGAAAGTTAATTGGCAAACAGATAGAGGACAGTCTGAACATTACCAAACTTATATTCTGTAACTCAATAACACTAGCTGCTACAACTGACTGATGGCATCAGATCGTTGTGAGACCATGCTGGCAAAAATAAATGTGCTTTGTCTATCAAAGAGCATTCATTCTTGTATAGTTCATCATCACCATCCATCATCATAAGAGTGACCTATGCGCACTGATTTGGCACAGTGCCACCTAGTGGCCACAATATATGAAACAATTATATTTCTACTTATTTTATGTAATTATTATTCTTTTTTTAAATAAGAGATTAAGGACAGCATACCAGCAATTCATTTGTCAATACTGGCCTGTAAAATGCTCCATTTCTCCAATTTTTTTTTTTTTTTTTTTTTTTTTTGTGCACTTAATACAAGAGAAAAAATACTTTACGTTTTTTTTATTTAAATACTTTAAGTATATGATTTGCATTGTTTTTATTTGTAGTTGACAATTTTCCTGCATCAAGCACATCATCTGCTGTTGTTGGTGAAAGTGTGAAACTCAACTGCAGTTACCCTGAGAAACACAATGAGACCAAACACATCTGCAAAGAGAACAAGAAGAAGATCTGTCAAATCATCAGTTCATCAGAGCAGCAGCGCTTTGAGTTTTCTGACAGTGCAGCAGGAGTTTTTACAGTGATCATCAGTAATGTGAGACTGACAGATGCTGGAGTTTACTGGTGTGGAGCAGAAACCAGACACAAGCATTTGACTTCTGTTTCTCTCACCAATAAACATCAGCTGACTTTAACCAGTATGTACAGCAATCATACAGTTCAGTAATATATGCATATATTTTACAGTGTATAAATACATCTCCATTCTCTTTGAATATTAGTGCCTCCAGTGATCAGACGTTAAGGAGATTCAGCTGAGATCAAATGCCCTTATGAAGCAAATCACACAAATGAAATAAAGCATCTGTGCAAAGGAAAGTGTTTCACTAAAGATGCTCAAAATATAATTCAATCAGATAAAACCCATGTTAAAGAACCAAAGATTTCAGTAAAGGATGACACTGAACTCAATCTGTTCACTGTGACCATCACTGATCTGAGAGCAGAGGATGCTGGGAAATACTGGTGTGCAGTGAAAGATGCGTTTAACCTTCCCATTGAGCTGATGATCATCATGAAGGATGGTGAGGCTGTTTATTTGGGAAAAGTCTCAATGTTTCTGATCATTCTGTTATCAAACTCATATTTAATGTTGTTCTCTTCAGGGATCACTCATGAGGCGTCTGTCGGAGGATCAGTGTCCATCAGCTGTAAATACATCAGGAAGCTAAATCAGGTGTTTTTCTGCAGAGGAGATCAGCCCAATATCTGCGTCAGAGACGGAGTTTGTGTTTCATCAAATAACAGAATAAACAGCAGATTCTCTCTGACTGATCAAACCTCTGCTGGAGTCTTCACTGTGAACATCAGCAATCTGACAGAAGAGGATTTTGGGAAATATTGGTGTGGAGAGGAGCATTCTGGGTCCTTCATATTCACTGAAGTTCATCTACATGTGAACACAGGTAAAACCTTCTTTTGTTAAAGGCATACTGTGGCTCTGAAATCTACTTTTTTTGTTTTTACTAAAAACTAATGACTTGCCAATACTGAGCAGCATTAGTGTACTATTAGTGTATTAGTGCTGTATTGTTACCAACATTTATCAAAGTATCTTTTGTACTCAGCAGAACACCAAGAAATGACAGTAAAAGTAGGGACTAATGTACTGTAATAATACGAAATGTCTGTTAATTTAAAGGAGGATATCCTGGCAGAATCTTACAGATTGTTCCCCTCACAGTGTGATATTATTTTTTTATTTATTTTTTTTTTTTTTGGTGTACTGTCCCTTTAAAGCAGCATGACGTGGTAAAGGCTGCATCTTCAGTGTGATGTGTGAATAACAGTTTCATTTTCTCACCAGTTTTATAACCACAGACAACAGGAAGCAACAAACCAGCAGTGGTCTTTGCTGTTTAACCAGTTTAACTTAACATGAGCCTTGCAACAGAAAGTGTCTCGTTTTGCACTCAGTTTGCACTCCCATCCCCAGGATCAGAAATTAACAGATAAGGACAAAATGCCTGCATTAGGCCTTGTTTTTAAAATTTATAAGCATTTGAAAACAGCGAGATGTGTTTTCCTGATCTTGTCATCAACAGTACAGCCTCTGCATGTCTTAGAGCAAGTGTCAGTTCACTGAAAGAATTTAGTTTTTGAATAAATCAGTCTGAATGACTCAAAGACTCACTCGTAAAGAGGGGGCATGTTTAAATACACTTGCAGTCTTTGCATTTGGTTACTTGTCTAAATACAGGACGCATTTTCTGAGCTTTTGATCACCGAATGAGACACACTTGTATAATGTTGTAGAAATGCAAGTGTTTACAGAGCTTTATTTTATTTATTAACTTTCACTCGTTGCATGTTAAGTAAAGTAAAAGCAGTTGCAAATGTACTTTGCACCAATAAAACATGTAAGACGTTGTGGGATACGGTTAGTGTGAGTGTGGTGTGGAGTAAGAGCATTTTTAACACCTGGGACAGTCTTGCAGACTTCATTCCTGTTGTGTGCACACCCTCAAGTGGCCAAAACTATGAGTGTGACTATATGGACAGAATCACTGTCACTTGCTTTGTCCTTAAATGAATCAGCCATTTGAATGAATCATTAACTAAATAATTTAATGACAAACTCATTAAGACACTGATCACCTGCTGACAGTTTTAGTATCATTTAATTTTAGCTGAGGGGCTGAAACAGGAGTTTTTTACTGCTGTGATTGTAGTTCTTGAGGCAAGAATATTTATGAATGATTTGAAAATGTACAATAATTAATAATCCTAATAATTTAGTAAAAGTAATTGCAAAAATACAAAATATTTTTAACAAAACAACAACATAAACAACAATCTGGTGTGATTTCAGGTTTTCCTGTGACAGTTGCTGTGGTTTCTGTGGGTTTAATTCTGCTGGCTGTGTGTTTAGCGCTGGTGCTGTTCAAAATAAAACACAACAGAAAACACGGTGAGCCACAAACCTACTACTGAACATTTAATAAATCTGAGCTTGTCTCCCTCTGCTGGTCAGAAATCTCACATTTTCTCATTCTCGTCTTGTTCACACACAGACACCATCTCATCAGACAGAAGAGAGAGTAGAGATCATGAAATGGTGAGTTTCAGAGCTGATCTGTGTTTTATATCAGTAGTCTGAACTAAAGAGTTCACATTTGGGGGATTTTAATTCTTGCAGGCTCAAGAAGAGATTCAAGACTCAGATCCTGAATCAAATGCTCTTTATTCGACAGTACAGTCACCCACAAACCCCTCTGATGGGCTCCTGTACGCTGCTGTCAGTTTCCAGAAGCATGAAGAGTCTCCCAGTGATGCTTCAGTCAGATTCAAAGATGATATTCACTGTGATTATGCATCTGTCATCACAGCAGAATAACATAAGCACTGGATTGTTGTTTTTAATACTAGAAATTATAATAGTGTCAGTCACTGAGAAAAATAACTGAATGACATTTGACATCATCATTCGACATCATGAGCATCATTCATCATTCAGTTGCATTGAAGTTATTGAACAGCTTCCTACTTTTTTTTTGGGGGGGGGGGGGGGGGGGGGGGAGCACACTCATTAAAATACACTTAAATTTCTAGTAAATTATGTTTAATGAAAGTGCCTGCTTTAGGTTCATAATATGTTTGCATTATTCTCACATGTAGATCTTTTTGGACAAAATGATCTGCTAAATGAATGAATGCCATTTGTTACTATCATCAGTCACTGATGGCATCACAACAGCCTCCTTTCACCAGTTCCTGTACAGCCATTATTGCTGCAGTATCCTAAAATATTGTGCATCCAAGAAAATAAAACTTCACCTCATGAATGCAAAAAAAAAAAAAAAAAAAAAAAAAAAATATATATATATATATATATATATATATAATTTTATTGAATTGGGTGCCAAAATTGGCTAATATTTACTTTTAAATGGAGGCATTTTTTACTTCTGAAAATATTATTATTTCCATTTTACACATCATTCAAAAATACAAGTCCACACCTTTAATCAATGATGCGCCCTTTTGGCCTGATCTAGTTTGCAAACATCATGAAAAAGAAAAAATGATGCAAAGATGAAGAAAAAAGTGCACTGTTAGATCTTTCCAGGCTTTTTATAGTAACACACTGGCAACACTGTTGCACTAGTTACTGTAGGTCTTTTACAGTAAATTACTACGATGGCTGTTTGAAGATACACCATTAATAGGATTTATTAACTCATTTAAGTCACACAGCCTTAGATCAACATCATCTGTATAACAAATGAACACATTAAATCTGTCAAGATCTCACCAGAAGAGAATTAAACACAAACACCATTAACATCTTCACTCATTATAGACACCACTTTCACTTTATTTCTGTCATCTTAAGAGCTTACTGAGAATGAACAGTGGCTTTATTATGTTTTAAGTCATCATTATAGTGATGCTAGTTGGACTCTTGACTGTCTTTTGCATTGTAATCTCTTTTCTCCTTCAGTAACAGCATTAGTGTTTTGTAATAAACATGTATGACGTAACATTTAAAGAGCTGCTTCAGCTTTATGCTCTTCTGGTAACAGAAAGTATAAGAACATCTTTTATCTATCGTGGAAAGACAAATTACTAATATTATAGCACATCATCAATTTGACAGATTCACACCACTTCATGACAGTTTTTCCACTATAAGTTCACAGTTTGACATATATAGCTTTTTAATAGAAATTTTCCTGAATTTGTGCTCTAAACATGTTTGTTCTGAAAAAGGACTGAGAACAACTAAGAGTAACAATGAACACCGCAAAAATTAAACTGTACAAAAACGTTTGTAGATGTATACAGTAACTGGCAACAGTGTTACTGCAAAAATGCCTGGTAAGGTCTAACAGTGTATATAATTTTATTCAACTGTAAGAAAAAAAAAAAAAAAAAAAAAGTTTACTAAACTAAAAAGGCTACTTAAAATGTAAAGTATCATATTAGGATATTTAATTTACACTAACCTTCATATGCTGATGCCATTATGTCCCATGCAGCTGTCATTCAGTCTCTCTGTTTGACTGTATATGATCTAAAAAAAAAAAAAAAAAAACACAAACTAACAGTGTTTAAAAAACAAATTTTGAATGTCAGCCCATGGGCCAGGACTGTGAACAATACCAGCTTATCTCTGAATTCAATCACAGCTGATATCGGTTAGTGTTCGAATGGTTTAATCAACAGCTGTTACAGAGTATAAGTGCAATACTTTCAGTCATCTGTAGTTTGAGGGGTTAAACACTGACTCTGTAATGCTTTTACACCACTGATCTGTGATCTGTTTATTTGAGTGTCTCAAAATGTCAACTTCAGGTCATTATATATATATTTTCCTAGATAGCAACATCGACCCATAGTCGACCCAGATCTGGTGCGTGGCATGATGGCATTTTAGTCCTCTGCTCCTGTTTACCAGATTTAGACCACAATGCCGTATGTCAGCCAAGAACAATGCAAATAAACCAGAGCCAGATCTATTTTGAATCACAAAATATGCATGTATTTTATACAGTGTTGTGAAAAGTTACTTCTAAATTTAAAGGGTACATAACATACACAGTTTCACCTAATCTCAAGTTAATCTTGAGTACCTATAGAGTAGTACTGCATCCTTAATATCTCCAGAAAGTCTTTAGTTTTATCATATTCATAAAAGAAAAATATAGCTTTCAGATTTTTTACCTGTACAAAAAAAATAAATAAAATAAAATAAAATAAAATAAAATAAATAATAATAATAATAATAATAATAATAATAATCATAAACGCTTGTTTGTAGAGCAAATAGTTAAAAAAAAGTCCCTTTACTGCACAGTTATTCTAATAAATTAGAATTGTGAATCTAATTAGAATTGTCTATTAAATTAGAACTGCACAATTATAGCTAATAAATTGGAACCACACATTCACAAAACAATGATTTCAGTGTTGCATAATAATGTGAACAGAAGAATTAATTTTCTTAAACAGATACAAACTAGCTGATGTGCAACACAATCATAGACATCAGAAGTGTGTCTGAAATGCAGTAAACCCTCAACGTGTGACAATGGGTGCGAGAGGCTGTGGGTGACCTTCTGTTAGCAAAAGTGAAAGGATGTGGGATCCACAAGTAGATTATCATAAATTAGATAGAAATGACAACATGCCAGAAGAGCCTGCTATCACCAGATCACATGCAAGGTGTGTCTCAATCAATTTCTAGGCCTTTCCCAACATCGAATGCATATAAAAATCCCACAGTGCATTTACTTGAAACATTGTCACTCATGTCAGTTATCTGTGACTCTGTGATGAATGCAGGAGGATCCATTTAACCTTGTGGCCCTCAGTCACTTTTGACCAAAAATGTTTCTATTTAAAAATGTAAAAAAAAAATCGTAGCTTCATCGAAGATGAAAAAAAGTGTCACACTTGCCTTCTTCGCAGTCACGTGTAATAAAATGAATACATGAAAACAAAAAAAGTGTCTCCATCTCTCTTTTTCACATGCACCACCCCCTTACAATAAAATAGCGTATTAAAATTACATTAATATTGCATAGTATCATAAAATCTCCTCAAAATTTTAAATAATAATCAAAACATATTATTGAACAAAACTGTATTTCATTGATTTTCCTAAAAAAAAAAAGAGTTACATTTTAAGGCTTCGATCACTTTTGACCGTGAAGAAGGTAAGAGTGACTCCTAAATGAAGAGGGCCAGAGTTGAAACTATTATGCTGCATGTTTTGATAGTAGTGTACCAATGCGTCATCTGCAGTGTGTATTTATAAAGCATGTTTTCCTGCATATCTTTCACACACATCTCAACACTCATCAGCTCTGTCTGTGGTGCAGCTGGGTGGAGACATTATATAGAATAAGGAAACATATGAGAGACTGATAGAGGATGTGCGTGTGCTTATAATGATCATTTACATCAATGCAGTCGGCAGGCAGTTTTATCCAAAGGGACTTACATTGCATTCAAGATATTTTGTCAGTTCTTGCTTTCCCTGGATTTTGATCTGATCTGGTTTTGTTTGAATATACCTGAGACTAACGTCAATCTGGAATGAAGGCCATCATCATCATCTTCACTCTCTGTCTGATCTCAGGTCAGTTCTTTACTGGTGATTGTATCTTTTCCATTCTTTTCCCAAAATTGATCATATATAATAATAACCCAGAGCAAATTAAAATGTGTGTCAGGTCAGGTACTGTGTTTTAAAGTGATTGGCTGCACTGGAGGGAGTGTAATGTTCAAGTGCATGAACTCAAACCAAAGGAAGTCTGATTATCAGCATAAAGGAAAGTATTTCTGCAGAAACAGAGACTGTACACCAGGAATCAGCACTGAGACTCAGCACCAATTGGTTAATAATAGGAGTTTTTTCCTGTATGATGATGACAGCAGCTTCTTCACAGTGTTTATCAGGAACCTCAGCAGAGAGGATGATGGGGAATATACATGTGGAAACAACCAGAAATGGAGTCATAATGTTACATTAGTGGTGAACAAGAGTGAGTATGATACTTTATAACTTACTACAGTAATTATTTTTATTATAGCGCTATTTAAAGGTGCACTATGGAAGTGTTTTGTTTGTTTTAGTAGCAATGAACAATTATGAAAAATGGGTTAAAGTTATTGTGTAAACCTGTCTGTTTGCCTGACAGATCTGCTCTGATCACAGAAACCATAAACATACACTAAACAAGATAAATGTTAAAATGACCTCTGTGAGGAACATGACACTTCATTTATCATACAGAGATGGCGACAGAGAGACCAAATTTCCCAGTGCACCTTTAATCGTACTTTTCAGTGTATGTCAATGATTTTTTTTAATCATTTTCAGAATCTTCTTCTTGTGGGATGTCTGTTATGCGAGCTACACATATTGGTCAAACAATCACTTTCCAGTGTAAATATGAACATGGGTTTGAAAAACACACCAAAGTCCTCTACAGAGTGAATGTTGGTCCTGTCCATGTGCTGAACAGCTCTCAATCATCACAATCATCTGAAGAGAAGTTCATCCTGTCTGACAGTCAGAAAGATCATTTTAATGTGACCATCAGAGACATTTCTACAGCAGATGGAGGAGTTTATTTATGTGGAGTGGAGAGAGACAGATCAGATAAACAACCATCAGAAACATCAAACATCACCTTCATTAAAGAGATTCATCTGAATGTTCATAGTGAGTTTGTTTATTTATTTATTTTTTAATGGGGAAAAAAAAAGTCTAGAACTCTAAATGAAAAATGCAAATCCTTCTTGATTGTTAATGTAAATTTTGTCTGCAGGTCAACTAACATCTGTCCAGGTTGAGGCCTACATCAGTAAATCAGTCTTCATCAAGTGTAAATTTCCACAAAAATTCAAAGGAAACAAGAAATTCATCCAGAAAGATCCATCAGAGAAGATCCCTGTTGAACAGAATCAATGGGTCCTTCATGATAAAGTAAAGATGTTTGATGACACCAGTGAAGGACTTTTGAAGGTTTTCATCAGTGATTTAACTGCAGCTGATGAAGCGACATACAGATGTGGAGTGAAGATCGCTGATGATGATCTGTTCACTGAGATCAAACTGAAAATCAATCAAGGTAAAGAGCTTCTGTTAGGAGCTTGTTTTTGAACATTATAACAGTTATTACTGCTATTTTTCGTATATATTAAGGTGGTGTAGTTTTTTCTTAGTCTCATTAGTCTTCCTTCTTCATCTGCTATTAAGTCAGTAGCACACAGAATTGGCTGCAGGAAAGTTAATTGGCAAACAGATAGAGGACAGTCTGAACATTACCAAAATTATATTCTGTAACTCAGTAACACTAGCTGCAACAACTGACTGATGGCATCAGCTTTTTTCTGCCATTTTTAATGTAATGTATTGAACGTCTACTTATTCAAACTCATCCTAGACAGTTTGTCTGATTCACCAACATTGACTCAGATCATTGTGAGACCATGCTGACAAAAATAAATGTGCTTTGTCTATCAAAGAGCTTTCATTCTTGTATAGTTCATCATCACCATCCATCATCATAAGAGTGACCTGAGAGTATGCGCAACATTTTCTGCTTATTTTGTGTAATTATTATTATTATTATTATTATTATTATTATTTTAAATAAGAGATTAAGTACAGCATACCAGCAATTCATTTCTCAATACTGGCCAGTAAAAATGCTAATTTTTCCATTTCTCCATTTTTTATTTATTTATTTATTTTTGCACTTATTACAAGAGAAAAAATACTTTAAGTTTTTTATTTAAATACTTGAAGTATATGATTTGCATTGTTTTTATTTGTAGTCAACAATTTTCATGGATCAAGCACATCATCTGCTGTTGTTGGTGAAAGTGTGAAACTCAACTGCAGTTACCCTGAGAAACACAATGAGACCAAACACATCTGCAAAGAGAACAAGAAGAAGATCTGTCAAATCATCAGTTCATCAGAGAAGCAGCGCTTTGAGTTTTCTGACAGTGCAGCAGGAGTTTTTACAGTGATCATCAGTAATGTGAGACTGACAGATGCTGGAGTTTACTGGTGTGGAGCAGAAACCAGACACAAGCATTTGACTTCTGTTTCTCTCACCAATAAACATCAACTGACTTTAACCAGTATGTACAGTAACTATACATTTCAATAATATATGCACATATTTTACAGTGTATAAATACATCTCCATTCTCTTTGAATATTAGTGTCTCTAGTGATCAGACGAGAAGGAGATTCAGCTGAGATCAAATGCCCTTATGATGCAAATCACACAAAAGAAGTAAAGCATCTGTGCAAAGGAAAGTGTTTCACTAAAGATGCTCAAAATATAATCAGATCAGATGAAGATCATGTTAAAAAAACAAAAATTTCAGTAAAGAATGACACTGAACTCAATCTGTTCACTGTGACCATCACTGATCTGAGAGCAGAGAATGCTGGGAAATACTGGTGTGCAGTGAAAGATGCGTTTAACCTTTCCATTGAGCTCATGATCATCATGAAGGATGGTGAGGCTGTTTATTTGGGAAAGTCTCAGTGTTTCTGATCATTCTGTTATCAAACTCATATTTAATGTTGTTCTCTTCAGGGATCACTCATGAGGCGTCTGTCGGAGGATCAGTGTCCATCAGCTGTAAATACATCAGGAAGCAAAATCAGAGTGTTTTCTGCAGAGGAGATCAGCCCAATATCTGCGTCAGAGATGGAGTTTGTGTTTCATCAAATAACAGAATAAACAGCAGATTCTCTCTGACTGATCAAACCTCTGCTGGAGTCTTCACTGTGAATATTGTCAATCTGACAGAAGAGGATTCTGGGAAATACTGGTGTGGAGAGGAGCATTCTGGGTCCTTCATATTCACTGAAGTTCATCTACATGTGAACAGAGGTAAAACCTTCTTTTGTTAAAGGCATAGTGTGGCTCTGAAATCTACTTTTTTTGTTTTTACTAAAAACTAATGACTTGCCAATACTGAGCAGCATTAGTGTACTATTAGTGTATTAGTGCTGTATTGTTACCAACATTTATCAAAGTATCTTTTGTACTCAGCAGAACACCTAGAAATGACAGTAAAAGTAGGGACTAATGTACTGTAATAATACGAAATGTCTGTTAATTTAAAGGAGGATATCCTGGCAGAATCTTACAGATTGTTCCCCTCACAGTGTGATATTTTTTTTTGGTGTACTGTCCCTTTAAAGCAGCATGACGTGGTAAAGGCTGCATCTTCAGTCTGATGTGTGAATAATAGTGTCATTTTCTCACCAGTTTTATAACCACAGACAACAGGAAGCAACAAACCAGCAGTGGTCTTTGCTATGTTTAACCAGTTTAACTTAACATGAGCCTTGCAACAGAAAGTTGCTCGTTTGCACTCAATTTGCACTCCCATCCCTAGGATCGGAAATTAACAGATAAAGACAAAATGCCTGCATTAGGCCTTGTTTTTAAAATTTATAAGCATTTGAAAACAGCAAGAGGCAAGAGTGTTGTTTTCCTGATCTTGTCATCAACAGTACAGCTTCTGCATGTCTTAGAGCAAGAGTCAGTTCACTGAAATAATCAATGTTTTTGAATAAATCAGTCTGAATGACTCAAAGACTCACTCGTAAACAGGGGGCATATTTAAATACACTTGCAGTCTTTGCATTTGACTACTAGTCTAAATACACAATGTATTTCCTGAACTTTCGATCACCGAATGAGACACACTTCTATAATGTTGTAGAAATGCAAGTGTTTATTTTATTTATTAACTTTCACTCGTTGCATGTTAAGTAAAGTAAAAGCAGTTGCAAATGTACTTTGCACTAATAAAACATGTAAGACATTGTGGGATATGGTTAGTGTGAGTGTAGTGTGAAGTAAGAGCATTTTTAACACCTGGGACAGTCTTGCAGACTTCATCCTGTTGTGTGCACACCCTCAAGTGGCCAAAACTATGAGTGTGACTATATGGACAGACCCACTGACACTTGCTTTGTCTTCAAATGAATCAGCCATTTGAATGAATCATTAACTAAATAATTTAATGACAAACTCATTAAGACACTGATCACCTGCTGATGGATGTAGTATCATTTAATTTTAGCTGAGGGGATGAAACAGGAGTTTTCACTGCTGTGATTGTAGTTCTTGAGGCAAGAATATTTATGAACGATTTCAAAATGTACAATAATTAATAATACTAATAATTTTAGTAATTGCAGTCATACAATACAAAATATTTTTAACAAAACAACAACATAAACAACAATCTGGTGTGATTTCAGGCTTTCCTGTGACAGCTGTGGTTTCTGTGGGTTTAATTCTGCTGGCTGTGTGTTTAGCGCTGGTGCTGTTCAAAATAAAACACAACAGAAAACATGGTGAGCCACAAACCTACTACAGAACATTTAATAAATCTGAGCTTGTCGCCCTCTGCTGGTCAGAAATCTCACATTTTCTCATTCTCTTCTTGTTCACACAGACACCATCTCATCAGACAGAAGAGAGAGTAGAGATCATGAAATGGTGAGTTTCAGAGCTGATCTGTGTTTTATATCAGTAGTTGTGTGCATGCAGTAACTTTGAACTAGAGAGTTCACGTTTGGGGGATTTTAATTCTTGCAGCCTCAAGAAGAGATTCAAGACTCAGTTCCTGAATCAAATCCTCTCTATTCGACAGTACAGTTACCCACAAACCCCTCTGATGGACTCCTGTACGCTGCTGTCAGTTTCCAGAAGAATGAAGAGTCTCCCAGTGATGCTTCAGTCAGATTCAGTAAAGATGATATTCACTGTGATTACGCATCTGTCATCACAGCAGAATAACATAAGCACTGGATTGTTGTTTTTAATACTAGAAACTATAATAGTGTCAGTCACTGAGATAAATAACTGAATGACATTTGACATCATCATTTGACATCATCATTTGACAACATGAGCATCATTCAGTTGCATTGAAGTTATTGAACAGCTTCCTACTGTTTGGGGGGGAAAAAAGAAGCTTAAAATATTTCTATTTGAAAATGCCTACACTGAAACTGTAGAAAATGTTTAATCTCTAATATTTGTAAGCATTAGTTTGCCAGAAGAGAAACATAATGATATGAACATTAAGGTCATCTGTGATTAGTGCAGGTCAAATTTTTTTTGTAATAACAGTTTAATCATTATAATTGTGCTTTGTCATACATGCAAGTGTTTTTTTTTTTTTTTTTTTTAATCATACAGATAATGACTTGCTATGGTTTAAATTTATTTTATAAAAAAAAAAAAAAAAAAACATGTTTGCTTAATTGCAATAATGGATAGTTAAGAATGTAATTACTTTTCAATAAGAAAAGTAATTAATTACATTATATCTTGCCAATACATTGTAATCCTCAAAATATATATACATTAAAATACACTGTACAGTTTCTAGTAAATTATGTTTAATGAAAGTGCCTGCTTTAGTGTTCTGCTTTAGGTTCATAACATGTTTGCATTATTCTCACATGTAGATCTTTTTGGACAAAATGATCTGCTAAATGAATGAATGCCATTTGTTACTATCATCAGTCACTGACGGCTCAATCACAACATCTTCCTTTCACCAGTTCCTATACAGCCATTATTGCTGCAGTATATATATGGCTAATATTTACTTTTAAATGGAGGCATTTTTTACTTCTGAAAATATTATTATTATTTCCATTTTACACATCATTCAAAACAAGTCCACACCTTTAATCAATGATGCTAAAGCGCCCTTTTGGCCCGATCTAGTTTGCAAACATCATGAAAAAAATAAAAATAAAAAATAAAACATAAAAAACGATGCAAAGATGAAGAAGAAAAAGTGCACTGTTAGACCTTTACAGTAAATTACTATGATGGCTGTTTGAAGATACACCATTAATAGGATTTATTAACTCATTTAAGTCACACAGCCTTAGATCAACATCAACTGTATAACAAATGAACACATTAAATCTGTCAAGATCTCACCAGAAGAGAATTAAACACAAACACCATTAACATCTTCACTCATTATAGACACCACTTTCACTTTATTTCTGTCATCTTAAGAGCTTACTGAGAATGAACTGTGGCTTGATTATGTTTTAAGTCAACATTATAGTGATGCTAGTTGGACTCTTGACTGTCTTTTGCATTGTAATCTCTTTTCTCCTTCATTAGTGTTTTGTAATAAACATGTATGATGTAACATTTAAAGAATTTCAGCTTTATGCTCTTCTGGTAACAGAAAGTATAAGAACGTCTTTTATCTATCGTGGAAAGACAAATTACTAATATTATAGCACATCATCAATTTGACAGATTCACACCACTTCATGACAGTTTTTCCACTATAAGTTCACAGTTTGACTTATATAGCTTTTTAATAGAAATTTTCCTGAATTTGTGCTCTAAACATGTTTGTTCTGAAAAAGGACTGAGAACCACAACTAAGAGTAACACTGAACACCGCAAAAATTCAACTGTACAAAAACTTTTGTAGACATATACAGTAATTGGCAACAGTGATATAAACACTGACTCTTGGTTAAACACTGACTCTGTAATGCTTTCACACCACCAATCACTGATCTGTTTATTTGAGTGTCTCAGAATGTCAACTTCAGGTCATTATATATATTTTCCTAGTTAGCAACATTGTGTTGACCCAGATCTGGTGTGTGGCATGATGGCATTCTAGTGCTCTGCTCCAGTTTACCAGATTTAGACCACAATGCCGTATGTCAGCCAAGAACAATGCAAATAAACCAGAGCCAGATCTGTTTTGAATCACAAAACATGTATATATTTTATACAGTGTTGTGAAAAGTTACTTCTGAATTTAAAGGGACAATAACATACACCTAATCTCATGTTAATCCTGAGTACCTATAGAGTAGTACTTAATATCTTATATACCTTAATATCTCCAAAAAGTCTTTAGTTTTATCATATTCATAAAAGAAAAATACAGCTTTCCGATTTTTTTACCTGTACAAAAATAATAATAATAATAATAATAATAATAACAGACCGTTATGCTTTATTATGTTGCAAACTGTTGCCAAAACCAGGAGCAAAACCAAAAAAGGGCAGACAGGAAGTGGAGGAAACCAAACTCAAAAAGGACTGAACCAAATGAAAACACAACAAAAGAGTATTAAATCCTGACATTAAGGACAAAAGGAGTCCAGGGAGGAGATGGAGTGAGGAGCCAGGGAGAAAACAGGAGGGTTCAATGTGGATCAGACGGAGGAATGAGCCACGAGGGATTTGGCGTAGGAGGAGCCAGGAGAGACCCAGGCCGCAGCTGAGATGGCGGCCCACGGTGGAGCCGACAGAGGGAGGAGCCATGGTGGAGGAAGGGCTGATGACTCCAGGGGGCCGATCGACGGCAGCGGAGCAGGTGATGGTGCAGCCCGAGGCAGAGACGGAGAGCCGGAGATCCAGGGTGACACCGAGGATCTGGAGGGCCAAGGCGGAGCCGGAGCAACCGAAGACAAAGGTGGAGCCGGAGGGAGGAAGGAGCCCAACGAAGCCGGTGGGACTGAGGGACTAGGCACAGCCAGAGGAGTGGAGTCCTGAGGCGATGACGCCCGACCAAGGCGGAGCCGGAGGGACGAGGGAGCCAAGCGGAGATAGTGGGCCGACGGGCGACGGTGGAGATGAGGGAGCTAGGTGGCACGGTGCAGCCGCAGGGTCGGAGGGCCGAGGCGGTGTCCAAGGATCGGAGGCTGGAGTCGGAGATGAGGGATCCTCCGGACTCAATGCCAACGGTGCTGAAGAAGGGCAGACCCGTGGCGAGCACACACTACAGGTGGTGATCTGAGGGTGAGCGACAGGGCTGACGAGACCCAGTGGAGTGGGCGTCGAGGAAGGGGAAGAGTCAATGCGAGGAGGTGGGAGAGGAAGGCTGGGTGGGACTTCTTGTCCGTTCGATAGTTCAGAAGATGACGGAAGGGAGATAGATAGTCCACAATCACAGTCCATAAATTCTCCTGAGTCCATTGATAGTTCACCCCCAGCAGTGGCAGCGTGGGCAGGGCCTTCCGTAGCTCCCGCTATCTCCACAGCTGCCGGCTCTCGCACCTGGTCAGACGTCTCAGGCTCAGGCTCTGGGGCAGTCGTCCGCGCGGTCGCTCCCAATGGCGATGGCTCATCGACTGCGGCAGGCTCTGGGCTCGGGCAGCTCCACACAGCAGGGTGGTGGTTGGCTGGGCTCTGGGTCTGGAGTCATCCATGATGTCCACAGTCACTGATGAATTACAGGACACCAGCACCCACCACTCAATAAAGGCGGCAAGGTTCTCTCGAGGACCCTCTCCGGACAACTGCGCTCTTCAGTCCATGGTGATAGAATACGCAGAGGTAGTCGTCCGGATAATGCGTGAGGTTAGCAAGGGCTACAAAGTCTTTTGTGTGGTCCTCGAGAGACCGATCCCCCTGCGCCAACAGGAGGGTGAGGACAGCAGGGTTATTCATCACGTGGGGGAAAAAACTAAACAAAACGCTGAAAAACAAACAAACAAAAACAAAAATAGTGGGGAAACACGCCGTCAAACTTTTTAAAGGTCCATTCTTCTGTCAGGGTGTCACGTGGAGGAGGATGAACGAGGAGCGCTAGATGAAGGTCGGGTGCAAAACAAGTCTTTAATAAATAAATCCACAACAGATAATCCAAATAAAGATTGGCAAGGAGACACGCACACATTGATGAGAACGGACAAACCACACTGAACAGAATCAAACTCAAGAAGGGTGGTAAACGAGACACAGACAGGTGATGGTGATTAACTAATAATAATGACCTAATGAGGGGAGGAACAGGAACAAAACCAAAAAAGGCCAGACAGGCAGTGGAGGAAACCAAACTCAAAAAGAACTGAACCAAATGAAAACACAACAAACGAGTATTAAATCCTGACATTAGTTTAACGAAAAAAGTCCCTTTACTGCACAGTTATTCTTCTAGTCATTTACCAAAAGTAGCTAATACATTGGAACCACACATTCACAAAAAATGACTTCAGTGTTGCATAATAATGTAAACAGAAGTCTTATTGTGACTGTAAATCTTAAAAATAAACGTGTACATATGTTTTTAATTAATTTTCTTAAACAGATACAAACTAGCTGATGTACAACACAATCATAGACATCAGAAATGTGTCTGAAATGCAGTAAACCCTCAACGTGTGACAATGGTTGCGAGAGGCTGTGGGTGACTTTCTGTTAGCAAAAGTGAAAGGATGTGGGATCCACAAGTAAATTATCATAAATTAGATAGAAATGACAACATGCCAGAAGAGCCTGCTATCACCAGATCACATGCAGTGTGTGTCTCAATCAATTTCTAGGCTTTTACCAACATTCAATGCATATAAAAATCCCACAGTGCATTTACTTGAAACATTGTCACTCATGTCAGTTATCTGTGACTCTGTGATGAATGCAGGAGGATCCATTTAACCCTGTGGCCCTCAGTCACTTTTGACCAAAAATGTTACTATTTAAAAATGTAAAAAATCGTAGCTTCATCGGAGATGAAAAAAAAAAGAAAAACACTTGCCTTCTTCGCAGTCACGTGTAATAAAATGAATACATGAAAACTAAAATACAAAAAAGTGTCTCCATCTCTCACTTTCACATGCACATGCACCACCCCCTTACAATAAAATAGCGTACTAAAATTGTATAAATATTGCATAGTATCATAAAATCTCCTCAACATTTTAAATAATAATCAAAAAAATATTATTGAACAAAAATGTATTTCATTGATTTTCCTGAAAAAAAGTAACATTTTAAGGCTCCGATCACTTTTGACCATGAAGAAGGTAAGAGTGACTCCTAAATGAAGAGGGTCAGAGTTGAAACTATTACGCTGTATGTTTTGATAGTAGTGTACCAATGCGTCATCTGCGGTGTGTGTATTTATAAAGCATGTTTTCCTGCATATCTTTCACACACATCTCAACACTCATCAGCTCTGTCTGTGGTGCAGCTGGGTGAAGACATTATATAGAATAAGGAAACAGAGACTGATAGAGGATGTGCGTGTGCTTATAATGATCATTTACATCAATGCAGTCAGCAGGCAGTTTTATCCAAAAGGAACTTACATTGCATTCAAGATATTTTGTCAGTTCTTGCTTTCCCTGGACTTTGGTCTGATCTGGTTTTGTCTGAATATACCTGAGGCTAAAGTCTATCTGGAATGAAGGCCATCATCATCATCATCATCTTCACTCTCTGTCTGATCTCAGGTCAGTTCTTTCCTGGTGATTGTATCTTTTCCATTCTATTCCCAAAATTTATCATATATAATAATAACCCAGAGCAAATGAAAATGTGTGTCAGGTCAGGTACTGTGTTTTAAAGTGATTGGCTGCTCTGGAGGGAGTGTAATGTTCAAGTGCATGAACTCAAACCAAAGGAAGTCTGATTATCAGTATAAAGGAAAGTATTTCTGCAGAAACAGAGACTGTACACCAGGAATCAGTACTGAGACTCAGCGCCGCTGGGTTAATAATGGGAGATTCAATCTCTATGACGATGAAAACAGCAGATTCTTCACAGTGTTTATCAGGAACCTCAGCAGAGAAGATGATGGGGAATATACATGTGGAAACAACCAGAAATGGAGTCATAATGTTACATTAGTGGTGAACAAGAGTGAGTATGATACTTTATAACTTACTACAGTAATTATTTTTATTATAGCGCTATTTAAAGGTGCACTATGGAAGTTTTTTGTTTTAGTAACAAACTATGAAAAATGAGTTAAAGTTATTGTGTAAACCTGTCTGTTTGCCTGACAGATCTGCTCTGATCACAGAAACCATAAACATACACTAAACAAGATCAATGTTAAAATGATCTGTGAGGAACATGACACTTCATTTATCAAACAGAGATGGTGGCAGAGAGACCAAATTTCCCAGTGCACCTTTAATAACACTTTTCATTGTATGTTGCAATGATTTGTTGAAATTATTTTCAGACTCTTCTTCTTGTGGGACGTCTGTAATGCCGGCTGCACATATTGGGCAAAGGATCACTTTAAACTGTAAATATGATCATGGGTTTAAAAAACACACCAAAGTCGTCTACAGAGTGAATGTTGGTCCTGTCCATGTGCTGAACAGCTCTCAATCATCACAATCATCTGAAGAGAAGTTCATCCTGTCTGACAGTCAGAAAGATCATTTTAATGTGACCATCAGAGACATTTCTACAGCAGACGATGGAGGAGTTTATTTATGTGGAGTGGAGAGAAATGGATCAGATAAACGACCTTCAGAAACATCAATTACTCACATCACCTTCATTAAAGAGATGCATCTGAATGTTTATGGTGAGTTTAGCTTTATTTATTTATTTATTTATTTATTTTTAAATGGGGGAAAACCCTTTACAAATCTAAATAAGAAATGCAAATCCCCTGACTGTTAATAATGTAATGAATCAACAAATAAAGCTTGTCTTGCAGGTCAAATAACATCTGTCCAGGTTGAGGCCTACATCAGTAAATCAGTCTTCATCAAGTGTAAATTTCCACAAAAATTCAAAGGAAACAAGAAATTCATCCAGAAAGATCCATCACAGAAGATCCCTGTTGATGAACAGAATCAATGGGTCCTTCATGATAAAGTAAAGATGTTTGATGATAGCAGTGAAGGACTTTTGAACATTTTCATCAGTGATTTAACTGCAGCTGATGAAGCGACATACAGATGTGGAGTGAATATCGCTGATGATGATCTGTTCACTGAGATCAAACTGAAAATCACTCAAGGTAAAGAGCTTTTTTATAAAGAGCTATCAAGTCTGGTAACCCATAGGTTGCAGGAAAGTTAATTGGCACACAGATAAAGTACAGTCTGAACATTACCAAACTTATATTCTGTAACTCAGTAACACTAGCTGCAACAACTGACTGATGACATCAGCTATTTTTCTGCCATTGTCAATGTATCAAATGTCTACTTAGTCAAACTCATCCTAGACAGTTCATCCAATTCACCAATATTGACTCAGATCATTGTGAGACCATGCTGACAAAAATAAATGTGCTTTGTCTATCAAAGAGCTTTCATTCTTGTATAGTGCATCATCACCATCCATCATCATTAGAGTGACCTGAGAGCATGAGCAACAATTTGTCACAGTGCCACCTAGTGGCCACAATATATGAAAAATTTATATTTCTACACATTTTTAGTAAGAGATTAAGTACAGCATATCAGTACTTAATTTTTCAATGTTGGCCAGTAAAATGCATTTTTCTAGTAGTTAAAATTATTATTATTTTTATTATTATTATTATTTTTTTTTATTATTATTTTTTTATTTTTTGGTAGTGGACAATTTTCCTGCATCAATCACATCATCTGCTGTTGTTGGTGAAAGTGTGAAACTCAACTGCAGTTACCCTGACAAACACAAGACCATCAAACACATCTGCAAAGAGAACAAGAAGAAGATCTGTCAAATCATCAGTTCATCAGAGCAGCAGCGCTTTGAGTTTTCTGACAGTGCAGCAGGAGTTTTTACAGTGATCATCAGTAATGTGAGACTGACAGATGCTGGAGTTTACTGGTGTGGAGCAGAAACCAGACACAAGCATTTGACTTCTGTTTCTCTCACCAATAAACATCAGCTGACTTTAACCAGTATGTACAGCAATCATACAGTTCAATATATGCATATATTTTACAGTGTATAAATACATCTCTATTCTCTTTGGATATTAGTGTCTCTAGTGATCAGACGAGAAGGAGATTCAGCTGAGATCAAATGCCCTTATGATGCAAATCACACAAAAGAAGTAAAGCATCTGTGCAAATCAAAGTTTTTTACTCAAGATGCTCAAAATATAGCTAGATCAGATGAAAATCATATTATAAAACCACGGATTTCAGTAAAGAATGACACTGAACTCAATCTGTTCACTGTGACCATCACTGATCTGAGAGCAGAGGATGCTGGGAAATACTGGTGTGCAGTGAAAGACACGTTTAACCTTCCCATTGAGCTCATGATCATCATGAAGGATGGTGAGGCTGTTTATTTGGGTAAAATCTGATCATTCTGTTATCAAACTCATATTTAATGTTGTTCTCTTCAGGGATCACTCATGAGGCGTCTGTCGGAGGATCAGTGTCCATCAGCTGTAAATACATCAGGAAACAAAATCAGGTGTTTTTCTGCAGAGGAGATCAGCCCAATATCTGCGTCAGAGACGGAGTTCGTGTTTCATCAAATAACAGAATAAACGGCAGATTCTCTCTGACTGATCAAACCTCTGCTGGAGTCTTCACTGTGAACATCAGCAATCTGACAGAAGAGGATTCTGGGAAATACTGGTGTGGAGAGGAGCATTCTGGGTCCTTCATACTCACTGAAGTTCATCTACATGTGAACACAGGTAAAAGTTGTCTTTTGTTAAAGGCATAGTGTGACTCTGAAATCTATTTTGTTATACTAAAATCTCATAACTAATGATTTGTAATTTGCCAGCATTGAGCAGCAGAATAGTGTTAGTGCTGTTTTGTTACCAACATTTATCAATATCTTCTGTGCTGCACAAAAAAACTAAGAAAAGACAGTTGAAGTAGGGACTGATGTAAAGGCTGTATCTTCAGTCTGAAGTGTGATGACCAAAGTCATTTTCTCACCAGCTTTAAACCACAGACAACAGGAAGCAACAAACCAGTAGCGGCCTTTGCTACATTTCACCAGTTTAACTTGAAATAGGCCTTGCAATAGAAAGTGTCTGCACTTGCACTCAGATCCCATCCCCAGGAATGGAAATTAACAATTAAGACAAAAATTCCTTTGCATTAGGCCTTGTTTTTAAAATTTATAAGCCTTTCAACAGGCTTATAACAGGCTTTCAACAGGCTTATATTGTTGTGTTCCTGATCTTTCATCAAAAATAGTCCCAAACAGTACAGCCATTGCATGTCTTAGAGCAAGTTTCAGTTTACTAAATTAATCCACGTTTTTTAATAAATCAGTCTGAATGACTCAAAGACTCAGTCACAAAGAGGGGCATGATTAAATACACTTGTGGTCTTTGTAAGTAGACTACTTGTCTACTTACATGATGTATTTCCTGAACTTTCCATTACCCAATGAGATACTTCAATAGTGTTGTAGTAATGCAAGTGTTTACAGAGCTTTATGTATTAACTTTAACTTGCTGCATTTTAAATAAACCAAAAGCAGTTGCTAAAAAGCAGCTGCTAAAACTAAAAATTAGTTTGCACCAACAAAAAATGTGCAACAATGAGGGATATGGTTAGTGTGAGTGTGGTGTGAAGTAAGGGCATTTTTAAGACCTGGGATAGTCTTGCACACTTTGTTCCTGTTGTGTACACACACACACATGCACACACACACACGCACATTTGTTGAATGTGGTTTTTGCTATAGTGCGAATGTAGCAATCACGTTTTGTGTTTGCAGACGGATTACTATTTATTTACAAGTGCTAAAAATAATAATTTAAATGAAAAAAAAAAAAACAATGTTTTAGTTGTAGATATATACATCCCTTACAAAAATGTGTTCTACTATACACAAGTGTAGTTACTATGTTTTTTTTTTTTTTGTTTGTTTGTTTGTTTTCAGATTGATTATCATATAACACCTGTAAATAACATTGTTTTTTAATAATAGTAAAATAATGTTTAATTGTTGTAATGGGTGCCATTATTTAGTTAGCTCAAATATATACAAGAGTTTGGGGTCAGTAAGACTTGCAATTTTTTTTTAATGAAGTCAAGGCTGCATTTATTTTATAAAAAATACAGAAAATAAATTGGAATATTACAAAATGTTATTACAATAGAAAATAATGTTTTTTTATTTTCATATACTTTAAAATATAATTTCTTCGTGTGATGCAATGCTGATTTTTCATCAGCTGTTACTCAGTTTCCCAGGCTTTCGCATGATCTCTCAGAAATCATTCTGATATTCTGAATTATTAGTAGAATTATCAGTTTTGGAAACAGTTGTGCCGCCAATGTTTTTTTTTTTTTTGAACCTGTATTTTTTTCTTTCAAGAACAACATTTATTCAAACAAAACAAAACAAACAACAACAACAAAAAA
Source organism: Cirrhinus molitorella (assembly GCA_033026305.1). NCBI lineage: Eukaryota > Metazoa > Chordata > Actinopteri > Cypriniformes > Cyprinidae > Cirrhinus > Cirrhinus molitorella. The sequence continues at coordinate 44,457,136 of CM065120.1, forward strand.
AAAAGAATAAACATTTACTGACCCCAACCTTTTGAACGGTAGTGTATAGTATCATTAGAAATAAATGAAAAACATCTGTGTGGTTGTCCAATACTTGCAAAAGATGCACATTATTTACTATTATTTCCCTTTTATGTTTACATGAGCTCCTTGGTCACTAATCGTTCAAAGGTTGTAATCACTCTTAAAAATGTTTAGAAATTTGAGGAATATTTCAGAAATAAACTGACGTTTTTATTATTTTTAGAAAATAACTGGAGCAGAAATATATTTAAACTAAAAGTGCAAATAATAAAATATCAGCAATCAGTGATATAAAACTGGCAGATATAAAGGGGAAAGAAAAACATTGCTTTGGAGGACAAAGGGATAAAAAAATAGATATTCTATCTCTTTTTTCCTCATTTTTCTCTCTTTTTTCCTTCTTTTTCTCTCCCCCTTCTTCCTCTTCTTTTTCCTTTCTCCCCCCATCAAACAGACTATTTTTCCCCAGCTTAGGATAAAGGAAAGGCTGGTTAGTCTATTCTCAGTTTGAGTTTGTGGTGATATTTAGAAAAAATAATGAATGTCAGATGTACAACATATGCAACTTTTGAGAATTATATGTAAGACTTTTTTTTTTTTTTTTTTTCTCAGAAATTCTCTCATCTGAAAAGGAAACAGTCCAGCCTGGTAAGATCCAGCAACTCTTTTCTCATTATGCTGTAAAGCTCTTCTGTTCTTGAACATATTCAGACAGATTTGACATTGGTGAAACCAAACATCACTGCCTCTCTGTTTTGCAACCAATGATATTAAAGTATACACCAAATGCATAAAGATTTGTTTTTTCCCATGAATTTATTTAACCATTTATAGACACTGAACTCAATTATTATTATTATTACTATCACAAAATAAAAATTTCAAAAAGGTATATGTTTAAAGTTTTATCTCAATATTCAGCCTTCTCGTGATTTCTGAATTTACATCTCAGACTTTTTACTTTCTTGAATTTTACATCTCGCAATTTTTAAAATCTCCTCCAACCATGCCATAAAAATAAAATATAAGACCAGCAAAAATAAAAGTCTGGTAAGACAAAAAACTAAGTTTCTCAGTTTGAGTTGAAAGTGATCTCATGATACAAACATGAGCATCAGATGCAAGATGTGTGTGTGTCAATGTTGAATGTCATATATACCCTTACAAAAAAGTTGTTTATTCAAGTGTGCTACTACCTCTTTTCAACTTTCTTATTTCATCCACTTCTCAGAAATGTGCTTTATATACTTCTCGAAAATATACTTACAATGACATTTAAGTATGCTTGACTTAAAAGTCTCAGTATATCTGAGCTATACTTGTGCTCTGAGAATCCATTTTCTATTGTTATATGCTAGGGGTGCTATTAAACATCTTCTGTACAGAGTTTCCAAAACACAAGTGAAGAAGAAAAAGAAACAACAGATGCTTCCACATGTAATTGTCACAAATTCAGACAACGGTTTTCGGTCCATTCGCCACCAGAGGGCACCCGCTTATTACATTGACTCTTACACTACACAAACTGTTAGATATCATCTGGACTACACTTCTACATCATCCTTTGCACTGAAATGTTGGTAGCCTTGAACTTCCTCCCTCATGTCGCCAAGTATTTTGTGTATAGCACTCACCTAGTGTTAGCGTCACTATGGCGCCATTTCCTGGTTTCCTGGTTCTAGTTTAAGTTGAGCCTTGTTTCTAGTTCTATGCCTTGTCTAGTTATTCCATGCCTTGATTCCCAGCCTATAGTTCATCTATTCTAGTTTAGTCTGCCACCTGCCCTGGATTCTTTGCTTGTCTTGGATTACCCAATCATGAGCCAATGCATCCTGGTCCTTCGAAAATGTAAACTGGGCAGTGAGAGGGGCGCCCGAGCACGAAACATACTCACCGTGACCATCAGGAGTGACAGAAACAGTGCATTTGAAACAACACAGAAGGAAATTTGCTCTGGAAAATTAGTTTTAATGATACGAGGCGCCTGATGGCAGCAGGGGATGAAGCGGGACCGCAGCTGCTGCAGACACTGAAGGCAACACGAAGGCAGCAAAGTCAGCCAAGCAGAGAAGGTCTCAATCCACTGCTATTTACACTAAGTGCAAATAGCAATGGGTTCTATTTACACTTAAGGATTGTCTACTATTTATAATACTTATTGCAAATAGATGCATTTATTACTATTGTATTATATTAAAACAGTATTCAGTAATTATGCATTGGGTGTAAATTATCATTTTAATTCAGTTTAGTGGGACAATGAGCCCTCCCTACACACCTACCCTAACCCTAACCGATACTTTATTTTACAATTTTCGATTTCCTTCATTTTTATTGAAAATCAATGTTTTTTCCGATATTATATGAGATTTAAAAATGGATGAAAAACGATCACTGTAAGGTGGAATTGAACCTGGGTCGTCCGTGTTGAAAATATTAACGTGCATGCTTTAACCACTTAGTTAGTGTAAATAGCCAATGCCAACAAGATGGGCTATTTGCACTAAGTGTAAATAGACACTCCAATATTGAAAGTATGATGTAAAGTTCACTTAAAGAAAACTTACGAGTATACTTGCAGTATAAAACTACTAGTAGTTTACTGAGATTATACTTCAAAGTGTACTAAAATTCATGAAAGAGTATATTATCAGTATATCTACAAGTTACATGTAAACTAGTTGTGTACTCAAAGTTTACTGTTATACTTAAAGTATACTTTTATATACTAAGAAGTGGGCCAATTTAGTCCTGAGGAGTATTGAAATAGTACACTTAAAAGTATACTAGTACATGGATTTGTATACATACTACATAAAGTATATTTTAAAATATACGTGCACTTTACTTATTTATACTTAAAATAAACTTGAAGTATAATTTTTGGTAAGGTTCTCAGTCAGAGTCTGTTTGTGTGATTTCAGGTTTTCCTGTGATAGCTGTTGTTGCTGTGGGTTTGATCCTGCTGGCTCTGGTTATAGTGTTAATCTTAGTCAAACTAAAACTCAACAGGCATGGTGAGAAACGTATTACTGCATGTTCAGTAACTTTTTGTCAATCTCTGTGGGTCAGAAATACACACACCATTAATATCATGCGTCTCATTTTCTAAATCTCAGATGTTTCTCTTGTTCACACAGGCATTATTTCATCAACAGACAGAAGACAAGCAGGAGATCATGAGATGGTGAGTTTCACAGCTGTAATGTCAAATGTCTAAGTTGATATGTACGCTGTACTTCATGTTTTGGAGATTTAACCTCTTACAGGCTCAAGAACAGATTCAAGACACCAGACACCATTCAGACTCAGATCCTGAATCAACTCCTCTCTATTCAACAGTTCAGTTACCCACAAATCCCTCACATTCAAAGAATCCACTTTATTCAACAGTTCAGTTACCCACAATCCCCTCTGATTCACAGAATCCACTTTATTCGACAGTTCAGTTACCCACAAACCCCTCTGATGGGCTCCTGTACTCCTCCATCAGTTTCCAAAAGCGTAGAGAGTCTCTCAGTGATGCTGCAGTCAGATTCAGTAAAGAGGAGAATCACTCCGATTATGCATCTGTCAATCACAGCGTCGCACCGAAATAATAGTACCACTGGATTTCTATTTTCATATACAACTAGAACTGTGTCAGTCACTGAGGAGAATGAATGAGCCACTGTAATCATCATTCAGTTTCATTTAACAAGTTATTGAGCAGTTGGCAACACCAACAATCACTGTGACAGAAGTTGAAATGTTTCTCTGGGACTGAACAAAACATTCTATTTGAAATGTTGAATTGAAATATAAACCTTTTTTTTTTTCTTTCATCTTTGTAATTATCCATTTGCCAGAAGAGAAGTGCTATGTTATGAGCAATAGGATATGTGATGAACACAGGTGTGCAAGGAAATATTTTATTGTTTAGTAACAGTTTAGTGTTATAATTTTACTCAATGTCTGTCACGCCCCTGGACTGTGTTTGTGTTGTTTTCTTCCCCATGTGCTCAGTGTGACCTAGTTTCTGTTAATTGATTGTCATTTAGTTCAGGTGTGTCTCATTATCTACCCTTTATAAGTTCCTTCCTGTTCTTTGGTTTTTGTCCAGTCTTCAACTTCATGTCAGTGTGTGTAATCTCCTCCTGTGCTGTAAACCTTTCGTTGTGGATTATTAAAAGATTTAATTATCTTCATCTTTGTGAGCCTGCGTGCTCCTATACACACCCGAGTGTGGCAATGTCATACATGCCAGTTTGTTTTTAAATGTGATGTATATATCATGCAGATAATGACTTGCTAGGTTTGAAATATATTTGATTACCCCGCTTTTTCTAGGCATACGCCTAGTCCCAGACTAAAATGTAAATAATTGTAATTTACTTCTTATGTTATTGTTAATGTTACCTGTATGTATCTAGGGTTTGAGAGTAACGCAATTTCAATTCTCTCTATGTATGTACTTTATATATAGCAGAATTGACAATAAAGCAGACTTTGACTTTTGACTTAAATCTGAGCTGTTTCAAATGAAATAAACGTGCACTGACTGACGTTAATATATTTCAGTGCCTTTATTTTGCCTTTTATTATTATTATTTTATTTTTATTTTTTTTCAAAGTAGGTTCATCAAAACTGACTTCAGTGTCCTAATTGGACCATGGCCTAATCCTGGCTAGTCTAAGCCCTGTCTGTGAAACCAGGCCTGAATGTAAAAATATCAACTTATGCACAAATTGCAATAATGGATATTTAAAATGTAATTAATTACACTACTTTTAAATGAGAAAAGTAATTACATTCTAACTTAATGCTTTGCAAAAATGTAAAAAAAATATACAGAATAATCTATTTATGAGAGTACCTGTGTTCTGCTTTGGATTCATGTTTGTATTATTGGCATATGCAAGTTCTTTTGGATAAAATTATCTGCTAAGTGCATAAATGTGAATAAATTGAAGGCTCAATATATAAATACCAGACACACACAACCCAAAAACTCTTATTTTATGTGCACAATATCAGTCAAATGTAATGTTGACAAAGCAGATCCAAACTCATAGAGCTGCAATTGACATGAAACAATCTGACATTCATCAGTCATTTTGGTATGCAGATATAATGGTGCAGACTATTTTCTGTCTTGGTTTGCCAATGACCTGTTTTCAGATCTGCTGTCTTGTCAAATTCATCATTGTAAGTTGTCAGATGGAGACATTTGATATGAACAATAGGTGGGGATGTTTGACAGCAATTAGGTTGCAATGTATTGCACTAAGAAGGGCATGCATTACAGCAAATATCTGCCAATAAGATCCAGACTCACACAGTGACTGCACTTTTATAAGCAATTTTATAAAACCAAAAACTAATGTCGCTTATAATTAGCATTAATCAGCTCCAGCTGATGAACATAATCCAGTTCAAAACAGTGATGCAGTGAAGACCAAGACCAATCAAGACCATTCAATCAAGACCATTCAAGAGTGGAGAAAATGAGATATGTGACTTCAATTAGGGCATGTAAAAAAAAAACTCATGCTGTTTATCTTTGTATGTTCACTTTGTTTGGTACTTCTGCAGCAATGTAGGACAATTTTGAAGTTGGGGGAAAAAAAAGGAGATGGGAGTTTTTGGACATAGCCTAAATGTATTGACCCGGATCACACCTTTTTAGATAAGACCTTTCTTCTTTGGCTGGGATCGGTTAGAGCCCCTTGAAGCTGCATTTAAACTGCATTTTGGAAGTTCAGACTTGGGGGCACCATTCATATCCATTAAATTAATAGAAATCCTGAAATGTTTTCCTCCAAAAAAAAAAACAATTTCTTTATGACTGAAGAAAGAAAGACATGAACGTCTTGGATGACAAGGAGGTGAGTACATTATCTGTAAACTTTTTTTTTGTGTGTATATATATATATATATATATATATATATATATATATATATAATTTTTTTTTTTTTTTTTTTTTTTTTTTTGAGGATTTTTGACATTAATTTGTATGTATTTGTCAGTTCAAAAGCAAGAAGATTGAAGAAAAGGATTTGATATGAGCATCTTTTGTGCCGAGCGTTCATGTTTTTGTGTTTGCATGTTTAAACTGGTGACTTGTATTTTTTAATTTAGATGCAGGAGGACGCAGAGGAGAGCTTGGTTCGGTTTTTGCATGCTGTTTGGCTGCAATCCTGTTTTTGAATGCTTTAAACTTTTAAATATTGAAACTGACAATGCTTAAACACACATGCAAAGGATAAGCTTTCATGAGGATGTGCAGCAGTGGCCAGTCAACTGTCCTGTGCATCTTTGTAGGCTGAACTCAGCCAGTCAGCTGAGATCACCGGAAGACATCAGAAATGCAGTAAACCCTCATGGTTGCAAGAGGCTGCGGGTGATTTCCTCTGTAAGCACAAGTGAAAGGATGTGGGATCCACAAATAGACTGTAATAAATCAGATACAAATGACTACATGCCAGAAGAGCCTGCAAATCACCAGATCAAAAGGCACGTATCAATCAAATTTCTAGGCCTTTCCCAGCATCCAATTCACATATAATTCCCAGAGTGCATCTACTGTAATGTCACTCATGTCAGTTTTTCTGTGATTTCCATTATGAATGCAGAATTAAGTTTTGAAACCCTTCAAATCATTACTCCTTATTTTCTGGTATTAATAACCTGATTGTTATCTGCCTTGTGTTCACACATCACATTTATCTGCATATCTCTCACACATAATCAAGACACACATCTGCTGTTTCTGCAGTGCAGCTGGGAGGAACCATTATAGAGGAAGCAGAAATGTGAGAGAGAGAGAGAGAGAGAGAGAGAGAGAGAGAGAGAGAGAAAATTGTGTGCTTGTTTTAATACTGACATGCATTTAAGGTTAACATTATCATTTATTGTGATCTAAACGCGAGACTGAAGTGAATGTGAAATGAGGACCATCATCACCACCATCTTCACTCTCTGTCTGATCTCAGGTCAGTTATTTACTGGTCAGTCTGGTCAAATAAGATTCATTTAATAACCCAGAGTAAATACATTTGTGTTTGGCAGGCCATGTATTTTGTTTCAGTGTGATTGGCTGCAGTGGAGGGAGTGTAATGTTCAAGTGCAAATATAAGTCTAATGGTCAGCATAAAGAAAAGTATTTCTGCAGAAACGGAGACTGTTCGCCAGGAATCAGTACTGAGATTCAGCACCGCTGGGTTAATAATGGGAGATTCAGTCTCTATGACAATAAAAACAGCAGATTCTTCAGTGTGTTTATCAGGAACCTCAGCAGAGAGGATGATGGGGAATATACATGTGGAAACAACCAGAAATGGAGTCATGATGTTACATTAGTGGTGAACAAAAGTGGTATGTATGTAACTATTATACTTGTATTATAGTATTTAAAGGTGCACTATGTAACAGTAAGGTTACAATGATGATTCATAATTTGAGCAGCCAAGTCAGATTATACTGGGAAAATGTCAGCTTTATGTCATTCATGTATAATGTTTATGGAAAAAAGACTGCATGGAAAATAGCTTGTTCAGATGACATTTTCATTTCAAAATCTTAATGTAGAATGACAGATCATAAACATTCATAAAACTAATGATAACACAAGTAACTGCAAGGAACACGACATTTTGTGTCAAACAGAGATGGTGACAGAGAGACCAAAGTTTCCAAGTGCATCTTTAATAAAACTAATAATACTTAAAAGATTTTTAAATCCTTTTCAGACTCTTCTTGTGGGATGTCTGTTATGCAGGCTGCACATATTGGGCAAATGATCACTTTCCAGTGTAAATATGTACATGAGTTTGAAAAACACACCAAAGTCCTCTACAGAGTGAATGTTGGTCCTGTCCTTGTGCTGAACAGCTCTCAATCATCACAATCATCTGAAGAGAAGTTCATCCTGTCTGACAGTCAGAAAGATCATTTTAATGTGACCATCAGAGACATTTCTACAGCAGACGATGGAGTTTATTTATGTGGAGTGGAGAGATATGGATCTTCAGAAAAAATTACTCACATCACCTTCATTAAAGAGATTCATCTGAATGTGTATGGTGAGTTTAGTTGCATTCTGATGATAAAATCCTTTCAGCTCTAAATAAAATATAAATCAATCCTGACTGTTAATTATATAATAAATCAACAAATAAATCTTGTCCTGCAGGTCAAATAACTTCTGTTCAGGTTGAGGCCTACATCAGTAAATCAGTCTTCATCACATGTCAATTTCAACAAAAACTGAAAGGAAACAAGAAATTCATCCAGAAAGATTCATCACCGAAGATCCCTGTTGTTGAACAGAATCAGTGGATCCTTCATAATAATGTAAAGATGTTTGATGATACCAGTGAAGGACTTTTGAAGGTTTTTATCAGTGATTTAACTGCAGCTGATGAAGCGACATACAGATGTGGAGTGAATATCCTTGATGATGATGATCTGTTCACTGAGATCAAACTAACACTCAGTCAAGGTAAAGAGCTTTGAGGAGCTTTTTTGACACTTTCTAGCAGTTAAAATGAGAGAAAAAAAGTTACATTTAAAAACTTGTTTTTGTATAGTTGATAATTTTCCTGCATCAAGCACATCATCTGCTGTTGTTGGTGAAAGTGTGAAACTCACTTGTATTTACCCTGAGAAACACAAGACCATCAAACACATCTGCAGAGAGAACAAGAAGAAGATCTGTCAAATCATCAGTTCATCAGAGAAGCGCTTTGAGTTTTCTGACAGTGCAGCAGGAGTTTTTACAGTGATCATCAGTAATGTGAGACTGACAGATGCTGGAGTTTACTGGTGTGGAGCAGAAACCAGACACAAGCATTTGACTTCTGTTTCTCTCACCAATAAACATCAACTGACTTTAACCAGTATGTACAGCAATCATACAGTTCAGTAATATATGCATATATTTACAGTGTATAAATACATCTCCATTCTCTTTAAATATTAGTGCCTCCAGTGATCAGACGTGAAGGAGATTCAGCTGAGATCAAATGCCCTTATGATGCAAATCACACAAAAGAAATAAAACGTCTGTGCAAAGGAAAGTGTTTCACTCAAGATGCTCAAAATATAATCAGATCAGATGAAGATCATGTTAAAAAAACAAAGATTTCTGTGAATGATGACACTGAACTCAATCTTTTCACTGTGACCATCACTGATCTGAGAGCAGAGGATGCTGGGAAATACTGGTGTGCAGTGAAAAACGTGTTTAACCTTCCCATTGAGCTCATGATCATCATGAAGGATGGTGAGGCTGTTTATTTGGGGAAAGTCTCAGTGTTTCTGATCATTCTGTTATCAAACTCATATTTAATGTTGTTGTCTTCAGGGATCACTCATGAGGCGTCTGTCGGAGGATCAGTGTCCATCAGCTGTAAATACATCAGGAAGCAAAATCAGGTGTTTTTCTGCAGAGGAGATCAGCCCAATATCTGCGTCAGAGATGGAGTTCATGTTTCATCAAATAACAGAATAAACGGCAGATTCTCTCTGACTGATCAAACCTCTGCTGGAGTCTTCACTGTGAACATCAGCAATCTGAGAGCAGAGGATTCTGGGAAATACTGGTGTAGAGAGGAGCATTCTGGGTCCTTCATATTCACTGAAGTTCATCTACATGTGAACAGAGGTAAAACACTCTTTTGTTAAAGGCATAGTGTGGCTCTGAAATCTATTTTATTTTACTAAAGTCTCATAACTAATGATTTGTAATTTGCCAGCATTGAGCAGCAGAATAGTATTAGTGCTGTTTTGCTACCAATATTTATCAACATCATCTGTGCTGCACAAAAAAAAAAAAAAAAAAAACAATCAAAAAATGGAATTCCAGAGGAACACCAAGAAAAGACAGTAAAAGTAAGGACTGATGTACTTTGTTAATAAGAAATGTCCATAAACTTAAAGGATAATGTCCTGGCAGAATCTTACAGATTGTTCCCCTCACAGTCTGATCATTTTTTGGTGTACTGTCCCTTTAAAGCAGCATGCTGTGGTAAAGGCTGCAGGTTCAGTCTGATGTGTGATGAACATCAGTCATTTTATCACCAGTTTTACAACCACAGACAACAGGAAGCAACAAACCAGCAGTGGTCTTTGCTATGTTTAACCAGTTTAACTTAACATGAGCCTTGCAACAGAAAGTGTCTGCATTTGCACTCAGATCCCATCCCCAGGACTGGTCCTATCACTTGCTTTGTCCTTAAATTAATCAGCCATTTTGAATGAATCCTTAACCAAATAATTACTGTTTATTTTAATTTAAATGGTGCTGACCAAATTAGTGTCATTTTATTTTAGCTGAGGGGAGAGAGTGACTCAGTTTTTACTGTTGTGATTGTAGTTCTTGAGGTAAGATTATTTATGAATGCTTTCTAAATGTGAATAATGTAACATTAAATATAACACGGATAACAGTAAATACTTTCCTACTAGTTTAGTAAAAGTAATTGCAGTCATGATACACAATGTTTTTAACAAAAAAAAGACAATCTTGTGTGATTTCAGGCTTTTCTGTGACATCTGCGGTGGTTTCTGTGGGTTTAATTCTGCTGGCTGTGTGTTTAGCACTGGTTTTGTTCAAAATAAAATACAACAGAAAACATGGTGAGACAATTTAGTAAACCTACTATCAATTAATAAATCTGAGCTTGTCGCCCTCTGCTGGTCAGAAATCTCATTTTTACTCAGATCTTTTCTCATGTTCACGCACAGACACCATCTCAGCAGACAGAAGAGAGACTGAAGGTCATAAAACGGTGAGTTTCAGAACTGATCTTTGCTTAATTATAGAAGAAGTTTGTGTGCATGCAGTAGCTTTGAACTAGAGTGTTCACATTTGGGGGATTTTAATTCTTGCAGGCTCAAGAAGAGATTCAAGACTCAGATCCTGAATCAAATCCTCTCTATTCGACAGTACAGTTACCCACAAACCCCTCTGATGATCTCCTGTATGCTGCTGTCAGTTTCCAGAAGCATGAAGAGTCTCTCAGTGACACTTCAGTCAGATTCAGTAAGAATGAGACTCACTGCGATTACGCATCTGTCAATTACAGCAGAATAACATAAGCACTGTAATGTTGTTTTTAATACTAGAAACTACAATAGTGTCAGTCACTGAGAAAAATAACTGAATGACATTTGACTTTCATTGAAGTTACTGAGCAGTTTCCTACGTAAAGTGTTTCTCTGTGGCTGAAGGAAACATTGACTTCTATCTGAAATGCTGAACTGAAATTGTATACAAATGTTCATCTCTACTATTTGTAAGCATCAGTTTGCCAGAAGAGAAACATTATGTTATGAACTTTAAGATCATCTGTGATTAGTGCAGGTTATAAAAAAAAAATATAAAAAAAAATGTAATAACGGTTTAATCATTATAATTGTGTTTTGTCATACATGCATTTTTTTTAAATCATGCAGATAATGACTTGCTAGGGTTTAAATGTATTTTATAAATAAATAAGAGTGACAAAAGTAATTAATTGCATCGTGTCTTCTTTTAAAAATAGGATATTGTTTTGACTGTGTTGCCTGACTTTGATGACATGTATCTTCACAGTTTGCAGTGCAGGCTGAAATATAAATAGAATTACATTTGTCTCTTAGATATGTGCATTTGACAGTAGCATGAGTTATGATGCAGATCTACATTTACATTCATCAACACAAAGAGAAACATCTGTAAAACTTGCAACAACCTCATTTTTATAAAGTGAAATCTGATTATTCTGGATAGTCATTATTCTGAAAATGTGATTATTCTGGTCCTCTATAGTAGCATACATTTAAATTATAACAACTACAATTAAAACAGAGCATCTGTTAAAGCCCAAAACTTGCCTACTATTCTGCTACATATGCAAAAGTATGTACATTTTCCTCACAAAAACAAAACATACTTTTAGGACATAATTAGGCTAATTGGAACGCAGCATTAGACTTTAAGTCTTTTTAAGTCAAGTATACTTAAATATCATTAAGTGTATTTCTGATATATATTTCTTTTTTATTTTTTATTTTTTTCAAAAGTAGTATACTAATAGCACACTTGTATAAACTTATTTTCAGTATAAGGGAAGAACAGAAACAAGAGAAATAAAAGCTGACTATAGTAATGGCATATGTCAGCCAAGAACAATGTGAATTAACTTGAGCCAGACATATGCTGAGTCACAAAATATATATGGGTCAGAGACAAAAAAGGGTTTAATCATAAAAACAATAAGTGTACTACGGCTTTAAATTGCTGTTTTTGCAAAAATATATTATAAATAAATAAAAACAATTTATTTTTAATTTAATTTAATTGCATTTCTGTTTTTGTCTTTAAATATCACACTTAATATAATAAATCATAATACATATCATACATTTCCCCCTCATTTACAGAAGACACCCACTACAATGCCATTCAGTGTAACAATCTTCAGGCACATCTTTTATTTACAACAAAAATCAATTTATGACACATCACAACACATTTAAAACAATAAAATTCAATATGCTGCCCTTACTCTTTTATATATTTTAATAGGTAGAAGTCAGAATAAGCATAAATGTTGTGCTACACTGAATGAAAATGTAACATTTTAACCCACATTTTGACAATTTATTCTTCACAAATATATTTGAAAATTTAAAAGTAGACACTAACTTTTTATTGACATAAAATCCCTTTTATAAATGTATTTTAACCTTATTTTCCTCAACACTGTATATAATAGATGGGTCAAAGACATTAAGATGTCCACGTTAAGAGTTATTCCCTAAAATATAACTAATTGAGATACTTTTGTGATATTTGCTTTTTATGGAAGGTAATGTTTTGTTACTTTTTGCTTTTTTTTTTCTTATCTGGCCTGGGTTTGCTTGTTTGTGTTTAATATTAAAGTTCTAGTTTTGGCAAATGTAAAAGCCCTTTCCAAAAGCTATACAGGGAGGCTGCAGACCTGGAGCAAGGCAGATCTACGGCCCAAGACAGTTTTACGCCCCTGTTGTTCCTGATGTATCCAGTAGGGGGAGAATGATATATAACATCATTCAAATCAATGAAACTTACTATTTTTTCTTTATTTAATAAAGATACTGTATGATCCAAAGAGACTTTAAATTTCAAATGAAGACAATGATTAGCTTAGACTACACGTAGCAGTTTTTCTTATTAATTAAAAAAACAAACAAAAAAAAAACAGAATAGAATAGAAAAAGAATAGAGCAAGCTATTGTGAGAGTTTGTTGCTTTTAGGTAATTATAAATAGAAAATTTCTAATTTATAAAAATAATAGATAACCTAGGGTTTTTTTTTTTTTAATAAAAATAGAAACAGAATAGAGAGTGCTAGAGGATATATATATATATATATATATATATATATATATATATATATATATTTTTTAAAGAATTTAAATAATAAAGACAAGAATAGAGAGTGCTAGGATGGAAGATCGTTATTTTTTTGATGATGCACATTATATATATATATATAGTTAGTTAGTTAGTTAGTTATATACATAATATTAACTAATAATACGAATATAATGTGATATATGCTTGATCCAGAACCGGATTTTAAAGCTCGTATCGCGAATCATTTGATTCATATAAATTATAATAATGTATTTTTTTTTTAATTTAAAGGATTTAATTAGCTAGTCGCTTATCATTTATACTTCTTACACGGTTGCTGAACAACAACAACTTTAATGATATGTAACATACGTGTTTCTTCTAGATTTTGATTGGTTTAATTCAGTTCTAATGGCTCATATACTGTGCAGCCTCCTCCTACTGGGCGCATCAGGAAAAACAGGGGCATAAAACTGTCTGAGCCGTAGATCTTGCCTTGCTCCAGGTCTGCAGCCTCCCCCTACTCTCCAAAAGTGAAATGAATGAGTCTCATGCTGAAAAAAAATGTGAAAGACTGTACAGTAGAGGGCAGCAAAACAGCATTACACTGTTCTATTCATCTAAGAGCATCGCGGACATTTGTCGCTGCCAGATATTTTACCAGTACAAAAACTGGAACTTATGCTGCTTAAGCTTCAGTGTTGAATAATAATGTGTACATGAGTGTCATGGTGACCAAATAACAGATGATTATCATCATGAAAGAAATGTTTGATTTTAATTACTTTTCTTAAAAAGACAAACCATCCAACACAATCAAAGACATCAGAAATGCATCTGAAACACAGTAAACCTTCAGTGTGTGACAAGAATAAGAGCAAGAGGCTGTGGGTGATTTCCTCTGTGAGCAGAAGTTAAAGGATGCAGGATCCACAAATAGAGTGTAATAAATGAGATATAAATGATAGCATGCCAGAAGAGCCTGCTATTGCCAGATCACATGCAGGGTGTGTCTCAATCAAGGCCTTTCCCAGCATCCAATGCACATAAATATCCCACAGTGCATCTACATCTAGTTATCTGTGACTCTGGGATGAATGCAGGATGCATTTAAACATTTGAACTATTACTCTGTATGTTCTCAAATTAACATACCAATGCGTCATCTGTGTTTCTCTGCATATCTTTCACACATATCTCAGCACTTTTCAGCTCTGTCTGCAGTGCAGCTGGGTGGAAACATTATATAGAATAAGGAAGCAGAAACGTGAGCAAGTCTGATGGAGTGTGTGCATTAATGCTTTTGGCAGATACTTTTATCCAAAGGACTTACATTGCAATCAAGATATTTCAGTTCTGGCTTTCTCTGGATTTTGATCTGATTTTATCCGAATATACCTGAGACTGAAGTCAATCGGGAATGAAGGCCATCATCATCATCATCATCACTCTCTGTCTGATCTCAGGTCAGTTCTTTTCTGGCGATTATATTCAGTTCTATTCTATTCCCAAAATTGAAGATATATAATAACCCAGAGCAAATGAACTTGTGTTTGTCAGGTCAGGTACTGTGTTTCAGAGTGAATGGCTGCATTGGAGGAAGTGTAATGTTCAAGTGCAAGTACAAGTCTAATGATAAGCATAAAGAAAGTTATTTCTTCAGAAACCAACACTCTGTGCTAAGAATCAGTACTGAGATTCAGCACCAATGGGTTTATAATGGGAGAATCGCTCTGTATAATGATGACAAAAACAGATTCCTCAGAGTGTTTATCAGGAACCTCAGCAAACAGGATGATGGGAAATATACATGTGGAAACAATCAAAAGAGTCATGATGTTACATTAGTGGTGAACAACAGTGAGTATGATACTTTATAACTTACTACAGTAATTATTTTTAGTAGTCCTACTTAAAGGTGCACTATGGAAGTGTTTTGTTTGTTTGTTTGTTTGTTTATTTTAGTAACAATGATCAACTATGAAAAATGAGTTAAAGTTATTGTGTAAACCTGTCTGCTTGCCTGACAGATCTGCTGTGATCACAGAAACCATAAATATACCCTAACGAATAATGTTAAAATGATCTCTGTGAGGAACATGACACTTCATTTATCAAACAGAGATGGCGACAGAGAGAGCAAATTTCCCAGTGCACCTTTAAAGGAACACTCCACTTTTTTTGCAAATAAGCTCATTTTCCAACTTCCCCAGAGTTTAACAGATTTTAACGTTTTCGAATCCATTCAGCCGATCTCTGGTTCTCCCAGTAGCCCTTTTAGCATAGCTTAGCATAAATCATTGAATCGAATTAGACCATTAGCATTGCGCTCAAAAACGACCAAAGACTTTCGATATTTTTCCTATTTAAATCTTTGCTCTTCTGTAGTTACATTGTGTACTAAGACCAGCAGAAAAAATAAGGTTGCGATTTAGTAGGCTGTTATGACTAGGAACTATACTCTGGTTCTGGAGTAGTAATCTAGAAAATTTGCTGCCGTACTATGTGTGCACAGGCGCAATGATATTACACAGCACCTGAATGTAGTCCCCAGCTGGGTAACTTCCAACGCGATCTGCACTAGTTCAGTCGGCAAGTTGGTGAGAGGCTGGATTTACCTGTGTGCGATTAGTCATGGCTATGTACGTTGTCAAGGACTGTGATAAAAGGTCGAAGGTGTACTCTACTGTCATGTTTCATAGAATTCCAACAAAAAACAAGGTACGAAAGAACCAATGGCTGACTCTGAACATAGATTTGAAAACACCGGTAGAATCGATCAAAAAACGGCGTGTTTGCTCACAGCATTTTGGACCAGATGACTATTTGTTACCTGTACCATGGTACGGCGTCTAAAGGATACGGCCATCCCAACTATTTTTAGATTACAGACAGGACCCAAGTGCATTATCATCCATGACTGTAAGTGGAACATTATTATTTTTAGTTTGCTTGAAGGACCAGATTGAAAAAGCACTGCTTTTGTCATTAGCTACATGTGAAATACAGTCAGATTAGCTTGACCATTAGGTACTGTGTAGTTTGATTAAAAGAAACTTGTGTAATTGTCGGTATTTTTTATGTACAGTTTCTGTGGTCCAAAATACAATACTACATTGATTTAGAAGGAGGAGGGTCACTTGAATCACTGTCGCTGGTTTCACAGTCAGCGTTTCCCCGAAATGTAATCTCTCTCTCTACAACACAGCACTTACTTTCGGTCGGCATGGGCTGGCAATCCCACATTTGCACCACCAGTTTGAATCAGCACTCCTCCCTTCTGTTCAGACACACTTTCTTGCCTTTCGCGTTCCAAAAGTTCATTTTCAGTGTATTCCGGTTCAAATAGATACGGTTCAGGATCTGCACCAAAGTAAATATCTTCTGAATCTTCTCTCACAAATGTTTCCATAGTTGCGAGGCACGCTCCCTATGCAAGCTGGTGGTGCACCCATAGTACGGCAGCATATTTTTTGATTATTACGCTGGAACGAGAGTATAGTTCCTAGTCATAGCCTAGAAAAAAATAGCAACTTTTATTTTTCTGCCGGTCTTAGTACACGACGTAACTACAGCAGAGCCAAGATTTAAATAGGAAAAATATTGAAAGTCTTAGTGATTTAATAATGATTTATGCTAAGCTATGCTAAAAGGGCTACGGGGAGAACCGGAGATCGGCTGGATGGATTCGAAAATTGTAAAACTCATCTGTTTAACTCTGGGGGAGTTGGAAAATGAACTTATTGTTCCTTTAATAGTACTTTACAGTGTATGTCACAATGTTTTTTTGAAATTTTCAGACTCTTCTTGTGGGATGTCTGTCGTCCAATCTGCAAATACTAGTCAAATGATCACTTTCCAGTGTAAATATGTACATGAGTTTGAAAAACACACCAAAGTCCTCTACAGAGTGAATGTTGGTCCTGTCCATGTGCTGAACAGCTCTCAATCATCACAATCATCTGAAGAGAAGTTCATCCTGTCTGACAGTCAGAAAGATCATTTTAATGTGACCATCAGAAACATTTCTACAGCAGATGATGGAGTTTATTTATGTGGGGTGGAGAGCTATGGATTTTCACAAAAAAATACTCACATCACCTTCATTAAAGAGATTCATCTGAATGTTTATGGTGAGTATTGTTTTTTTTTTTTTTTTAAATGGGGGAAAAACCTTTACAACTCTAAATAAGAAATGCAAATCCTTCCTGATTGTTAATAATGTAAATTTTGTCTGCAGGTCAAATAACATCTGTCCAGGTTGAGGCCTACATCAGTAAATCGGTCTTCATCAAGTGTAAATTTCCACAAAAATTTAAAGGAAACAAGAAATTCATCCAGAAAGATCCATCACCGAAGATCCCTGTTGATGAACAGAATCAATGGGTCCTTCATGATAAATTTCACATGTTTGATGATAGCAGTGAAGGACTTTTGAAGGTTTTCATCAGTGATTTAACTGCAGCTGATGAAGCGACATACAGATGTGGAGTGAATATCCCTGATGATCATCTGTTCACTGAGATCAAACTGAAAATCAATCAAGGTAAAGAGCTTCTTCATCTGCTATCAAGTCAGTAGCACACAGAATCGGTTGCAGCAAAGTTAATTGGCACACAGATGGAGGACAGTCTGAACATTACCAAACTTATATTCTGTAACTCAATAACACTAGCTGCAACAACTGACTGATGGCATCAGCTTTTTTATTGTAATTGTTTTACTTTTAATGTGTCGAATGTCATATGCCGTTTTCAATGTATGAAATGTCTACTTATTCTAATTTATCCTAGTTTGTCTGATTCACCAATATTGACTCAGATCATTGTGAGACCATGCTGGTAAAAAAAAATGTGTTTTGTCTATCAAAGAGATTTCATTCTTGTATAGTTCATCATCACCAATCATCATCATAAGAGTGACCTGAAAGTATGAGCACAGATTTGGCACAGTGCCACCTAGTGGCCACAATATATGAAACATCTATATATTTTTTTACACATTTTTTAGTAAGAGATTAAGTACAGCATACCAGTACGTAATTTTTCAATGTTGGACAGTAAAATGCTCAATTTCTCATTTTTGTAGTTTTCTAGCAGTTAAAATGAGGTAAAAGAAAAATAAATAAATAAATAAATAAATACGTTTTTGATAGTGTATGATTTGCATCATTTTTATTTGTAGTCAACAATTTTCATGGATCAAGCAAATCATCTGCTGTTGTTGGTGAAAGTGTGAAACTCACCTGCAGTTACCCTGAGAAACACAATGGGACCAAACACATCTGCAAAGAGAACAATGAGAAGATCTGTCAAATCATCAGTTCATCAGAGCAGCAGCGCTTTGAGTTTTCTGACAGTGCAGCAGGAGTTTTTACAGTGATCATCAGTAATGTGAGACTGACAGATGCTGGAGTTTACTGGTGTGGAGCAGAAACCATACACAAGCATTTGACTTCTGTTTCTCTCACCAATAAACATCAGCTGACTTTAACCAGTATGTACAGCAATCATACAGTTCAGTAATATATGCATATATTTTACAGTGTATAAATACATCTCCATTCTCTTTGAATATTAGTGTCTCTAGTGATCGGACGTGAAGGAGATTCAGCTGAGATCAAATGCCCTTATGATGCAAATCACACAAAAGAAATAAAGCATCTGTGCAAAGAACAGCGTTTCACTCAAAATGCTGAAACGATAATTGGATCAGATAAAACCCATGTTAAAAAAACAAGGTTTTCAGTAAAGGATGACACTGAACTCAATCTGTTCACTGTGACCATCACTGATCTGAGAGCAGAGGATGCTGGGAAATACTGGTGTGCAGTGAAAGATGCGTTTAACCTTCCCATTGATCTCATGATCATCATGAAGGATGGTGAGGCTTTTTATTTGGGAAAAATCTCAGTGTTTCTGATCATTCTGTTATCAAACTCATATTTAATGTTGTTCTCTTCAGGGATCACTCATGAGGCGTCTGTCGGAGGATCAGTGTCCATCAGCTGTAAATACATCAGGAAGAACAATCAGGTGTTTTTCTGCAGAGGAGATCAGCCCAATATCTGCATCAGAGATGGAGTTTGTGTTTCATCAAATAACAGAATAAACAGCAGATTCTCTCTGACTGATCAAACCTCTGCTGGAGTCTTCACTGTGAATATTGTCAATCTGACAGAAGAGGATTCTGGGAAATACTGGTGTGGAGAGGTGCATTGTGGGTCCTTCATATTCACTGAAGTTCATCTACATGTGAACAGAGGTAAAACACTCTTTTGTTGAAAGGCAAAGTGTGGCTCTGAAATCTAATGAACTAAAATCTAACTATTTGCTTACACTGAGAAGCATGAATCTACAAGTATTAGTGTATTAGTGCTGTTTTGTTACCAGCATTTATCAAAATATCTCTTCTACTCAGCAGAACACCAAGAAATGCTAGTAAAAGTAGGGATTGATGTACTTTGTTAATAAGAAATATCCATACCCTCAAAAGATAAAATCCTGGCAGAATCTTACAGATTAACTCGCTGTGAGCAGAACAATTTTTGGTGTACTGTCCCTTTAAAGCAGCATGCTGAGAAAAAGGCTGTATCTTCAGTCTGATGTGTGATGAAGACAGTCATTTTCTCACCAGTTTTACAACCACAGACAACAGGAAGCAACAAACCAGTAGTGCTCTTAGCTACAGTTCACCAGTTTAACTTGAAATAGGCCTTACAACAGAAAGTGTCTCCACTTGCACTCAGATCCCATCCCCAAGATCAAAAATTAACAGGAGCTTAAGACAAAAAATGTGCTACATGACATTTCCTGAACTTTTCATTACCCGATGAGACACTTGTATAGTGTTGTAGTGATGCAAGAGTATACAGAGCTTTATTTGATTTATTAACTTGTATTTTAAATAAACTTTGCACCAATAAAATGTGCAAGACGTTGTGGGATACACTTCGTGTTGGTTTAGTGTGGAGTAAGTATTGCACACTTCGTTCTTGTTGAGTGCACACACTCAAGTGGAGAAAACTAGGAGTGTTGGTATTTGGACAGACCCACTGACACTTGCTTTGTCTTTAAATGAATGAATCATTAACTAAATAATTTAATGACAAACTAAAACTCGTGCTGATGGTTTTAGTATCACTTCATTTTATCTGAGAGGAGAGAGTGAACGAGTTTTTACTGCGGTGACTGTATTCTTGAGGCAATAATATTTATTAATTCCTTTTAAGTGTGAATAATGTAACATTAAATATAACAGGGATAAAGTAATTACTTTCCTAATAATTAAGCAAAAGTAACTGCAGTCACACAATACACAATGTTTTTAACAAAAAATACACTCTTGTTGTGTGATTTCAGGCTTTCCTGTGGCAGCTGTGGTTTCTGTGGGTTTAATTCTGCTGGTTGTGTGTTTAGCGCTGGTGCTGTTCAAAATAAAACACAACAGAAAACATGGTGAGCCACAAACCTACTACTGAACATTTAATAAATCTGAGCTTGTCGCCCTCTGCTGGTCAGAAATACACATATACAAATATTCCTCTCTATTCGACAGTACAGTTACCCACAAACCCCTCTGATGGGCTCCTGTACACTGCTGTCAGTTTTCAGAAGCTTGAAGAGTCTCCCAGTGATGCTTCAGCCAGATTCAGTAAAGATGATATTCACTGTGATTACGCATCTGTCAATTACAGCATCAGGCCACAGTAACATTAGCATTGGATTGTTGGGGGGTGGGGGGAGCTTAAAATGTTTCTCTGTGACTGAAATAAACTTGACTAGGGCCCTATGATTTCCGTGATGCGGAAAACGCGGACAGAATCACGGAATTCAGTCATAAACTAAATAGTATTATTACTATACTATAATTATTATGTATTATTTAAAGCGGAATGTCACGGAATTCCAAGTTTGGAAGAATTAATCAATTTTGTCTTCAAATTAAAATCAAATCACGAACTAATGTGTAAATATTAAGCCGCAAAATAATTATTTAAATATGAATTCTGGATGTTCCGCGTGTCTGTGTTTATGAATGGAGCAGACGCGCGTTGGGTTTACTACACATTCTAACGCATGCGTGACGCTCGCGTTATTTTAGCATCTGGCATCTCAATAAACGAGGACATAAATACATGAACAACATCTACGAAACTGCTCTGCGATTCAGTTCATTCGCATTTGACCATTCCATTTGAGTAAAATCTGTATTGTTAGCTTGCAGCCGCAGCTGTATCCAATCTAGCCACAAGTCAGTTAGAGCTATTCATGGCAACCCATCAAAAAAAAAAACAAAAACAAAATAGTTCGCTTTAACTTAAAGATGACAGAAATATATATTTTTAATATTCAGAATGTACATAATACTACTGTAAAAAAAAAAATAAACATTTATTTAAAATAATTACACAATATATTTAATGTTTCAATTTTAATAGTAAATCCTCTTTACTTTTAATTGTTTAAATTGTTAAATTGTATAAGTTTCGTGATTTTAAATAATTAGACATCTTTGATTAATACGATTTTATTTAACCATTAGGGAGTCCAGAAAACAGAGAAAAAAAAAAAAAAAAAAAAACAGAATTTGGAAAAAAATAAAATGGATTTCATAGGGCCCTAATTGACTTCTATCTGTAATGTTGAACTGAAACTGTAGACAAATTCTCTCTCTAATATTTGTAAGCATCAGTTTGCCAGAAGAGAAGCATTAGGATATGAAAAATTAAGATCATCTGTGATTAGTGCAGATCATAAAACAAACAAACAAACAAACAATTGTAACATCATTTTAACAGATTTGACAGTAGCTTGAGTTAGGATGAAGATGTACATTTATGTTCATTACCACAAACAGTAACATCTGTAATAACATTATTAATAAATTATTATTATTATTATTATTATTATTATTATTATTATGAATTATTATTTGTATTATTATTATTAAACTTAGCCATTTGTCTTCCATATAGCATTACTTTAAATGTACCTTGTAGTTGTAGTTTACATGTAAAAACGCAAACGCAGCACAACTGTTCGTGCACTGTTTATATAACACTGTCATTTCTGCTTGCTGCAATAAATCACAATTTTACTGCACTAAACAACTGAATTTCGACAAGATATTTTCAGAAATGATAGACCAGATATTATGGAATAACAATTTGATGAAAAAACTAGGTTTTTCTCTCCTCTCTTCTTGAATTTCCTGAAAATGTCCCAGCATGACATCCAACAGGTTTTCCCAGATCGCATCACATATACATTTATGTAATTATGTAACATTTGATACTCTGGCCTTTGTGGAGACTTTTAAAATGGCCACGTCAGACATGACTTATAATAAATGCTTTAGAAGTATTTTATTGTTTGTTTGTTTGTTTCAACATTTACTAATGCATTTTTAAATTAAGCTAATTTTAATTATATGAACTTTAATGCGCTATGAACTAATACGAATGAGGTACAATTGTATTTACATGCTGTACAAATATATATTGCATAATGCACAGTTCATGTAAGCTAATACATTCTTGTAACAAATGGGACTTGCGAAGTCTTACCTATTAAATTTACATACAGGTTATAGCTAAAGAAACACTGAATATGAAAACAGAACTGGAACTAAAAATGGACCATGTTACACTTGAATCTCTTGCAGTTCTTTAACAGGACTAGATAACTTCACAATTCAAATTTGTTATTAGGAGTGCCTTTTTTTATTCATTTTGAATGTTACTTTTTGTTTCAGTTTGAATGCATGTCTTTTAATTTAGCTCAATATTTCTTAATATAATTAATATTATTCATATTTTTTAACATAGCACATTTATGATTGTTGCTTTTTTGTAAAAATAAAGTTCAGTACTATTTTACATGGAGTGTTGTTTTTTTTTTTGTTTGTTTTTTTTTTCTTCATTTTAAAAACTATCGGTTAACGGGAAGTATGCCCAACCAGTAAAATTCAATATCGGCCAACCTCTAATTTTTACGCCGTAAAAGCATTCTGAAGAGAGGTGTATTTGCATGACTCAACTGAATGCACAAGTGCTCCACAGCACACTTCTTCATGAGTTTTGGGTGTGCAGATAAAAACTAGATTACAGTGCCACCTGCTGTTAAAATCCAAGCTCAGAACAATTCCAAAGACAACTGAGTTTTAGTCAAACTGGTCAGTAACGAGTGAAGCTGCTGATGCTGTTTGTGGAGTCATCATTAAGTTCAACCCTGCTTCAGCATTAATTTAACACTCTGTATAGTGAGACCCAATACACTCTGAGCAGTGTTAATAGATGAAAAAATTGTATTGCATTGATTGTAACAGGTTAAGAATAGCATATCTATGCCATATTGTGTGATTTTTCACACATTAGTGTGTTAAATATTTTAACACACTGCCTGTGTTACAACTGAAATAACACAAAATGTGTTGTCCTGAAATAGACACACAGATGTGTTAAAGCCATATCTTTACATTGTTCATACTTTTATTTTATTTATTTTTTTCATAAAGAGTTCTCACCATAATTTGTGCCATCAGATCCAGACATCATCTCTTCTTCTCAAGTAGAACTGTGTAGAGATTTTATGGATTCAGAGGTTCATCTCACTTGCAGCAAGTTAAAAGGACTTTAAATGATGAGGGTGTCACAGTGACTGCTGAGTTTAATCATCTGCTGTAATGTGCTGAGAGTGTCCTGATGGGGGCATTAGCTCTTAAATTAACAACCATTACTGCATTAGATACAGGTATTACTGGAAATGAAAGCTGTTTCAGGTGGCTAAGTGGTTGTCAAGATGCATCTCACTTTCTGTCTGCTGACACTGTTTCTGTTATGATAATGTTGACAACATAATGAATTTGTTGAATATGAAATACAAACACAGAGATCATACAAAAACCATCAGCAATAAGAAGTGGAGAGGTAATGTTGTGAAATATAACACTGTCAGTAACAATGACAAATGAAACAAATGAACATGATTATGCAGTGATTTCAGTTTTATTGCATTGTGTTTGTTTTTTAATGACTGTACTCCAAAATGTATCTATTATCAGCATTACAATATAGTAATATTTTAGTGATTAACTAAACATTAATTAAAACATTAATCAGGACTTGTCAGTAAAAACCTGTTGTAGTGAGTGCTGAATTACAGCAGAGGGCAGCAAAACACAATTACGCTGCTCTTTCCATCTAACAGCAACATGACCATTTGCACTTTGTGTTTGAGACATCTGGTGTCATTGGATTACTATTGTTTTAGCTGTGCAAAATTATTATTGTAACTAATAAATAGATTGTATTAAAAAGGTGACCTATCGTTCATTAGCTAATTCATTTTTCATAATAATAAATAGCCTTTTTGTGACACTTTTAAATGGGTTGATATAATCCTTCAAATGTGTGGTAATACCTCACAGTCAACAAGAAGTGAGCCACACACAAATGGCAACATTCAGCACACTAAAGTTAAAAAACTTAAATGGCTTAAGTAAATTGAACTCAAATACTTTTAATATATTTGATAAGACTTAATACAGTTAAGTTACAATTACTTAATTCAATTGTGCATTGCCTTAATTCAATTAAGTAAACTTAACTTTTATAACCTTAAATATCACATATTATAAACCATACACACATTAATGGAGTCCAAAATTGGAATCACACCAGATCTGAAAGATTTTCTCAGCCTTCTCCATCTTCTTGTCCTCCTCTTTATTCCCATCAGTTATTTTGTAGTAAACTCTGACCAGCTCTTCATTAAACCTCTTTGGCAGAAAACTGGACAGCTGATAGTACGAGACAAACAAGATGCTATGATGAGGAAACTTGATCATTGAGTAAATGAGCAACATTATAAACTTCAGTCCAGATTCAAACAATACACTGATTTAAGCTCTTGTATTGATTGCAAAAAGTAGTTTAATGAGAAATTAATCATACCTGTTTTATTAAATGATATATTTATTCTAATAATAAGAATGATCTGAATTATAATGGTTTAAGTGTGATGGGCACCTGATAATCCTTAATGGCAGAAGCTTCGTTGGGTTTCCTCTTGCTGTAGAAATAGACTTTTTCAATTGGGTTTTTGTCCTTCATGCCGTGATCCAGATCAACCACCTGAATAAGAGGAGATGATATGGTTTTTGAGGACGAGGGACAGAGATGAAGGGGTAAATTCAGTAAACAGCTGAACATCTTATTTGAGTGCAAAAACCTGCATATAAACACCTGCAGTCTAGCTTAAGTTTGCAAATCAGCACTGAAATACAACATAACTTACATAAACTGAGAAATCTTCAGCGTTCAGAGAAACAGTCGGGTCAGTCGGTTTGTACTTCTCTACTGCAGTTTTCCATGTTTTTGTCAGCTCTTCCTGATTTGACAAAGTTAATCAGTTACTGGTTTGTGTGTGCAAAAGACTTTGGCCAGCAGAGTTTAAAAGATCATGTTTAGAATGATATTTGAAATCAATGTGGTGTTTTTCAGATTCTGTCTAACCTTTGAGAATTTTTTCTGAGTCAGACGAGCTTCTCCAACAAACTTTGGCAGTTTTCTTCTGACGATCTTGTTCAAGATGTCTCGAGCTTCCTTCAGATTGTCAGCAGTGGAGGACGAGATCTGCGCAAAGATCTCATCTGACAGAAGACAGAAAATTCATCATTAGAATCAAAAAATGCTTTTCTGACAATGTCTTATCTGCAAATAATAATAATAATAATAATAATAATAATATTTTTGTTTGTTTTTAGACAAATAACAAATATTACAAATATGTTTATATTGGTTTATTTAAGGTGTACTATATGTACAGGTACAATTACCATATTTCTTCTTTTTTGTTTTAGTGGTGGGTAGCTGACCTGTGAGTTTGCTGTAGTCGTCTGTTGTCTTTATAGCTTCAGAAATCTTCAGCATATCTTCAGGTTTTCCTTCACGAAGATCACGATCAGCTCGCACAAGCGCTTCTGCAAGCCTAACACCGAGGAAAACACGCAAGTTAGTGTTTCAATCATGCGCACAGTCAGGGAGCACAGTCAGTTACCTAATGAATTTAAGGTCCTGTAGAAGAAGAACAAGTAATGCAAGATGTTGAATATTGTCTGATAACGGATAATCTTGCACAGAGAGACTCACATGTTGTCGATGATGTAGCCGATCTTGTGCTGATAGGCCTGCCGATGGAGAGTGTATCGTGTGCGAAACATGTCATAAACATTATCAGCCTCCTGTTAGACAAACAAACATACAGTATGTTATTATTATGGTTTACATGTATTATAAATGCACACTATTTGGTAAAGTTCTTTGCTAAGAGTTCAAGAGTTTTCAAGAATAAAACTCTTTTTTTGAGTTAGCCGGCCTTGTCTGTTGCACATATTTATAGCACCTTGTCTCTGAAGCAGATGTGATTTCTTCCGTTCACTTCACAGACTCGAGCAAACTTCAGCAGACGCTGATGGTCAAAGCTGTTTCGAATGCCCAGGTGATGACAGTCTCTGTGAAGTAAATATTATAATAATATCACAGTGTGAAAGATCAGATCATCTTCATATCACTTTGCTTTAATTTTGCTACTGTATACATGTTGAGATCATGCATATTTTTATCATATGTAATTTTTTTCATCATGCTAATAATATTTACCGTGTGAAATAGTCCCATTTATCCACATCAATGCCGTTCTGTTTATTTGCTACAATCTCATACAAGAAGGACTTGTCTTCATCTCTGCCCTTGTATGTCCACTTAAAAGAAAAGGCTGTATGTAATTCAGATCAGTATAGTGAAGTGTTAAACCTACTAACAAACCATAAACAGCTGGAGCATCAGTATATACCTCATCTGAAGTTTTTGCCCCTTCGATTAACTCTTTAATGAAGATGACGTCTTTATCATCCAGTCCATGTTCTTTCAACACGTCTTCATTCTCAGCCTTCAGACTCTTCACAATGTCATCAAACATCTGAACTGACATCTGCTCATGCTGTTGGTAAAAACAGAAACACAGATGAAACCATAAATACATGTACGACCTGAAGACTGAATGTGCATGTAAGCAATTGTCAATTTCATTATCTACTGTTTTCAGTCACTGATTAGTTGTTACAGCCCTAAAGTTGCCCACCTTCCACTTTTCAGGGATGTCATCAGGCAGGCCTAAGAAAACAAAGCAACTCTCAGGTGATTTGCAAGTCATATGTACTTTAGGTTAACATCCTAGATTAAATATACACTGTCCCATCAGTGAATTCTGCATGTCCAAATTTAACAGTGATATGAGAAAGAAACTTGCATGTCCAGAGACTCTTTTGATTACGATTCATTTCACATCAGCCACAACACTGTAGTGCCCTTTCCAGTAGGCCCCATTGCACCAGTTTCACATACACACTTATTTGCACTTACATTTAGACTGTTTCATTTGCTTAGCTTTAGGGATGAACAGACCATCAAACACATGAGAAACTGGACCATGACCTAAAAAAAAAATTAAAAAGGGCAACCTCATAAAATAAAATGAAATACAATTTCACACACACACACACACACACACACACAAACAAAACACAAAGTAATTATTAGAACTTTTGTAATGTATAAAATCATCTATTAACATGACAAATCCATATGCATATATGTATAAGCCGCTCAGTGATTTGCTCCTCACCCAAGTCGTGACACAGGCCAGCGATCTGAACACACAGAAAATCCTTTTCGTTGATTTTGAGCTCTGTCTGATTGTTACGAAGAGTCTTCACTAGACAACCTGCTAAATATGCCACACTGACACACACAAACACCACAGTTCACTTCAAAAAATACTGAATCTTGTATTTCAAATGAGCAGACTGATTGATTATACAATAATCATTTTAAAATGCCAATCAATATGTGAATCAAAAGATATAGAGCTAAATGTTTACAACCAGATTCTATAGTTTTACAGTATTAAAGGCCTGGAAGGCTAACAGTTCCCAACTGATCTTGGATATAATAATATCTCACCCAAGTGAGTGTTCAAAGCGATTGTGTGA
This sequence comes from Cirrhinus molitorella, assembly GCA_033026305.1. NCBI lineage: Eukaryota > Metazoa > Chordata > Actinopteri > Cypriniformes > Cyprinidae > Cirrhinus > Cirrhinus molitorella. Next base: position 44,485,582 of record CM065120.1, read on the forward strand.
AGCGCCAGGATAGACCAGGTATGTTCCTCCCAGCTGTTTGATGTGTCTCAGTCTCTGAAACTGAGGAGTGTCAATGATCTTTACCAGCAGAAGGTGCAGCTCCATGTGACCATGAATGGGGTCATTGAAGATCTACAAGACAAAAGACATTAGTTTGCTACTAACAACTTTAAATTATTAACTAATTACACATTTGCTTCCTTTTCTAAAGATGTTGTTTTGAGATGCTGACCAATATATATATATATATATATATATATACAGAGGGGAAAATAAGTATTTGACACATCAGCATTTTTATCAGTAAGGGGATTTCTAAGTGGGCTATTGACACAAAATTTCCACCAGATGTAGCCATCAAGCCAAATATTGAATTCATACAAAGAAATCAGAACATTTAAGTATACAAGTTGAGTCATAATAAATAAAGTGAAACTGACACAGGGAATAAGTATTGAACACACTTTATTTAATACTTTGTAGAAAAGTCTTTGTTGGTGATTACAGCTTCTAGAAGCCTCTTGTATGGAGAGACCAGTCATCTGCATTGCTCAGGAGTGATTCTGGCCCATTCTTCCACACAAACAGTCTTTAAATCTTGAAGGTTTCTTCCTGAACTTTGATCTTCAGTTCTCTCCATAGATTTTCTATGGGATTTAGGTCAGGTGATTGACTGGGCCATTCAAGCAACTTGATTTTCTTTCTTTGAAACCACTTCATTGTTTCCTTGGCCTTGTGTTTGGGATCACTGTCTTGCTGAAATGTCCACCCTCTTTTCATTTTCAGCTTTCTGGTAGATGGCAAGAGGATTTTTATCCAGAATATCCCGGTACATTTCTCCATTCATCCTGCCTTCAATAATATGAAGTCTGCCAGTACCCCTTGCTGAAAAGCAGCCCCAAACCATGATGCTTCCACCCCCAAACTTAACTGTTGGTATGGTGTTCTTGAGGTGGTGGGCAGTGCCATTTCTTCTCCAAACATGGTGTGTAGAATGACTGCCAAAAAGTTCATACTATAGTCTCCTAATAATCCACAGGCTTCTCCAAATGCTGTTTCGAAACTTTAACCTAGCCTCAACATGCTTTTTGTTCAGCAATGGAGTCCTGGCCCCCACAGTGCTCACAGGAATATTCAGCATTCTGGAAATGCGCCTATAACCACTCCCATCAAAATGCTTAAGAGTACGAAGATCTTGAGAGAGTTCTTTGCTTTTACCCATCATGAAGTCTTTCCTGTGTGCCTCCTGGGTAAGCAGCCGATATCAATTAGTACTGATAGGGGGCGGGGTTTCTCTCTTAATACTGACAGATTTCAGGTGATCTCCTGGCTTTCTATGCCATTTTGCACCTTGTTATCTTCATGTGTTCAATACTTATTCCCTGTGTCATATCACTTTATTTATTATGACTCAACTTGTTTACTTAAATGTTCTGATTTCTTTGTATGAATTCAATATTTGGCTTGATGGCTACATCTGGTGGAAATGTTGTCAATAGCCCACTTAGAAATCCGCTTACTGATAAAAATGCTGATGTGTCAAATACTTATTTTCCCTATATATATATATATATATATATATATATATACAGGTGCTGGTCATATAATTAGAATATCATCAAAAAGTTTTTATTTACTCAAAAAGATTTATTTCACTAATTCCATTCAAAAAGTGAAACTTGTATATTATATACAGACTGATATATTTCAAATGTTTATTTCTTTTAATTTTGATGATTATAACTGACAACTAATGAAAACCCCAAATTCAGTATCTCAGAAAATTTGAATATTGTGAAAAGGTTCAATATTGAAGACACCTGGTGCCACACTCTAATCAGCTAATTAACTCAAAACACCTGCAAAGGCCTTTAAATGGTCTCTCAGTCTAGTTCTGTAGGCTACACAATCATGGGGAAGACTGCTGACTTGACAGTTGTCCATAAGACGACCATTGACACCTTGCACAAGGAGGGCAAGACACAAAAGGTCATTGCAAAAGAGGCTGGCTGTTCACAGAGCTCTGTGTCCAAGCACATTAATAGAGAGGCGAAGGGAAGGAAAAGATGTGGTAGAAAAGAGTGTACAAGCAATAGTGATAACTGCACCCTGGAGAGGATTATGAAACAAAACCTATTCAAAAATGTGGGGGAGATTCACAAAGAGTGGACTGCAGCTGGAGTCAGTGCTTCAAGAACCACTACGCACAGACGTATGCAAGACATGGGTTTCAGCTGTCGCATTCCTTGTGTCAAGCCACTCTTGAACAACAGACAGCGTCAGAAGCGTCTCGCCTGGGCTAAAGACAAAAAGGACTGGACTGCTGCTGAGTGGTCCAAAGTTATGTTCTCTGATGAAAGTAAATTTTGCATTTCCTTTGGAAATCAGGGTCTCAGAGTCTGGAGGAAGAGAGGAGAGGCACAGAATCCATGTTGCTTGAGGTCCAGTGTAAAGTTTCCACAGTCAGTGATGGTTTGGGGTGCCATGTCATCTGCTGGTGTTGGTCCACTGTGTTTTCTGAGGTCCAAGGTCAACGCAGCCGTATACCAGGAAGTTTTACAGCACTTCATGCTTCCTGCTGCTGACCAACTTTATGGAGATGCAGGTTTCACCCTCTTTTCATTTTCAGCTTTCTGGTAGATGGCAAGAGGATTTTTATCCAGAATATCCCGGTACATTTCTCCATTCATCCTGCCTTCAATAATATGAAGTCTGCCAGTACCCCTTGCTGAAAAGCAGCCCCAAACCATGATGCTTCCACCCCCAAACTTAACTGTTGGTATGGTGTTCTTGAGGTGGTGGGCAGTGCCATTTCTTCTCCAAACATGGTGTGTAGAATGACTGCCAAAAAGTTCATACTATAGTCTCCCAATAATCCACAGGCTTCTCCAAATGCTGTTTCGAAACTTTAACCTAGCCTCAACATGCTTTTTGTTCAGCAATGGAGTCCTGGCCCCCACAGTGCTCACAGGAATATTCAGCATTCTGGAAATGCGCCTATAACCACTCCAAATGCAGGTTTCATTTTCCAACAGTACTTCACACCTGCACACAGTGCCAAAGCTACCAGTACCTGGTTTAAGGACCATGGTATCCCTGTTCTTCATTGGCCAGCAAACTCGCCTGACCATAACCCCATAGAAAATCTATGGGGTATTGTGAAGAGGAAGATGCGATATGCCAGACCCAACAATGCGGAAGAGCTGAAGGCCACTATCAGAGCAACCTGGGCTCTCATAACACCTGAGCAGTGCCACAGACTGATCGACTCCATGTCACGCCGCATTGCTGCAGTAATTCAGGCAAAAAGAGCCCCAACTAAGTATTGAGTGCTGTACATGCTCATACTTTTCATGTTCATACTTTTCAGTTGGCCAAGATTTCTTCTTTCTGAATTTGGGATTTTCATTAGTTGTTAGTTATAATCATCAAAATTAAAAGAAATAAACATTTGAAATATATCAGTCTGTGTGTAATGAGCGCATATAATATACAAGTTTCACTTTTTGAATGGAATTAGTGAAATAAATCAACTTTTTGATGATATTCTAATTATATGACCAGCACACACACACATATATATATATATATATATTATATATATACTGGACTCTGGAGCAGTGGAAACCAGTTCATTGGATATGGTTTCTGGCACTCTTAAACAGTATGGTGATTTGAGCCCCTGCATTCCAGAAAGAAAAAAAAGTTTTTGTAGAATGAAGTCTCATAGCTGTCATGTTATTCTAAAATTCCATTATGTATGATGTATGAGGCAGAACAATGTCTCATCAGTCCTAACTTTATACTTTCATCCAGACTTTGGCCATGGGAAAGAAAGATTTTACTGCTTGATAAATAAAAGCAGCATGCCACAGAGCTTGGGAACCAACTCCATGTTAAATCTATGTATTTAGAATACAATGTCACTAAAGTCCCTGCTGCAAGATGGTCAGCTGTCCCAATACTTTTGTCCATATAGTTTATTGTCCATACAGATTTTCTGCTTCCCGTTTAATGCTTCACTTGCCTTCATGACGTTCTTTGGAAACTGTAAAGAGTTCTGCAAATCATCTGCAGAGAAAGTATGCAATTTTATACCTGTTAGAGATGTATTGAGTTGTCTCAGCTTGAAAACAAAAATTAGCATACATAACAAAAGTAATAAACCAGTAAATAATACCAAAATAATAATAAATATGTACATTATAATATTTCCTTAAAATTTTAATTAAACAAATACAGGTTTTTATGTATCAATTGAAAGCCATATCTTCACTTTGTTCATACATATATTTTTCATCATAAATAATTTTCTCACCATCTTTTGTGCTTCCAGATCCAGACATCATGTCTTCTTCTCAAGTAGAACTGCACTGATGAAAAATGATTTTGTGGTGAAGTAAATAATACAGAAAAATAAATGTAATTTTTTACATTAAATTATTCAGTTCAGGTAATAATAATAAACAAACAAACAACAAAAAAAGTAAATTCAATATTAGTACTCAGTTTAATCTTGTAGAATTTAACAGTATATTTTACTTGGAATTGTTTGTTATTTTTTTACAAAGATTGTTTAAGTAAATATCAAAGTCATTATCCAGTTGTTCCCATCATTCACCTGGGCATAAATAATTAATAAGGTTATTTATTTATTTTATTTTTTTTGCTGTTTTCGAGATGTATTTACACTGTTTTATGGCTGCTTTTGTTGTTAGGTTAAGTAACTTGCTGTTTTGTAACATCTAGAGTTCATTTTCTACTCAAAATGACACATTCATACTCAAAAACTCTTCACTGATTGTTACTGTCATTGTGTATCATGTGCCATGTATTGAGGTCTCTGTGTTCATTTATTTAGTAACTAAATTGAGTCAATGTATTTTTAAAAACAGTAAGACGTTATCTACTTGCTTATGAACGTGTTTGTAATTGAACCACATGCTTTAATTGCATTTTTTTTTTTTTTTAGTACTGAGTAAAGCGAGTTTGAGTAAAGTGTACTTGAGGACTGCAGAGTAAACTTAAACTAATTAAGTAGAAATTACTCATCAACCTCTAACTACATGTTAAACTTACTTATTTCCTTTGCTAATTTTACTTAGTTAAGTATATTTTACTTAAAAAAAAATGTGTGCCAAAACTTTAACCAAATAAAGATGAAGTACATTTACTTTTTGTTTACTTCTTTTTTTTTTTTTTTTTTCTCTTCAGTGTGTGGTTTTATGGATTCAGAGGTTCATCTCACTGCAGCATGTTATCAGGACTTTAAATGAGGAAGGTGTCACAGTGACTGCTAATTTGATCATCCGCTGCATTGTGTTGTTCTGTGAGTGTCCTGATTCATTAGATACAGGTATTACTAGAAATGAAAGCTGTTTCAGGTGGCTAAGTGGTTGTCAAGATACACCTCACTCTCTGTCTGCTCTGTTTTTGCTATGTTGACAACATCATGAATTTGTTAATCTGTTAAAGCCTGACAATTTTGAACATGAAATATAAACACAGAGATCACATAAAAACCATCAGCAATAACAAGTGGAGAGGTAATTGTGATGGAAATGTTTGAATATCTACTACTTATGTATATTACATGTAATACATTGATTACATCTAAGTCACATACATCTCTTATCAAGTAAGTTGGACACACAACCCAGATAGCAAAACTGATGTGGCCCAGATCTGGCTTACATCTGACACATCATCAGGGCCACATTTGGCATGGAATGATGGCACTTGAGCGGTCCACTCCTGTTTGCCAGACCTCAACCACAAGAAAGCCATAACAATGCCACACATCAGCCAAACACAAAACAAATAAAACACATCTGGGCCAAAATTAATATTACTGGTGCCCAGATTTGAGCCAGAACTGCTTTATTTGTTACTCAAAAAAAGAATTCAGTCTAAACATAAACTTTATGTATTTAAATTACATGCAATATTTACATCCATTTAGATTACATAGCATTAATATAAACAAATCAACAAACTTAATGTGATTATGTTTGTATGTATCACAAACACAATTACAGCAACCAAAAAAAAAATCTAATATAAGGAAGTCGAGATTCAAGAGCCCAACTAAAGTAACCCCTGATCGCTATGATGGTTAGGTCAAATGAAATGTTTTCAATAAATCATCTAAACGTTTCTTAATTCTCAATAGAGCTTCTCTAGATGTCTGACAGAAAAAAATGTTTACTGAGATGTGTTTTATTTCAGTTGATTTCATCTTGTTTGTGGCTGAAGTCATAGTTCTTGTGTTTTTCTCTCCATCAGTGATTGTGCTTGTAAACAGCAGGTGTTCATCATTAATGGTCAATCATCACATAATTAACTCCAACACTGTGTCAATGCTACTTGAACACTCTGTAGTGTGAAAACACTGGGAACTTTGACATAAATCTTACCTATTTCATTCACATACGACTGATTCATATGAATCACATTAAGTTTATTGATTTGTTTATATTAATGCTATGTAATCTAAATGGATGTAAATATTGCATGTAATTTAAATACATAAAGTTTATGTTTAGACTGAATTATTTTTTTGAGTAACAAATAAAGCAGTTCTGGCTCAAATCTGGGCACCAGTAATATTAATTTTGGCCCAGATTTGGCCCAGATCTGTTTTATTTGTTTTGTGTTTGGCTGATGTGTGGCATTGTTATGGCTTTCTTGTGGTTGAGGTCTGGACCTCAGGAGTGGACCGCTCAAGTGCCATCATTCCATGCCAAATGTGGCCCAGATGATGTGTCAGATGTAAGCCAGATGTAAGCCAGATCTGGGCCACATCAGTTTTGCTATCTGGGAAGGAGTTGGGATGTTGTGTGAAAGGAATCCACATGTGACTGTTTTATTGGTCAAAGGAAGGGGCTACCAGGAACAGGATCAAGGAAGAGGAACAAACAAGCTTTGGGGATAGCTGTGGGGCCAATGTGTGAAGGATGGGCAACTTTGTGGAATGTTGTTTTTTTCCTTAAAGAGTATACACTTTGGCTATAAAATCTCGTCTGTATACCATGTCCTCATCTCTTTGCTCACAGCCAGCTGTGGGTAAACCAGATCATTCTTCTCTGCAGAGAATAAAAAGCAAGAAGAAAGACAAACCCCTATCTGGTCTTTAATTTCAGTCTTCACAAGTTTATTTCTCTTTGTTTGGCTCACGAAAATCCACAACAGTATTTTGGCATGGGACCCCGCGAGTGATTCTATCTTGGACCTGAGACCGTCAGCTTGTCTGATCACCCTAAATCCAAAAGATTTAGCCCTAAACCCCTTTGCTTCAGGGATGAGGGAGCCTAATGAAGCCTGCAAAAAAGTGGTGAGACTGATTTTGAAATTCCAATTGTCTTTTTTAATTAAATGATTAATTTAAAATTCAAAAAGGGTAATTGTATTTAGGAAATTTGATGTTTGATATTCCTGGCAAGCCCAAGCTACCCATTGAAGTAGCTTCCGGCTTTGCTACTGTTCGGACGCTCTTGCTTACTGCTCTGCGCTTTGCTTCTGTTTATGTACTTTACTCAGATTTTTAAAAATGTGCTCAAACAGCACATTTTTGAGCACAAACACTGAAACTTTTCAGGATTGGACTAATATTACAGAAAAGAAGACTCTGCCTACCACTGCCAGCGGTTTACATTCCGGAGACGGGAAAACACAGCTGTCTACATTCAAATAGACAAAACAGAAAATGCCTCTTGTGCCTGTTGTGGAATCTATTTGCTGCACAAACCGCCACAGACTTCTACAAAGGATTGCGGTTCTTGAAACAAAGCTACTTGCTGGACTTCCAAAACAGGTGGAACACTCAGCAGATCGTCATCACGGACCCCCTCAACAAACAGTCGGTGAGTCCCATGAATCTACTGAATCTCATCAGTCATTACCAAGTGTAGAGGAACGAGCCACTTAGTGTGTTGAGCCACTGATCAACACACTAATCAATGGCACAAACAGGGAGCGAGACCCAAAGGCACTCGAGACATCAGATTGTCACAAGTATCTCATATTGCTGCCATAGCATCCTCTACCCCAGATACAGCTATGACAAGGCTTGCAAACACTGGTATTTTACCACCCTCTATACACCTTGAGAACAGATTTGAAGCATTAATGAATGTGGGTGAGGAATCCCCAAATGTGATTGAAAGTGGATCGTATCAGCCAGCAGCTAACATTGCTACTAAAAGACACTCAAGGTCCAGCAGACAGCGGCATTCAGCTCAGACGCAAGCCGAGCCCAGGACTCTGATAGTGGGCGACTCCATTATCAGAGACATTAGAAGCAGGACCACAACTACATGCTGTTTTCCTCAAGCAACCGTCTCTGATGTGAACAAGGAGCTTCGAAACATTCTAATGAAGCACAAGACTGCAAATCGAATCATCATCCATGTGGGAAAGAATGATATTCGGAAAGAGCAACTGTTTAAACTGGATGGCCTCCACCCAAACAAACTTGGTGCAAGAGTACTAAAGGACAACTTCTATTTCTCCCTCAATCATCCTTCAGTACTTTGTGACCTGAATGGCACACACACACCTGGACAAAATTTGATTGATCAGAGGACTTCAATCAGTCATCATGTGGCTGACACATCCCAAAAGGACATTGATAACACCACACAGCCACAACAACCACTGCTCATGGACACCATGTCAGCGGAGCCCTGCCCACAGAGCTCATCACAGACAGACTGTGACGTATCAGGACAGCTCCAAGACTCAGCACCCAAGGACGACTTTCCAGAGAAGCCAGGACAACATATCTCAGCCACCGGAAACATCAGAGCCACAGCCCCGTTCACCTGACACATTATCCCTCTCTCCAGGATCTCCACTTCTAAGCTTCTCACAGCAAATGGAGGAACTTGTTTATGCTGGGACTAGACTCTCCCACTCTTTCGCTGCAAGCCCCCAGATATCAACAAAAAAACGGCGGGCCCCACAACCACCAAAGCCTGCAGGCCCAGCTCGCCCTCCTCCTGTGAGAGCTCTTCGGCTGCTGCCACAACGCCAGGGCCCATCTTCTGTAGGTGAACCAAAAACAACTGATAACAGCTCTCAGTGATATGTGTCGGGTCCCCGCTATGATAGCAGCAACATTCACAAATGTTTACAGAACAAGCGGGAACCCAGTGTGCCTGTAGCTTTTCCTATCTCTGTTTTATCACGTGATAGAAAGTCTAAGGCCTTCTCTAGTCGTACGGCTGATTCATCTAACCTGCGGTCTATTTTGCATCAAACTAATATTACTGTGGGGACAAAAATAAATGCCATCAAGTTAGCATTTTTAAACATTCACTCACTAAAAAATAAATCATTTCTGACTAATGACTTAATAACCACAAACAGCCTAGATTTTATGTTTTTAAATGAAACATGGCTAGAAGACAGCTGCAGTGCAACAGTCCTCAATGAAACAGCCCCTCCTAACTTTACATTCATGAGTGTCTGCAGAGCTGTTAGGAGAGGTGGAGGTGTAGCTGCTCTGTTTAAAGATGTCTATCAATGCAAGCAGCATTGATAGAATGAATGCATACTGCATTTGGTCAGTACTTGTCCTTTGAATATCTAGGGATTGTGCTGAAAGGTGCTCCACGCATTCTGTTTATCATTATTTACAGGCCTCCAAAATACTCTCCAGCCTTTGTTGAAGAGTTCACAGAACTGTTATCAATGTTTTCCTCAGAGTATGACAGTTTTGCTATTGCAGGGGATTTTAATATTCACATAGACAATGCAGAAATCAATGCTACAAAAGAAATTATAACTGTTTTGAACACATTTGACCTGGTTCATGGACCCACACACAATCGTGGTCACACTCTTGATTTACTCATCAGTAAGGGTCTAAAGATTTCATCCATTGTTATTAAAGACGTAGCACTATCTGATCACTTCTGTATTTTCTTTGATATATTGATCTCTGCTACCACTGAATCTAGACCTGTCTTGGTCAGAAAGAGATGCATTAATGAGAACACTAGTTTGCTATTTATGAAGGCTATATCGTCAATGCCAAGCATTTCTGCCGACTCAGTTGATCTTCTCCTGGATTCCTTTAACTCAAAAGTTAAGAATGTCATTGATGACATTGCGCCCGAAAAAAGAAAGATGGCTGACAGACAAAAAGCACCATGCAGAAAATCAACCACAGTACAGAGTACGAAAAGACAATGCAGAAAAGCTGAGCGGATGTGGCGGAAGACGAAACTTGAAATTCACTATAGCATCTATAAAGACAGCCTTCGTGCTTTCAATGTTGAACTAGGCAAAGCTAGACAAACATTCTTCTCAAACCTTATAAACAGCAACTTAAACAACACTCACACTCTTTTTGCTACCGTTGAGAGACTGACAAACCCTCCAAGTCAGATTCCCAGTGAAATGCTCTCCGACAGCAAATGCAATGAGTTTGCTTCCTTCTTTTCTGAGAAGATCAATACTATCAGAAAGACGATTAGCACATCCTCAAGTTATGCTGAGGTCAGACAAATTCACCCGCAATTTCAAAAAGTTACCATGTCTGTTTTTGAAGCAATTGATTGCAAAATTTTGGAAGAAATAGTACAGCACCTTAAACCTTCAACCTGCTACCTTGACACACTTCCCACATCTTTTTTCAAAAGTGTGTTCAACTGTTTAGAAGCAGATCTCTTAGAAGTGGTGAACACCTCACTTCTCTCTGGGACTTTTCCAAACTCCCTGAAAACTGCAGTTGTTAAGCCCCTTCTGAAATCTTGACAACACAATATTGAGCAACTATAGACCAATATCAAATCTTCCTTTTATAGGCAAGATTATTGAAAAGGTAGTTTTTAATCAGTTGAACTACTACATAAACTCAAATGGTTACCTAGACAATTTCCAGTCTGGTTTCCAACTGCATCACAGCACAGAGACAGCGCTCATAAAGATAATAAATGATGTTCGCTTAAATTCTGATTCTGGAAAAATATCAGTGCTGGTACTACTAGATCTTAGTGCTGCGTTTGACACTGTTGATCATAACATTCTTTTAGAGAGACTGGAAAACTGGGTCGGGCTTTCTGGGATGGTCCTTAAATGGTTCAGGTCATACTTAGAAGGGAGAGGCTATTATGTGAGTATAGGAGAGCATAAGTCTAAGTGGACGTCCATGACATGCGGAGTCCCACAAGGCTCAATTCTTGCGCCGCTCTTGTTTAGCCTGTATATGCTCCCTCTAAGTCAAATAATGAGAAAGAACCAAATTGCATATCACAGCTATGCAGATGATACCCAGATTTACCTAGCCTTATCGCCAAATGACTACAGCCCCATTGACTCCCTCTGCCAATGCATTGATGAAATTAACAGTTGGATGTGCCAGAACTTTCTTCAGTTAAACAAGGAGAAAACTGAAGTCATTGTATTTGGAAACAAAGATGAACTTCTTAAGGTGAATGCGTACCTTGACGCTAGGGGTCAAATAACTAAAAATCGAGTGAAAAATCTTGGGGTGATTCTGGAGTCAGATCTTAGTTTCAGTAGTCATGTCAAAGCAGTAACTAAATCAGCATACTATCATCTCAAAAACATTGCAAGAATTAGATGTTTTGTTTCCAGTCAAGACTTAGAGAAACTTGTCCATGCCTTTATCAGCAGCAGGGTGGACTACTGTAATGGTCTCCTCACTGGCCTTCCCAAGAAGACCATTAGACAGCTGCAGCTCATCCAGAATGCTGCTGCCAGGATTCTGACTAGAACCAGAAAATCAGAGCATATCACACCAGTCCTCAGGTCCTTACACTGGCTTCCAGTTACATTTAGGATTGATTTTAAAGTACTTTTACTCGTTTATAAATCACTCAATGGCCTAGGACCTAAATACATTGCAGATATGCTCACTGAATACAAACCTAACAGGCCACTCAGATCACTAGGATTGAGTCAGTTAGAATTACCAAGGGTTCACACAAAACAAGGGGAATCCGCCTTTAGCTTTTATGCTGTCCACGGTTGGAATCGGCTTCCAGAAGAGATCAGATGTGCTAAAACACTAGCCACATTTAAATCCAGACTAAAAACTCATTTGTTCAGTTGTGCATTTAAGGAATGAGCACTGTGCTATGTCCGAACTTATTGCACTGTATTTTATGTATAATCATTTTTATTCCTGTTTTAATTCATTTTTTTTAAAATCATTTTAATTGTTTTATTGTTGTGATTATTACTTTTTATGATTATTTTAATTCATATTCTTATGATTTTATTATTTCCTTTTATGTAAAGCACTTTGAATTACCACTGTGTATGAAATGTGCTATATAAATAAACTTGCCTTGCCTTGCCTTGCCTTACGAGTAAGTGAAACAGGTTTTTCACAAGTACATGAAAAAGAGGTCTGCGAGTATGCAGGACCATCTTGCAAGGAAGCAAGACAAGGGGGTGATAAGTCTCTGTGCGAGTAAGTGCAGAGCCGCACTGCGGTGACGACCGAGTGTGAAGGGAAAGAGAACGCGTTCCAGGTAAAAGTCTTGGGCTGTGAGAAATGGGGTCCAGAAATGTTAAACCTAAGATCGATCTAGATGATTTGGACAGTCCAACAATGATATAAAGAATTATGGGGTTGAGACTCATGGTTTTCCAAAAAGGGGTACATTTAGCATGACGACTATGAACAGAGTAAAAGAAAGTCTGGAAAAGTGTGAAACCAAATTAAGAGAGAAAATTGAAAAACAAATAAAAAGATAAGTTTCAGAAACATAGACAGTTTTTGAATTATTGGCTGAAAGAAGCTGATCGGAAAGAAAAACGGCAAACTGTAAAGGAGCTGCCATTTAGAGATAAACAGAAAACTAATTCTGTAGCATGTGAAGATAAAAGAACAGATCATACTGCTCAAAATACTTCTTTTTTCTCTATCCTTTTAGAGAACTGCGCAGTGCGCCAAAGTGGACTTTGATCTGGACTCCTGGCCTCACCCCCGTCAACAAATTCCGCAGCAGCATCAGATCCAACTACCACTGAAACTACTACTGCCTCCATCCTATAGCACTGCTGCAACAGCACCGGAGCTCACACCACCCGATGAAGAACCAGGGAATGAAAAAGATTTAAAAGAAGCTATGACACATCTCCCTCCCTGTTTTGTCAAGGACTCAGCCCCATCATGCAGCATATGCTCAAGCTGGGGGTGACTGACTGGCACAAGATAAGACCACATTTCCAGTGGCAACCTGTGCCAACAAGTCAAAATCAACTACTGCATGCAGAAGAAAGACAAACCTGATGATGATTATTATGTGCGGCTGTATGACACATTCAAAAAGTACAGCGGGATTCCAGAACCAGATGTAAGAGGAGACATTCCAGAGATGTGGGAATCTCATCTGCAGAGCACCCTCATAAGTGGACTGAAACCTGGGATTGTTGCAATTAAAGGACACTGGGGAACAGAAGGTCCAAAACTGTTCAGGTCAAGGAGCTTCTTGTCCAGTAAAGGAAAAAGTGAAGGTGGAATAGCAACAGAGATTTTCACAGCAGAATTTGGAAAAGGAGGGGGGAGTCAGGAGCAAAGTTCACAGCGGCCACTCAGCAGAAACAGATAAGAAACAAATACACACACACACACACACACACCTAACCCAGCTAACTGCAATGAAGTAAATATCCTTGCTCTGATACATGATCATATTGCAAGAATAGAAAATGATAATGCTTTTCTTGATAAGATGAGAGGCACATATAGCCATTTGAATGATTTAGCAAATAAACAATTGCCACAGGGTTGCTTATGAAAAAGGAATTTAAATTAAAATGTATTAGGAAGTGATTTAACGTGCAGACTGGGTATTTCTCTGGTAACCGTCCAGAGGGAATTGAAGTGGTAAAAAGAGGGGGAAAAATTAACCACTATATATTTATAAGTGGAAACTGCAAATTGATGATTTGTGTGAGAAATGTATTGATGCTGCAAAATACTTTATATTAAATAGTTTTGCTTAATTCTGAAATGAATGAAATGTTGAAATGTTTGAATAGAGATGGTTCAGTGTACAGAGACGACAGAATTTAAATGGTTAATCTGGACAGAAAACCGATATGGTGTTACTGTTAATGTGACAGATGAACAGCAAAGATTTTCGATGTTGTGAATCCTCTTCCACGTTTCATTGTCCAAAAAAGACAATGATCATTGCGAAGACATTGGCCCATTTGTAAAAGCATGTCACATGACTTTCATGTGAATTGGATGCGTATGGTGAAGAAAGTTGTTGGATACAATCTGACACTGTCTGCATACCGAATGTGTTTGAGCAAGCCTGTTGTTAAAGCTGTACACACAGGTAGACTGTGCAATAGCAGACCACTGTTTTCTCACAGAGAATTAAATGGCAAATATACCAGCCCTTAATGAGGTTTCAAAAAAAAAAAAAAAAAAAAAAACACCAAAAAAGAAGCTATTGAGGTTATAAAACCAGTTTTGAATCATTTAAAGCAGCTGGGATAATAGTGCCATATGAGGATTCTCCTGTGTGTACACCAATCTTCTCTGTCAAAAAGATAAAGAAATATGGGAACAAAATACTGTGAAACTTGTAAAACATTTGGCTGCTAAGGGTCACAAGTCAGTTTGTCAACACTGCAATTTGTAAAAAGAGAGGGCATTTTTTTGGGCATATCATCACTAGATATGGGAAATCTCTATCTGAGAAACAAAGAACAGGCAAAAAGATTCTGAAACCTCTAACAAAAAATAACTAATTTCATTTTTGGGCATGTATTAATTGAATGTTCATTACAAATTACGCAATTAAGAACTGCCATTGAGTGCTTTGGCTCATGGGAAGGGATTGCAACCACATGACAAGCTGACATGGACCTCGGAAACAGAGAAAGCATTTGAACATTTAAAAGCATTGTTACAAATGTTTCCAACTTTGGGACTTCTAGACCCAGAAAAAAAAATGTGTACAAACTGTTGATGAGAAAAATGGGTTCATAATTTGTGTTCTGTCACAGAATGGGGGAAAGCTGAGATCTGTGGCCTATTGTATATATTTTTCAAGTAAGCTTGATAAGGCTATTTTAGAAAATATGGGGTATTCTCATGTAATCAAAAGATGATCCTGACAGAACAAGAAAAAAAAAAAAGAAAACATCCAATCTGTCAAATTTTAGAGAAAAACGCACAGTGCTAAATTATAGCACCTTGCTCCCAACAGAGCATGATGGTGAGGAACACAATTGTGTTGCTGCACTGGAACAGGTTTTATACACCAAAACCAGATTTAAAGAGAAAATTATTTAGAAAATTCTGATCTGATTTTATTTGTTGATGGTTCAACATCTAGGGATTCAGAAACCGATAAAAACAGAGTAGGTTATGTTGTTGCCACAGCAGTTGAGACAATAATATCTGGAGCGCTCCACGCGCATTGCTCTGCGCAAGCGACTGAATTAGTAGCATTGACAGAGGCTTGCAAAATTGCTGAAGGACAAACAGCTACCATTTACACAAATGTTCATTCTACTTTTGCCATTTGTCATGATTTTGGGGCATCGTGGGAACACAGAACATTTCTAAGAGCTGACAGTAAGCCTGTTTTAAACCACGACAAAATAGCAGCATTGTTAAATGCAATTTTGCTACCAAATTCAATTGCTATCTGCAAATGTGTAGCACATCCCAAATATGATGATTGTGTCTTTAGGTAATAAACTGGCCGATACAGTGGCGAAGGATGCAGCTACAAGAACAGAACTTCCTCTGACATGTGTAACCATTGACCATGACTCACCCACACTCCCTTCTGATTCTCTTACAGCTATGCAAGCCTTTGCAACAAGAGAGGAGAAGAAACAGTGGGTAAAGGCCGAGCGCAAACTGAAAAACAACATTTGGCTGAGCACTGAAAATGAACTATGTTTGCCAAAAATAGTTCTATACAAAATACAATTCTATTCAAAATACAATTCTATACAATCTATACATGAAGTCATGTGAGTAAGGGGGGAATACTTGATTTGCTGGATCAATATTGGTTCACAAGGGGGTTAATTTCCTTCACAGACAACTATTGCCAATGATCATGATTCATGCCACAAGCAATGTGGGTAGAGGATAGAAAATGCCTCAAGTAGCACATCCATCTCCAAACCAACCATTTAATCATACAATGTTTGATTAGAATTGACACCATGTGAAGGAAAGTTCTGTCTTATGACTGACGTCTAGAACGTTAAAATAAAATAAAATAATTTAATTAACTAAGTGTTTTGAACAGACAGGTTATCTAACCTCAGTCCGTTTGAGATTTTCTTTGATAGGCCAACTTTCATTGGAACCACGACTGTTACCCTCTACAACTTTGTGTGAAGATGACATGCTAAATTACTGTCGAAATGTGTCTCTTGTTCTCTCTCAGCTCAGCAGCTGAGGGATGCCTTGCCCAAGCCAACTGAAAGAGTTTTGCATAATTTTAGGCCTGGCGATTTTGTGATAATTAAGGACTTGAGGAGGGAGATCAGTAAAGAGATTGACCACTTGCTCCATGCCAAGGGGGATGTCTGGCCGACTAAGGTGAACAAACATACAGTGATGTATGGGAGCTGAACACGCAGCAACACCACTGTGTGGGAGTAATCTGACATCGGTACAGGCCAACAAATGAAAGCACGGAGAGGAATTCTACCTACCACCGTAGAAGAACAAGAAACACTGTGGTGGAGCACCAGATGTGCATTCATCCCAATCCTGTAATGCTGCTACCAGAGGAGAATAGGAAAGGAACTGTGTAGAAAAAAAAAAACTAAACAAATAACAGAAGAAGATAGAGTTGTGCTAGCTGTTATTACAACTACTAGTTGGAAAGCACTACATTGGACTGAGGGACAGACTGCTGCATTTGTTTACAGTAAACCATATCACAGACCACAAGTGAACAGAGAAACAGGACAGATCTGTGAGCCACACTGCAAAGAGAAATGGACTGAGCAACTGTTACGTGTGTGCCCAACTTCCACACAGTATAATAGGGGGAGACTGATGGCCTCATCAAGATCCTGGTCCGGATGTAATAAAATATATAGCGGCAAACGCTATAGCTGCAGCAGGAATGCCTGAAAATACCAACCTCTGGATCATGGAAAACTTAACTGAATGGACAACAGTCAGAACCATGAAAAGAGTAAAATCTCAGTTTTTGCAATGAACATAATTATGCAGAGATTTCAGTTTTATTGCATTTGTAATAAACTGATTTTGTTTTATTTTTAAAGAACAGCAATACAATGTTTTGTTGTTGTTGTTGTTGAATGTTTATTATCACATTTTTGGGTGTTAAACATTCATTCATTTCAATAAATTAATGTGTTCATTTTGACAGTTTACTGTACTCAAAAATTTATTTATTATCAATATTACCATACAATAATATTTAAATGATTAATAAAACATTAATGCATATCAGGACGGTCAGTAGAAACCTGTGAGTGCTGAATTAGAGCAAAGGGCAGCAAAGCAGTTATGCTGCTCTTTCCATCTAACAGCAATTTGTACCTTGTGTTTGAGGGTTATTTTACCTGTACAAAACAAGTCCATTATGCTGCTTTATACTGCAAATCATTTAATCTTATTATCATAAACACACTCATTTAAAATGTATGAATATGAAGGAGACAACATGATGTGCAAACACAATCATAAACATCAGAAATGTTTGTGCGATGCAATAAACCATCAAAATGTGTCAAGATTTTCTCTGAAAGCAGAAGTCAATGGATGTGGGATTCATAAATAGATCGTAAAAGAGCCTCTTAGATCACAGGGTGTCTCTCGATTTCCAGGCCTGTCACAACATCCAATACACATAAAATTTCCACAGTGCATCAAAACTAGCCTATTTCACCCATGATAGTTTTTTTTTTTTTTTTTATGTATTTATTTTTTCCACTGTGATAAATGCAGGATGAAGCATTCAAACAGTCGCTGTGTATGTGTGCTTGTATTATATTATACAGGCCAAGTTAACCCCTTTGATTTTGTTTTTATGCTTGAATATTTAAAGCACACACATTATTATTATTATTATTATTATTATTATTATTATTATCCATATTTGGTAACAACCATCAATGCGATAGTGATGATATTCCAACATACTACATACAACTTTATCAGTAAGATGTTTACAGCACAAGCAAACCTCTTCAATCCCGTTTACATGCAATTTTCATTATTTTGATTATTTGTTAAGAAGTATGGTTATTTTTACCGTCATTATTTACAATATTCACAGAACAAATGATGAACTCACGTACATTACGCCACTGTCCACTTTAGTGATGTGCCGTTCGCGGTCGAGCCAGCTGTAAGAGCCGATTGTTTGTGATGATGTTGCGAAGGAGAAGAGCCAACTCCCGACTGGGGCGGGACTTTACATGGATGGGCACATCCAAGTGTACAGGTACACACTGTACTGGCGCTCCACCAATTGTCGGTTTGTAAACAGTCGGGATGTGCACGGATCATTGTGGCAGAAAGCCCGAGAGAGAAAGCCTTTACTGCTAGAGATTTACACAGATACAGCACAAAATAGATTTAAAAAGATTATAGATTATATTGATTAGATGTAATTTTCAAAATGCTCTCCGCATATTACAAGACCGTATATTATATACTCCCGTATATTGATAGTGGCTCCCTGATGCCCGCGAATTGAATAAAATATCCCGGAATCTAGACCAGGCGGGCAAGGGCGTGCACGCGAGACATTAATGTCTGCATCGTGAATCTTATAATGCGCATCTTAGAATGACGGAGAGAACGAGAGAGAACGAGAGGGAGTGAGAGAGACCGTGCTGCTTGTGGAACTGTGTGTGTGCTAGACAGAGCATCCTGATTGGTCAAAGTCAAAGTCAAAGTCTGCTTTATTGTCAATTCTGCCATATATACAGCACGTACAGAGAATTGAAATTGCGTTACTCTCAAACCCTAGATGCATACAGGTAACATTAACAATAACATAAGAAGTAAAATACACTAACGTACAAAATAAATAATATATATATAAATACAAATATTACAGTAAAAGAGTCAATTTTAAAAATAAGTGGCATTTATGATAGAGATGTATGAGATATAAAGTGACTTATGAAAATAAAGTGGCAATGGCAGATAGTAGTGCAAACCAGACAAATAGTCAGTGCAATGTTGGTGTAGTGCAGAGCTTAATAGTCTGAGTATGTAAGACCAATGCTCAGAGAGTCAATGTGTATGAGGTAGATGGATGAGGTAGTGAACCGTGGGGGGGTGAGGTCAGGTACATGGGGCAGAAAGCGGGGAGAGGGGGCAGAGTCGGAGGGAGTTCAGCGTCCTGACAGCCTGGTGGATGAAGCTGTCTTTCAATCTGCTGGTCCTGGCCTGAAGACTGCGCAGTCTCCTCCCTGATGGCAGCAGACTGAAGAGGCTGTGTGACGGGTGGGTGGGGTCACCAGCAATGCTGAGGGCTTTTCGGGTGAGACGGGTGTTGTAAATGTCCTGGAGGGAGGGGAGAGGGACACCAACGATCTTCTCAGCTGCTCTCTCAGTATGCGCTGAAGTGTCATACGGCAGGATGCGTTGCAGGTGCCATACCACACAGTGATGCAGCTGGTCAGGATGCTCTCGATGGTGCCTCTGTAGAAGGTGCACATGATGGGGGCTGGGGCTCTGGCTCTTCTCAGTTTGCGAAGAAAGTAGAGTCGCTGCTGTGCTTTCATGGTCAGTGCTGTGGTGTTGGCAGTCCAGGAGAGGTCTTCTGTGATGTGCACACCCAGGAACTTAGTGCTACTCACTCTTTCCACGGATTGCACCGTTGATGGACAGAGGAGCATGCTGAGGGTGCACTCTCCTGAAGTCAACAACAATCTCCTTCGTCTTCTCTACATTCAGAGAGAGATTGTTGTCACCGCACCATCTGGCCAGGCGGCTCACTTCACTTCTGTAGTTTGTCTCATCACGGTTGCTAATGAGACCAACCACAGTCGTGTCATCCGCAAACTTGATGAAGAGGTTCCTGTTGTGTGTCGGTGTGCAGTCATGGGTCAGCAGAGTGAAGAGAAGGGGGCTTAGCACACATCCTTGAGGGGCCCCAGTGTTCAGAATGATGGTGCTGGATGTGTTGCTGCCGACCCGTACTGCCTGAGGTCTCCCGGTCAAGAAGTCCAACAGCCAGTTGCACAGCGATGTGTTGAGTCCCAGCTGAGACAGTTTTTGAGTGAGCTGTTGAGGGATGATTGTGTTGAATGCTGAACTGAAGTCTATGAACAGCATTCTGACATAAGAGTCTTTTTTGTCCAGATGTGTGAGTGCAGAGTGGAGGGCAGTGGAGACGGCATCATCGGTCGAGCGGTTTGACAGATATGCAAACTGCTGCATGACTAGTCGCTCAAAGCACTTCATGAGGATGGGAGTAAGTGCGACTGGGCGATAGTCGTTGAAGCAGGATGGAGATGATTTCTTCGGGACTGGGATGATTGTGGTAGCTTTGAAGCATGTGGGAACAACAGCCTGACTCAGGGAGATGTTGAAGATGTCTGTGAAGACATCAGTGAGTTCCGCTGCACAGTCTCTCAGCACACGTCCAAGGATGTTGTCAGGACCAGGAGCTTTGCGTGCATTGATCCTGCTGAGGGATCTTCTCACGCTGTCCGTGGACAGAGTCAACATCTGGTCATCGGGAGGAGGTGGAGTCTTCTGTGCAGTGGTGCTGTTGTGTGCCTCAAAGCGAGCGAAGAAAGTGTTCAGCTCGTTTAGCATTGAGGTGGTGCTGTCACAGGTCCGCGGCGGGGGCTTGTAGTCCGTGATGGTCTGAATCCCCTGACACAGGCTCCTGGTGTCTCTGCTGTCACTGAAACGATGGGCTATCCTCCTGGAGTACTGTCTCTTAGCCTTTCTGATGCCGCGTGACAGGTTGGCTCTAGCTTTCCTCAGGCCCACCTCGTCTCCAGCTCTGAAGGCAGCGTTGCGAGTCTTTAGAAGTCTGTAGACTTCCCCTGTCAGCCATATATTGCATATATAAGCAATATATGGCTTATTACGGTAATTTCTTGCGCTCTGTGAGCAAATTGCGCAGGAATGATGAAATTGAATGGAAAGATAGGGAGCGCGGAGATTTGGATCGCATAAAATAATAAACGAAACAAACGAAAACATAGTGAAGGAAGATTAAACAACACAAGAGGCGATTGGGATGATTTTTGCTGAGACTTGGGAGCAGGCTGAGTGAGACTTTTTCACATGTGGTGATATTATTATAATGCTGAAGGTTAAAATAAACGTATTTGTATACAAATGCTTGAATTACACTGTGAAGTTTTTATAATAAAGTTACAGTTGCAATTATATTTCTACACCAATATGCTGTGTGAAATAAAAAGGTGGCTGTAGACTAGACAGATTTATTTAAACTAAAATATTGAAGATTCTGAGATTTTATGAGCACATCATGAGTCTGTCAAATCGATTCAGAGCTTAGTTTTGAACAGCAGATGGCACTCATTGCTTTGGAAACAGCCGTGTTCTGCTTGTTTCCAAATCCTTACATGCATTTGAACCTAAAATAATCATTCATACAATCTTAAAATCATACAGTTTGAAGCGAAATACAGTGATGTTCACAGTGGGTTGTGTTTACATTAATCTCATGCCATAAAAGCATTTTGAGTAAGGATGTTCATTTCGGTTATTTTTCCTAACCGACAGCTGATGTTGATAACTGACAAGATTATTTTAAATTAGAATTTTATTAAATTATAAAGGATAAGTGTCTGTGACCCATTACAATTACCAACATTTGTTTTCCAGAGATTAAATTTTACATGTGCAAAAAGCAGCAAACAACAGAAAATGAGAATTTACTGGAGACATAAAATCACACACCTGCAGCGCTTCTGCAAATGGAGAAAAACATAATAGCTTAAAGTTAGGCTATATATATAATGAATGAATGAATGAATGAATGGGTCTATACAATTTTTTTTTTACTTAATTAACCAAATGAAAAAAAAAAAAAAAAAAAACTGTGCACCAAGGAGCTATATATGCTCTCTCTCTATATATAGTTTTGGTTGAGTGAAGTACAAAACCAGGTTTACATAAATATTTTGGCATTCAAATACGTCACATACAGAAACATTTGGATTTGTGTCGTATGAGAGACCCAACGTTAGTTTCAGTTTCGCTTTAACATGAATGTGTTTTGGCTTGTCGTTTATATAGCCTAGCTTCTTTTTTCGTTCTTGCTCTTTTCTGAATACTGTTAACTTGAAATGATTTTTTTGTGGAGTGAGGGGAAATAAAATAGCCTGTTTATAAACATTTTACGTCAAAATCAGGTACATTTCTGAATGTAGCCTAACAATTTCTTTTTTTCCCCTCTCTCAAAAATGCACTGTTTGGAAAATGGGAGGACTACAAGAGAAACACTTAGCCATGGAGAAAGAATAGCAGTAACAAACATTGAGGGAAAGCAGAAAAGCTAGCTCAATTGCATTAAAATAAAGGTCAAAAGAAAAAAAAAAGGGGGGGGGGGGCATGCCGTTATTGTGTCAAATGTGAAACCAGGTAAAGATGGATCAAATTTACAGCATTGACATCTAATGCAAGATCACGAAACACATTAGGCCATTTACATGAAATGATGCCATTCTGTGCTTGGAAGCACATTAAATACCGATGGTACAGACTAATAAAGTCACAGTATTGATATAGACTTTTAATTACGTTGAAAAATATGGATATTAAGTGCATACAGTATCATGGATAATGGGTTTCTTATCTGATAAAAGTGCAAGTAAGAACGGGAACAACCTAATCCAAATGATAAAGATTAGATGACAGCACAGCCCATAGTAGTGAATGCAGTGTGATGTTGTTTAAAAATTATTATCAGCAATGAATAAAGATGGGAAGATCACTGCCGTAAAAGACGACAAAAACTGTGATAATAAGTGGTGGACATACTGAGAGTTGTGACACCAATATGAAACCTGAACTGTAAATGAAAGTATCTAAAAATTAAGTCAAGTTTGTATAACACTTTACAGCACAAAGCTTATTAACATTGTATGTACATCTGCACTTTATTGTTTCTAATCAGATAATTTGCCAGAATGCATAATTCGGTCAGCGGTCGCACACACTGACTGTCTCCTAGCCGCTTCACATCACCAGTGGCGGCTCGTGGGTTTTAAAATAGAGGAGGCACACTAATTGTATTGGTCTGGGGATCCCTGCAGATTATTATTATTATAATTAATTTTTGCTTAACCACAATAAAATGGCTTTTTGGTTGCTTTTAGTCACACAACGTAAAGAAAAGACACACATACAGCTGGATAATGTAATTTCACTTACCTGGCCTAGCATTTGAAGCAAACATCCATAAAAGTCTCAAAATAAAAAATATTCAATATCACATCACAGAAGTCAGTTGATTCTCAGCACATAGAGACTCTTTCATCTAGACAGAGACTGTGTCCATTCCCAGAACTTGCAAAAACACAAAAACGGCCAAAACTATTTCAGGGTAAAAACTGAACTGATGTTTAACAAATATAATACAGATAAACAAATGATAAAGCTCAGCGTAATGAATATCAGATCCCTTTCAAGTACTTTTTGTAAACGATCACTGATCATAAAGATGTTTTACCAGATTATTACATTATTTTAAATGAGTATACACCCCTAAGATTTATGTTATAAACATGAGGTAAAAGGGGGAGGTGTTGCTACAATTTATAGCAATATTTTCAGTATTTCTCAGGGGACAGGCTTCAAGTATAACTTGTTTGAACATTATCCATTATAACATTATCCAGAGAAACAAGTGTTAATAATAAATCTCCCATGACGTGTGTACTGGCTACTGTATACAGGCCTCCAGGGCACCATACAGACTTTATTAAAGAATTTGCTGATTTTCTATCTGAATTAGTGAAGTCTTTTTTTTTTTGGTGATTTTAATATATATGTTGATAATGAAAATGAGGCATTGGGATCAGTATTTATAGACATTCTGAACTTCATTTGTGTGTCAGAACCTACTCATTGTCGAAATCATACTCTAGATTTAATACTGTCACATGGAATTGATATTAATGGCGTTTAAATTCTGCAGCAGAGCGATGATATCTCAGATCATTATTTAGTCTTGTGTATACTCCATACGGCTAAAGCTGTAAACTCAACTCCTTGTAACAAATATGGCAGAACCATCACATCTACCACAAAAGACTGCTTTGTGAGTAATCTTCCTGTCTTATCTCAATTCCTCAGCATCCAACAGCTGAAAAAAAAGATGTAACAGAAACTATAGACTCTTTTCTTACACTTTAGATACGGTTGCTCCTTTACCTGCGCCACTAGAGGGAGCAGTCTTCCCAGAACCGAAAGTAAAAGATAAGGAAGAGACACATTTCGAGCCTTTAAAACTACACTGGTTGTTTAAAAGAGGCTTATTTTGAGGTAAGTTTAAAACTTGTTTTTCAAACAATGCAGGTAGACTATGTCAAATAAGCTGCTGTATGTGTTTTACTTTGCATGGAATTTCAAACTCAGATCATTTTATTTCGCCAGTTTAATGTGGGAATTTCTTACCAAAATGGCAGAAACTTCGATGATTAAAGTGCTTTTTGATATTTCTCAGACTATTTCTCAGATCGTCGTTGTCTAATACTATTATAAATTATAATATTATAAGTAGATGTGTGACGGTAATATAGTTGCTACTAAGCTAAGTATTATTGGTTAATTTGTGACACTTAAATGCTTTTTACTCCATTACAATTTAATCTAGACCTTGAAAAGTATATCATGACTTAAATATTTCCTCAGCAACTTGAAACTGACGTGTTCGGTGTGCGATACCCACACCTAGGAGCAGAGTGCATAAAGCGTCAAAAAGTAAAAGTAATGATGTTGTCGAGAATGACTGCATCCACTGCATCCAGTGTGTATACTATCCATCCTAAATTATATGTGATATTGGTGATTTTCATTACTATTTAGGGTAGATAGGGTGGATTGGGACGCAGGGTCAGTCTTCCAGACGGACTTCCGTATATCGTATCGTTTTAGTGAAGTGTCACTGTGACGTTTAAAGCCTCGTTTGGTTAAAGTGCTTCGAGAAAAGCTCGAAGCAATTCGGAATCGAGCCTGAAAACAATGGAATACATACTGTTTTTAAACTTCCACTTTCACTTTAGTCCACATTTGTGACCCTGGGACACAAAACCAGTCATAAGGGTCAATTTTGTGAAATTGAGATGTTATACTATCTGAAAGCTGAATAAATAAGCTTGCCATTAATGTATGGTTTGTTAGAACAATATTTAAGATAAATCTATTTGAATATCTTGAATCTGAGTGTGCAAAAAAAAAAAAAAAAAAAAAAATATTCTAAATATTGAGAAAATCACCTTTAAAGTTATCCAAATGACGTTATTAGCAATGCATATTACTAGTCAACAATTACGATGTTACATATTTACGGTAGGAAATTAAAACAATTCTTCATGGAACATGATATTTACTTGCATGATAATGATTTTTGGCATACAAGAACAATCTATAATTTTTACCCATACAATGTCTTTTTGGCTATTGCTACAAATATACCTGTGCTACTTAAGACTGGTTTTGTGGTCCAGGGTCACAGTTATCATTTTTATCACCCTCTTTTATCCAGTCTAAATAACGGCGTCATTTCCTTCTGTTCAACAAAAATTAATTGTAACTAACTGTAAGTAAATTGTGAAAAATTATGTAACATTATGTGCTAAATGTAATAACACTGAGCATAATATATATATATATATATATATATATATATATATATATAATTTTTATAATTTTATTTTTATTTTATTGTTTGATAACTTTAGGCTATATTTTCTTGCTGAACGGCACAGGTAGCTAGCCTATATGACATTCATTATAATGAATTTATATGAAAATTGTTCCAAGTTCGCTTAAGTTAGAAGCTATTGTGTAAAGTTTAATAAATGTTAAAATGATAGCTGTCAATTATACTATAATGTTGAATGGTTATATTCAATGGTGAAATATTGAGAAAAAATTCATAGAGAATTACATTGATAGAGAATTAGCCTGCGTTAATGGGCTAATTTTGACACCACTAATAAAAGTATAATTAAAAACTTTAATGTCAGGTAAGATTAATCGTGATTAATTTCAGGAAAAAATATTGTGCAATTAATTAGCTACTTTTTTTATCGGTTGACACCGCTAATATATATATACCAACCCTAATTCAGATTGTGTAACCCCTCCACCCGGGTCCTACTTGCACTGAGCGGGTCTTGAACCCAGATCTCCGGCTTGGGAGGCGGGCGCACTAACAAGGAGGCTAAAAGTTGCAGTCTCTAGTGTCAGTCGCTAGTGCACCTATTGAGATCAGTGGAGTGAGGTTTACCTGCACAGCACCTACTAACTGGCCTCCGTTACACTTGGCCAAGAGTGACACTCGTTCAGAACCAGCTCATGTTTCCACTTACAGATTCAAGCTATACAGTATTTAAGTGTAAAATGCCATTATGTTTAACTTTTGTTTGCATCGGCAGGAAGATACAGAGATCTGAGTCTCCAGAACCCAGTGGTGTATCTGTGAAGAGTGACAATTCAGTGATGAATCCTTCAGAACTCAGTGGTGAAGTGACCCCTAACCCTCCGTTAGTATAAACATTTACTTGCTAATTTAATGTAGTGCATCGTAGATAAATAATATAAAAAAGTAAGAAATAACATCATTCGGTGAGTGATACTTCCTGTCTCACAGGGCTACTTCAATATTGAAAAATCACTTTCCAGACCATATAACTGGATTGCTCTGTTTTATTCTTCATTTGTATACAGCCTTAAATAAAATCATCTGTTAAATTAATTATTGTAAATATAAATCTGCAGTGCATTCAAGTTATACATTATGTATGTTTAAAATGTAATTATTACAAATAATATTCGATTCTGATTGGTCAGTTACCATATTCCAAGGTATGAAATTTCCAGATAACAACCTGTAAAAGCTAATAACACAGGCTTGCCTGGGTAACTGCCTGCAGTCGGCATAGTTTACTTACTCTGAACATTTTTCTTTGTTCAGAGTAATATTTTAATTTTTAATTAAAATATTAAAACTGAATTCAATATTATGGACACAATTATTAAATTAATTGTGTCATCCTAGTATCGCGGACTCGCTCTCTCATTTCATACTAATGCAGCTGCTGTCGATTGTTTTGCACACAGTAATGGATTATAAGATAACTAACAAACTGGTAAGATTTTTAGTTTCTTTAACTTTACATCTTAAATCAATATCGTGTATCACCATAATTATTTAAGTGGTGAAAAGTTGTGACTGGACCATCTCCCTTAAATATTTAAACTTGCCACTTCCTAGTAACTGCTTTCTTCATGGAAGCTTTGTATTAAAATAGTTCAACTCAATTCAATGTTTTATGTTTAATTATTTACTTTTGTGGCAGCTAGCCATTGTATTAATGTACATCCAGCCAGTTTCTATCTCAAAATAAAGCCCTTCAGTCTTATGCAAGTGTTATGCCAATAAGCCTGTCACACTTATTCTGCGATAGTAACCGACTGGATGTACATTATCTCTTACTTATGTTTGCCTTTTGTCTGCATCAATAGGAAGAAACAGAGATCTGAGTCTCCAGAAGCCAGTAATGTATCTGTGAAAAGTGACAGTTCCATGAAGAAACCTCCTGAACTCAGTGGTGCAGTGACTTCTGACCCTCTGTTAGTATAAACATTTACTTGCTAATTTAATGTAGTGCATCGTAGATGAATAATATAAAAAAGTAAGAAATAGCATCATTTGGTGAGTGATACTTCCTGTCTCACAGGGCTACTTCAATATAGGCAAAAATTACTTTCCAGACCATATTTAAGTTAAATATAAATTTGCAGTGCATTCAAGGTATACATTATGTATGTTTAAAATGTCATTATTACACGGCTCCTTGAAATACTCGATTCTGATTGGTCAGTTACCATATCCCAAGGTATGAAATTTCCAGATAACAACCTGTAAAAGCTAATAACACAGGCTTGCCTGGGTAACTGCCTGCAGTCAGCATAGTTTACTTACTCTGAACATTTTTCTTTGTTTGGCTAATAAAATATTAAAACTGAATTCAATATTATGGACACAATTATTAAATTAATTGTGTCATCCTAGTATTGCGGACTCGCTCTCTCATTTCATACTAATGCAGCTGCTGTCGATTGTTTTGCACACAGTAATGGATTATAAGATAACTAACAAATTGGTAAGATTTTTAGTTTCTTTAACTTTACATCTTAAATCAATATCGTGTATCACCATAATTATTTAAGTGGTGAAAAGTTGTGACTGGACCATCTCCCTTAAATATTTAAACTTGCCACTTCCTAGTAACTGCTTTCTTCATGGAAGCTTTGTATTAAAATAGTTCAACTCAATTCAGTGTTTTATGTTTAATTATTTACTTTTGTGGCAAGTAGCCATTGTATTAATGTACATCCAGCCAGTTTCTATCTCAAAATAAAGCCCTTCAGTCTTATGCAAGTGTTATGCCAATAAGCCTGTCACACTTATTCTGCGATAGTAACCGACTGGATGTACATTATCCCTTACTTATGTTTGCCTTTTGTCTGCATCAACAGGAAGAAACAGAGATCTGAGTCTCCAGAAGCCAGTAATGTATCTGTGAAAAGTGACAGTTCCATGAAGAAACCTCCTGAACTCAGTGGTGCAGTGACTTCTGACCCTCTGTTAGTATAAACATTTACTTGCTACCGTTGTGCATTGTAGATGAATAATATAAAAAGTGAGAAATAACAGTAAATGTATTACAAAATCTGCAATATATGCAATGTGTACGAGTGCAGCATGAAGAGCTAAAATCATATCTTGTGTCTAAATGGTTTCTGGTGGTCTCCAACATTCCTTGGGTCTCATTTACTAAGCATGCGTAAGCACAAATTTGTGTGTGCAACCTGCGAATGATCACTCTCACAAACAAACCATGATTCACTACAACTTTCATATTAAAATGTATTCTAAATTTAAGAAAAAAGTATAAGAACAACTGAAAGCACAAATACGCAAAAATCTAATTTGTAATCTATATGTAGGTTATATATAATTCTGGTTTCAATTTAGGATAATATTTATATACATGATTATATAAAGTCTACCGGTATATATTTAATCTTAAAATTATTTCATCATATCTAGTGAAAGAGTAAGAAAAGCTGTGTTAGACTATAGCTCAAGCTGTGAGGTTTGTCTGAATGACGGTGCATGCACAGCAGCCTAATGAAAGCTCTGTAAACTTGTATAAATCTGTATAAATGTATTTTATTGCGTATGAACTGAGTTTGAGAACTGCACGCTTGGCATTGCTAAAAGATCTGGTGAGAGTGAGTCTGTAGACAGTGTCATATGGGCTTGCGTTGTGTGGAGTTTCTTTGATGCAAGTGGCAAAAGGCTGCAAGGAAAAGTCCTTATATGGAGATGGTCAGGGTGTGTTAAATGCAAATGACTAACCTCATGCACATGGCCGCTCATTTAGAATTAGGGTTTCAAAGGGACCAGAAACTGTCCTTGGTAACTTTGTCAGGGGAATTTTGGAAATATTTCAAGTTGTAAACTTACCAGGAATGTATGGGGAAGTTTGGGAATTTATGGGAATAAGTTGGACATTGGGGGAAATTTACAAAACTGTATCATATTCAAACATATATATAAACATTTTGTTTGATAAGCTGACATGCATGCAAATTAAACTAATACACATTTTTAAAATGCCATTTTTTTTTGTGGGGAATCTGTGTTGTTTTTTTTTTCAGGATTTATTGATAAATAAAAACTTAAGAACAGTGTTTATTTAAAATATAAATATTTTCTAACAAACTCTTTACTATTACTTTTTATAAATTATTAATTTCTTTCACAAAAGAGAAAAATACTGAACCCAAACTTTTTAACAGTAGGGTAATGTTAAAAAATGATTTCTATTTTAAAGAAATGTTATTTTTTGAACTCTTTATTCATCAAAAAATCCTGATTAAAATTATCATATTAGAATGATTTCTGAAGAATCATGTGACACTGAAGACTGTTATTATATTTTAAAGTATATTTAACAATGTTTTAAACAAATTTGTAATATTCATGCAATTTTCATAAATACCAAGATGGACATGTTGATATTTTGTGTGCAGGATAAGAAATTATCTGTGCATGTTACGGAGGAATGCAATCTGGTTGTTTTAACCAATATTTTTTTTTCTCAACTACATTTAAGTTCCCAGAGCCTGCAATTTTGCAAATTCCCAGTTTATACCCATTAATTCCCCTTAATTCCCATATATACATGTTAATTCCTTGAAAAGTTTCCAGTCTTGAAAGTTACTGGAAGTTTTGAATTCACTAACATTATGACAAGGATAAGAACAAATTCACGTTTTGAAATATACAGAACATTTTCATAAGAAGTTCCAATGTGCGTACAAATGCTAATCATTTACACAATTTACTTATTGTATTAACTTATATTCTCTTATTTTTTTAAAGCTATGGGGAGATAGATGAACTGATCAAGTCTGTGCCATTCTCTACACCCCACTATCAGAATCACATCAGGCAGGACAAAACTAAAGCAGTCATGCAGACACACTCACTGGAGACTGTAGGCCTGCAGAGAATCAAAGACCAGCACAAAATGAGCATGAATAATAAGTATGAGAGACTATTTGAGGGAAACAAACTCCAGGAGAATCAAACCCTCCTGAACAGGATCTACACACAGCTCTACATCATAGAGGGAGAGAGTGAAGGAGTGAATGAAGAACATGAGGTTTTACAGATGGAGAAAACAGCCAGAACAAAACACTCACAAGACACTCCAATCTACTGCAATGACATCTTTAAAGCCTCATCTGAACCAGGATGTGAGGAGAAAGACCAAATCAAGACTGTTCTTACTAAAGGCATCGCTGGAATCGGAAAAACCGTCTCTGTGCAGAAGTTCATTCTGGACTGGGCCGAGGGAAAAGCCAATCAGGATGTAGATTTCATGTTTGTGCTTCCATTTCGAGAGCTGAACTTGATCCGAGATCATCAGTATAGTCTTCACAGACTTCTGCTGGACTTTCATCCTGAACTGCAAAATCTGGACTCAAAGATTTATGAGGAGTGTAAAGTTGTGTTCATCTTTGATGGTCTGGATGAAAGCAGAATCACACTGATGTTTTCAGATGATCAGAAAGTTTGTGATGTGACTGAGACTTCATCAGTGGGTGTGTTGATGTCAAACCTCATGAAAGGAGAGCTGCTTCCCTCTGCTCTCATCTGGATCACCTCCAGACCAGCAGCAGCCAATCAGATCCCCTCTGAATATGTCAACCGCCTGACAGAAATTCAGGGATTCAATGAGACTCAAAAGGAAGAATATTTCATGAAGAGAATCAGTGACCAGCATCAAGCCAGCAGAATCATCTCACACATCAGAAAAGCAAGAAGCCTCCACATCATGTGCCACATCCCCGTCTTCTGCTGGATCTCATCCACTGTGCTTCAGAAGCTCCTGAAAGAAGATCTGAGTGCAGAAATCCCTCAAACTCTGACTGAAATGTACATCCACTTCTTGCTGATTCAAATCAACATGAGGAATCAGAAGTATGAAGAGAGAGATCCAGAGAAACTCCTGCAGTCCAACAGAGAAGTGATTGTGAAACTTGCTGAAGTGGCTTTCAAACAGTTGATGAAGGGCAATGTGATGTTCTATGAGGAGGACCTGATTGAGAGCGGCATAAATATTACTGATGCCTCAGTGTATTCTGGGATTTGCACTGAGATCTTTAAGGAGGAATCTTTGATTCATCTGAAGAAAGTTTACAGCTTCATTCATCTGAGTGTTCAGGAGTTTCTTGCTGCTTTCTATCTGTTTTACTGCCATGCAATTAAAAATGTTGACACCCTTAAGTTTTTTGACTTAATTTATGGCTTTATAAAAAATACAGTAGATAAAGCTGTTGCAAGTGAAAATGGACACCTTGATCTGTTTCTGCGGTTCCTGCTGGGCGTCTCACTGGAGTCCAATCAGAGACTCTTACAGGATCTACTGACACACACAGAGAACAGCTCAGAGAGCATCAGGAGAATCACACAGTACATTAAAGAGAAGATTAAAGATGGACATGGACTCTCCACTGAAAGATCAATCAATCTGTTCCTCTGTCTGCTGGAAGTAAAAGATCAGACTCTGTCTACAGAGATTCAGGAGTTTGTGAAATCAGACAAACACTCAGAGAAGAAACTCTCTCCTGCTCACTGCTCAACAATTGCCTACATGCTTCAGATGTCAGAGGAGGTGCTAGAGGAGCTGGACCTCAAGAAATACAACACATCAGATGAGGGCAGAAGAAGACTGATACCAGCTGTGATCAACTGCAGAAAAGCCATGTGAGTATTACAATGAGTAAAATGTTTCTGAAAAGCAACATTGTGCTCTCTGAAAGATATAATTTATGGTGTTCACAATAATTAAGTTATATTAATTTACAAATGTAATAATTTGTAGAAATAAATGTAGTAAGTAAGGTAAAGGATTTATTTATTTTGTTTTAGTCTTTCTGGCTGTAATCTCACTGATCAGTGTTGTGAGAGTTTGCCATCAGCTCTACAATCCTCAAACTGTGTTCTGAGAGAGCTGGATCTGAGTAACAATGACCTACAGGATTCAGGAGTGAAGCTGCTCTGTGATGGACTGAAGAGTCCAAACTGTCAGCTGGAGATACTGAGGTTTGTAGAGTCAGAACATTCTATCTTTAGTCTTATATCAGCCCATTAATTCTAAGCCATGAGGGGCCTTAATGGAAACTGAGCACTGGCTGAAAATTGGCTAGGCCCCAGTTAGGTAACCTAGGTGGTCACTCTTTGTGCTCCTGTGCTCCTCAAAATGCATATTAAAACAGTCCAGCCACATGTATGTTTACACACACACAAACAAACAAACAAACAAAAATAAATAAATAGAACACCTGGGGGGTGTTCCATAAAACAAGTTTACCAAATAAGCCAGGCCTATTTCAGTTAGTCTGACTTATTGTCACTTGATTTGGCTCAAAATAAGCCAGACTAACTGAAATAAGCCTGGCTTATTGGGCAAACTTGTTTTATGGAACACCCCCCTGTTTCAGTGCTATAAGGTAATAGGGGCCTTTAAATGCCTTATAACAATTTTAGACAGAGCAGAAATGTGACAGAATTGTCATTGAATGAGGGAGAAAGTATTATGGAACCTCCTGTAGTCAAGAAAAATAAATAGCATTTTGTTATATGATCTATTTGTATAAGATTTCAGAATAGTAAAGTTAATTTCCTTACAGTTTTGAAATATATCTTCAGTTCAGCTATGAAGTCTTGTAATATCTGTAAATCTGAACTTGCACAGTATGCAAAGCCACTTTAAGTTATAATTAAGAACTGTCACACCCACACACTTTCAAAGTGTTGGTAACAATGAACTTGCACATATCACACTGCTTCACTGGTAAAAAGTACAATTTTAACTAGCCCTCAATAATTAATAATAATTAATTAATTCATAATACACATAATACATCTATTAGCTCTCTACTTTTAAAAATAAAAATATTTCAGAATTAACTATTTATTTTTTTCATCTGTAGGTTGTCTGGCTGTATGGTGACAGAGGAAGGCTGTGGTTATTTGTCTTCAGCTCTGAGTTCAAACCCCTCACACCTGAGAGAGCTGGATCTGAGCTACAATCACCCAGGACAATCAGGAGTCCAGCTGCTCAAACACAAACTGAACAATCCAAACTATAAACTGGAGATACTCAAGTATGACAAACATTTAACTCCTTAACCTTCAACCCACATCAAATAAAAGTCTAAATAGAGTGAAAACGCCTTTTTTTAAAAAATAGGAAACAATAATTAACAATAATTTCAAAGACCAGCTTTTGTTAGAATAAACATAGGTGCACTTCCAGGTTGCTTGGAAACTGCAAAAGGACAGCAAGGGCCTCATCCGTCATATTTTCTCACCAAAATATTCATCCACAACATAGACCTCTATACAAACTGCATAAATAATAAACTGTAAATGTGTCCATCATTCTGCAACAGATAGTTTTTTTTTAACTGTAAATTAATGAAAGTCTTAATCCTTTAAATGTGCTCAGGTGAAAAGCCTTTATATGTCAGGAATTACTGTGTAGGAGGCAAGGAACATGGAGATGAAGGTGAATCACAATGAACAGTCTTTAATAATCCACAGAAAGGGGTAATACAAGGCAGGCAGGACACACACGTTACACTTCCATGAAAACGTGACACCAGTTTGAGGCCCTCCCTGGGCCAGACTGGGGAACAGCAGCCCTCACTGAGTTTAAGACTACAGTGGCCTGCACAATTGTTACAGTTAACTGGGCTCGACTGTGAAGCGGCCAGCTATCCCTCCTGCTGGAAGTTAAAAATGAAGTCCTCAACCCAATTCATCTTTCATGGTCCGGTGTTCTGTCAGAAACTACTGTGTAGAAGGCACACATTCTAAATCAATATTTGAAGACAATATAAAAAAAATGAATCTATAACATTCTATGTGTGAACTTCAAGCCAGTCAGTCAACATTAGTGTGCTGCCTACAGGCTGAATAACACAAGTGTGTGTGCATGAGTTCAGTGCTTAGACTATAAAGACTATAAACTATAAACTAGTGCTAAGACCCAGAATCTGGCCCACCTAAATTTCAAAATGGTATATAGTTCATGGCGATGGTTTAAAAAAATCACTATAATAAATTTAAATGAAATAAAGCACAATTGGATGTATGTCGTCTTTTACGTTTCATACCTAAGCATGAACATCTTATTGTGTTATCCCTTCATACTTAATAGTGTGGTGTGTGTTTGGGTTTCTATAGGTTGGGTTGTGGAGGAGAGAAGAGAATTAAACCAGGAATGAAAAAATGTAAGTTTTAATAAACACAATCACACATTCAGTAGGTGTTTAAAATAACAGATTGCTTAACATGATATACATTTATGCATTTATATATAATAATATTTAAAGAAAGAAAGACATGAATAGAGAGGAATAGATGACATGAACACTATTTACCCAGGGGCAGTTGTACTTGAAAACTTTTATTTTCACTTATATTGCCATGTTATGAATGCTTTTGCTGTTTTTTTTTTTTTTTTCCCTCAACCACAGATTACTGTGATCTCACACTGGATGAAAATACAGCAGACACTCGTCTCGCTCTGACTGAGGGGAAGCGAAAAGTGATCAGAGTGAAAGAGCATCAGCCGTATCCTGATCATCCAGAGAGATTTGATTACTATGGTAACGTTTTATGTAGAGAAGGTCTGACTGGACGCTGTTACTGGGAAGCTGAATGGAGTGGAGTGGCTGACATAGCAGTGGTATGTAAAGGAATACAGCGGAAAGGAAACAGTAATGAGTGTTTTATTGGATACAATGAAAAATCCTGGACTGTTTACTGCACAAGTAGCAATTTCTCTGCATTACACAATAAAATAAGCACTGACATACCAGCCCCTTCATCCTCTAACAGAGTAGGAGTATATGTGGATGTGTCAGTCGGCTCTCTGTCCTTCTACAGTGTTTCTGACAAACACACACTCACACACTTACACACATTCAACACCACATTTACTGAACCCCTCTATGCTGGGTTTGGTTTATATCCAGGCTCCTCTGTGAGTTTGTGTGAGAGACATGGGACTTAAAGAACTGATTCAGAACTTGTTACAAAGATAGTTAACAGAGGTAGTTAACAGCGTAATACTAAAGGTAAGGTATACAATTAGAAGTAATGGACATTGTTACTAAGTGAAATTGCTGTATTGTATTGTACTCTTATCATGTACTGTATCTATTGTTTTTATACTTTTTGTATTTAAGTATATAATTTAAAGGTTCAGCTCTGTTGAAGAACTGTGCTACACTGCTACCCTCAATAAATTATTCTCCTTGCAAGACCTTTGGTCAAACTAACTTCTTTTATGTGTTAATCTAGTACATTGGCAAGACACCTAAACAACTGCTTGGTCAAGAACAAGAAAAGGAAACAAAATGATGTGTGGCCAAGTATGGTGACCCCCATACTTAGAATTTGTGCTCTGCATGTAACCCATCCAAGTGCACACACAGTAATGAACACACACAGAGCAGTGGGCAGCCATATTGCTGCTGCACCCGGGGAGCAGTTGGGGGTTCAGTGCCTTGCTCAAGGGTCTCACCTCAGTCATGGCATTGAGAAGGCTGGTTATTCACTCCCCCACCAACAATCTCTGCCGGACACGAGACTCGAACCTGCAACCTTCAGGTTACAAGTCCGACTCTCTAATGCTCTTTCAAGCAATAACTTAAAACACTGTCTAATATTTGATGGCTGCTCTGTAAATTCACCATCATCTGTTAAGAACCTAGGTGTGCTATTTGATAGCAATCTTTCCTTCAAAGACATGTCTAGCATTTGCAAAACAGCATTTTTCCATCTTAAAAACAAATTGAAATTATGACCTGTGCTCTCAATGTCAAATGCAGAAATGTTAATTCATGCGTTCATGACCTCCAGGTTAGATTATTGTAATGCTTTATTGGGTGTTTGTTCAGCACGCTTAATAAACAAACTCCAGCTGGTCCAAAATGTTCTTACTAGAACCAAAAAGTATGAGCATATTAGCCCGGTTCTGTCAACACTGCACTGGCTCCCTAATAAACGTTGTATAGATTTTAAAATCTTGCTAATTACTTATAAAGCCCTCAATGGTTTAGCTCCTCAGTACATGAGCAAGCTCTTATCACAAAACTCTGGCAATCTGATAATACCCAGAATATTGAAATCAACTGCAGGCAGCAGATCATTTTCATATTTAGTGCCTAAACTCTGGAACAATCTACCTAACTTTGTTCGGGAGGCAGACACACTCTGACAGTTTAAATCTAGACTACAGACCCATCTCTTTAACCTGGCTTACACATAACACATTAACACATTTCTTTAATTAAAATTTGTTAAAGGATTCTTAGGCTGAATTAATTAGGTCAACCAGAACCGGGAACACTTTCCATGACCTGATGTACTCACTGCATCATAAGAAGAATGGGATCTACGCTAATATTAGTCTGTCTCTTGCTTACCTGAGGTCATCGTTGCCACTCAGATCCAGTCTGTATCCTGATCAGACGGTCACTGCAGTCCCCTTATCCAGTTCATATCCAGATGGTGGATAGGGATACAGGTAAACATTGCTTGTTTGTTGGTCAGAGAAGAACTGAACCCCCGTCTGAGCCTGGTTTCTCCCAAGGTTTTTTTCTGTCACCGATGGAGTTTTGGTTCCTTGCCGCTGTGACCTCTGGCTTGACAAACTGAAGAATGGTAACTGTTTATTTTTGCATTGTTGACACACAACCTTCTTATCTGTTACTGTGAAGCTGCTCTGACACAATCTGTATTGTAAAAAGTGCTATATAAATAAAGGTGACTTGACTTGACCACATTTTGTTATGTACAGCCTTATTCCAAAATTGATTAAATGTATTATTTTCCTCAAAATTCTATCAATTCTGTCAGTGGATCACCAGATTTCTGACAGATAGGCAACAGCTAGTAAGACATTGAAATTCTTGTCAAACAGCCACATTACAAGCACTGGTGCCCCTCAGGGTTGTGTTCTCTCCCCACTGCTCTTCTCTCAGTACACCAACAATTGCACTTTGAAAGACCCCTCTGTCAATAGATGACACCACACGTATCATCCTCATTCAGGATGTTGATGAGTCTGCCTACAGACCGGAGTTTAAAGAGCTGGCTGTCTGGTGCAGTCCTAACAACCTGGATCATAGCTTTCAGGAGAACTCCCCCTGCACTCTCCCCACTCACCATCATGGGCAGCACTGTGGCTGCAGTGGAGACATTCAAGTTCCTAGGGTCCAGCTGTTTAATTCCAGGTTGCAGCAAAGGTCATTAGTTCAACCAGAACCTGGAACACTTCTTATAACTTCTCATATTGTAAGAAGAAGGGCATCTATGCTAATATTAGTCTTTTCATTCTTATTTCAAAGTCACTGTAGCTACCCAGAACCAGATGAGTCCTCTGTTCAGTCTGTCTTGTGTTGCAGTCTAGAATTAAACCACACCATGCTGGTTTTGCCTCGCCATAGGAGAGCTGGCCCCCTCACTGAGCCTGTTTTTTTTTTTTTCTCTCTTCTTCTTAATTTTTGTCACTGATGGAGTTGTGGTTCCTTGCCAGTTGGGGACACCTCATTTCCAGCAATATTGAAAAACTGACTGTTTACTATTACCCTCTTTTTTAGAGCTGCTTTACAGTAGAATTTAACTTATTTGCATTATTGACACATTACTTTCCTGCTTAACACTGAAAAACTGCTTTGACACAATTCGTATTGTATAAAGCAGTACAGAAAAAAGTAACTTGACTCTACTTTACATTTAGCTACCATCAATACATTATATTCAAACTATTCTTCAAGATTCTTTTGTCATGAAGATGGTGCTTGTTTTTTCTCTAGTTCTTCATCAGAGGTCTCCATACACCACAAAGACTGCATTTCACCCCAGATTACATTTCCCGTAATCCATTTCACACAATATTAATTAGTAGATACACCCGTACCCTATCAGATGGACTATTTACAGTCACACACACACACACACACACACACACACATATTCACACTCATTCAGTATTGTTTAGCCTTTAGCAAAATTACAAAGCTATTAATAGTCAAAGTCTGAGTCATAGTAATAGTCTAGTCTAGTTTTGTCTTGTCTTGCCATGTCATTGCCTAACTACCCTTGTCTTCATCCTAGCTAGCCGGTTTATCTAGTTTTGCTTATTCGCTGCCTCCCCTGACCAGTTTTTCCTATATTGCTTGCATGCCAGTGATTATGCCTCAGCACAATGCATGCCTGTATTTGACCACATTTTGTTAAATAAATCATGTAGATGGAGCCACACTTCATTGTCTCAACTCGTCATGTCACACCTTTATGATTGTGGCCATATTTTTTATTTTCAGAATTAAACATGTATGTTTCATATTTATAGTAAGCAGCCTATTAAACCACAAACTTACCTTGATAGGTCAATACAGGACAATTAGTGAATAAAACAAAGGATGAACTTATCAGTAATTAAAAACAAATGAGAATATAAACAGAAAACTGGAAATAAACACAGGAAACTAGAATTCAAATATAACAGGAACAGAAAAAAATCATCATAGGAGTGTCTTAACAGAAACAACCGTAACTAGCAATGACATTTAGTGTATTAGTGTTGATTGGTATTAGGGCAATCTGAGCATTCCTGGTGATGTCATTGTAAAACTATTTAAATAAATGCTGACCAAAACACTAACCACACAATGTTACCCATGGTTTTACTAAAATATGATTTTTTTTATTATATTGCTGGTGATTGTATTAAAATTGTAGAATGTACAATAGTAGCGGAACAAGACACAAGTGAAGATCACACTATAACAATGACTATAACAATAGGATGATTCAAACATAATGTTTCATGTGATAACAATAGATAATAAATAATACATTTAATAAAATAATGTGTAAGTTCAAACTTTGCAAAAACAAATATGGATGACATAAAACATTAATAAAGATTTTGTCTCCCTTTAAAACTAGGATCATCGAGCATATTTAGCTGCGTTTATATGACAGATATGTCTATGGGAGTTTGCTGTTCTACTGCAACAACACAGGGGAGTCTGGATAAATCTTAAATCCAGCATAGAGGGGTTCAGTGAATGTGGTGTTGAATGTGTATAAGTGTGTGAATATGTGTGCATCAGAGACACTGTAGAAGGACAGAGAGCCAGCCGACCAGTCCAGATACACTCCTACTCTTTTAGATGATGAAGGAGCAGGTATATCTGTTTGCTTTAGATTGTGACAAGCAGAATAACTTCTGCTAGAGCAATACAGATTCCAGGACATTTCATTGTATCCAAACCAACAGTCTTCACTCAGCCCTTTCCTCCTGATTCCCTTATAAGCTACTGAAATATCAGCTCCCCTTCCACTCCATTCAACCTCCCAGTAACAGCGTCCAGTCAGACTCTCATTACACAGAACCTGCTCAAAGCCATCAAATCTGTCTGGATGATCAGGATACAGCTGATGATCTTCCACTCGTGTCACCTTCCTGTTCTCCTCAGACAGGATGAGTTTAGCATGTGCTGTGTTTGGATCCAGTGTGGGATTACATGCATCTGAACACAAGAAGAGAGAAGAAAAGGAAACTTTCACAATACAATACAATCTTAACAAGCATAAAATAACACATGCATGAGACCAATCTTTGAAAAAGCACAGAAAAACACACTGCATTTGACATGAAACAACCCAAAAACAAGGATAAATCAGCGGTATATAACAAATAAAAGCACTGGAATTTATGTTTTTGCATTGCTGTAAAATCGATTCTGACGCAGAGGACAGCCAATGGATCAAACTATTTGGCTGTTCTATTATGTAAATATTTATAACATTTATATAATTAATTATAATTTATAATATAGTTATCATCATATCATTTGCACTAATTTTGTAGTGCTTTCATTTTATTGTATAGTTTGTGAATTATTTCTACTGTTTGTACAGTTTATGCAATTGTTTTCAATACTTTCTGAACTTAGTGTTTACTGTTCATACGCAGATTGAAAATATATTTATCTGGAAAAAAAACACTTTTTTTTTTTTACTGTGTTTTGTTATTATACAACACTGTTTCCATTTAATTTACTCCCTACACGTTTTTGGACACATCTGTATTGTCAGTAAATAGACCTGTTTTTCACTGAAAGCCATAGGTAAATGGCCATAACTTGCTTGGGGAATGTAATATGTAGACAAAAAATGTATTTGGAAATGTAAAACACAAAGATACATATTTCTAAAGAAAAAAAAAAAACGAATTGTTGCTTGCATTTTTCTTAAAATTCTGGAAATTCAGTAATTCTTAGAGAAAACACACAGAAAAGGTCTTTATTTATGTTCTATGTCTTCATTTGCAATTGCATTTGGATTATTTTACGTTTTATGCATCCGCAATTGAAAATACAATTTGCAATTCCTTTTGAAAATAGTCCAGGATATATTTCCTTATTATTTTGTTGTTGTTGTTTGTTTGTTTAATGTATGTCTCTGTTTGGAGTAGACATAGTTACATATAATTACTTTGGACACTTTTCATGATTAGTAATCAGAGCTGGGTAGATTACTTACAAATTGTAATCCATTACTGATTCCAAATTACATGACAAAAATTGTGGTCAGTAATGTAATCAGTTACATTACACATTTTAGGTAATATATTCAGATTACTTTTGACCTAACTTGTTTATCACATTGATTTAAATAGGATAATATTTTACCATAATGATTTAAAAATACAAATAGTGAAAAAAATATTTACTCATTGTAATTAACAACATGGAGTGCATTAAACATTATATTACATCAAGGTTCCCCAAACTAGGGTTTGTAAAGGAACTTCAGGGGGTTTCTTGATCTTAATGAAAAGCAATGAAAAAAAGCAATAACAATGAATTAAATCAGAAAAAAAAAAAATAATAATAATAATAATAATAAATCATTTAAATAAAGAAAAAAAAAAGAAGAAAAAGGGGTATTTCTGTCTTTGTTTTAAAGCAACAATTAAAATAAAACACTTACTAAAAGAAATGAAATATTTTTATTTAGACTAAACAAAATTATAAACGCAACACTTTTTGTTTTTGCCCCCATTTTTCATGTGCTGAATTCAAAGATCTAAGACTTTTTCTATGTACACAAAAGGCCTATTTCTTTCAAATACTGTTCATAAATCTGTCTAAATCTGTGTTAGTGAGCACTTCTTTGCCGAGATAATCCATCCACCTCACAGGTGTGGCATATCAAGATGCTGATTAGACAGCATGATTATTGCACAGGTGTGCCTTAGGCTGGCCACAATAAAAGGACACTCTAAAATGTGCAGTTTTATCAAACAGCACAGTGCCACAGATCTCGCATGTTTTGAGGGAGCGTGTGATTGGCATGCTGACTGCAGGAATGTCCACCAGAGCTGTTGCCCATGAATTGAATGTTCATTTCTCTACCATAAGAAATTATAATAATATCCAGCAACTTTGCACAGCCATTGAAGAGGAGTGGGCCAACATTCCACAGGCCACAATCAACAACCTGATCAACTCTATGTGAAGGAGATGTGTTGCACTGTGTGAGGCAAATGGTGCTCACACCAGATACTGACTGGATACGGACCCCCCAAATACACTGCACATTGTAGAGTGTCCTTTTATTGTGGCCAGCCTAAGGCACACCTGTGCAATAATCATGCTGTCTAATCAGCATCTTGATATGCCGCACCTGTGATGTGGATGGATTATCTCGGCAAAGGAGAAGTGCTCACTAACACAGATTTAGACAGATTTGTGGACAAAATATGAGAGAAATAGGCCTTTTGTGTACATAGAAAATGTCTTAGATCTTTGAGTACAGCTCATGAAAAATTGGGGCAAAAACAAAAGTGTTTATAATTTTGTTTCAGTGTACCTGCATGCCATATGACCATTAATTGACATCAAAGAAATCATGAATCCCTTCGTAAACCTGAAATGTCTCCTAAATTCAGTGGTCAAATGCTGTATCACCACCTGAATAATGACTAGTCTATGTGTGAATGTCCACAAAACTGTACTTTCTGAGTGTATATATTTGGTAGGCTATTTTAGAATTTAAAAGATGAAAAAGAGAAATTAGGGAGAATCAATAAATTATGAATAATTTATTGCTATTGTGTGAATAATATGTAATCAAGTAATCAATAAAAAAGTAACTGTAGTCTGATTACAAGTATTTTAAAATGTAACTTACTCTAATTACAACTACTTCATTTTTGGAATCTGATTACGTAATCCAGATTACATGCAATCAGTTACTACCCAGCTCTGTTAGTAATTACGTAAATATTTTAATAAACACTTACAATTGGCATGAGAGATGAAAAAAATAACTGAATTCAAAACTGAATATACAACATCAATGTGAGGATGTGTCTGTGTTTGCATTAAAACATACATTTTCGCAGTCCTAGTGAAATCCTGGTCTCTCCTCCATGGTCCGTACTACAGTAACACAAACATACCAAATTACAGTGACATATAGAGCAGTGGTTTTCAAACCTGTCCTGGAGGCACCCCTGCCCTGCACATTTTGCATGTCTCGCTTATCTAACACACCTGATTCAAATCATCACATCATTAGTGGAGACTCCAAGACTTGATTTGGGTGTGTCTAATAAGGGAGACATACAAAATGTGCAGGGCAGGGGTGCCTCCAGGACAGGTTTGAAAACCACTGATATAGAGTATCTACTGTAAACTACATTTGTATTGTATTAATGCTCTTAAAATGTTAATATGTCAAAATCTCAACATGCAATACTGTGAGTAACATCAGGCATATCTACTGAATTTATACTGAGAAAAACAAAAACAAAAACACAAATAATAATAAAACACTAGATTTTACATACTTGAGTATCTGCAGTTTATAGTTTGGATCCTTCAGTTTGTGTTTGAGCAGCTGGACTCCTGATTGTCCTGGGTGATTGTAGCTCAGATCCAGCTCTCTCAGGTGTGAGGGGTTTGAACTCAGAGCTGAAGACAAATAACCACAGCCTTCCTCTGTCACCATACAGCCAGACAACCTACAGATGAAAAATGGTCAGTGTTAGTATGCTTTTATTACTTAATTCTTTCTCAAAATACTCATATGCAGACATGTATATGATGACATTTCAATGATGAACTGACTTTAACTGAAATTAAGTGATTACTGTTGTAATTTTACATTACTGACACACTATTATATTAGCTGCATTGACA
This sequence comes from Cirrhinus molitorella, assembly GCA_033026305.1. Classification (NCBI taxonomy): domain Eukaryota; kingdom Metazoa; phylum Chordata; class Actinopteri; order Cypriniformes; family Cyprinidae; genus Cirrhinus; species Cirrhinus molitorella. Next base: position 44,529,638 of record CM065120.1, read on the forward strand.
CAATCTATATTGTTAAAAGCACTATATAAATAAAGGTGACATGTATGCATTCAGATTTGATTTATTTTTAGGTGCAAACACCAAAATTTAATTTATTAAATTATTATATTAACGTAATTAATTAAATTTAAAATGACATCAAATTGTAATATAATTTTGCATACATGGTGCATACTGAGACTAAAAGCACTCGAGTGGGGACTAAGATCCTTTCACATATTAATTTATTTTATAGACTATGGCATAGTAAAAAAAAAAAAAGATTATTTTTAATTTCTGTTGCATGTCTGTGCTCGTCCACTGCATTGTTTCTCTTCTCCAACCCTGCAGCTCTCTCCGTTAGCTTAGTGTTAGTGGCACCTGTCCAGGTCTTTCTTCAGTTACTCGTGCTATTTCTCCATGTTGAGTTCGGTGTTGCACATAGATTACACTTGACTATGCATTTTGTCCTTTTCTCTGATGAACTGGAAATAACAGGAGTATGCCCTTCACACAAATGTAGAATCCCTCACAGTCAACACAACCATTGAATCACAGCAACAGGAAACATATTTTACCCATGCTATTTATTCTCTGGTGCTTTTTCCCCTTAATTTAAAGTTAAAATATGAAGTTGTAACTTGCATTTCTTTAAAAAAAAAAAAACATGCTGAATTGCATTAACAGTGCTTGCATTTTAATGCCTTTTATTTGCAGGGCTTGAGGTGCTAAAATATACATAATTGTATATTTTACCCTGATGAGCTTGTTCAGGTGTGTTGAAGCTAAACTCTCCAGGAAAGTGGATCTTGAGGTTCAGATCTGAGGACCCCTAAGGTAGAACAAGTCATTCATTCACAAAAACTGATTTTGAAATTCAGCCCCTAAAAAAGCAAGCCCTGAGAATAGGCATTAAAATGTAAGCATTGTTAATCCAATGCATTTTTTTTTCATTTAGTGCAATTCAACATGCTTTTCTTTTTCAAAGACATTTGTCACTATTTTTCTTCCTTAATGTATTAACATCATTAAGCGCAGCTTTAATTCTGGCAGGTCACGTTAGTCAACCTCGCATCAGCTGACTCTCAGCTGATCCACGTCTACCTATAGGAATATGACACCTATCTCAGCTTCCTATATATGGTCCTTCAATATTATCAGCAGCTTTAGCATCGCTCAATAGCTAATAAATGGCAATTTTGGCAGAGAAACTCCTTTATCTCACTATGAATTGGGCACTCTGGAATTTAGCGAGAGCATTTAGTTCCCCTTATGGATTTCCCCTCCGATTCATTAAATTTTGTTCACGTAAATATGCATATTTTCAGTGGGGTTAAGTTAGTTTTACCTGTATCATCCCTCACACATTCAGCGATAATCTGCAATTTATTTATTTTATTTAATTCTATAACAAATTTTCGCTTGTTATAGAAATTGGAAATGTGACGTCAGCAACTCAATGAAAATAAACAACTTGACCAAAATCTGGCTTTGTCATTTGTATTTATTATTTAATACAGATTCATAATTTCAGATCCACTTGAATTTGTAAGTGCTCATGCTATAAATAATCTATGAAAACACGTTTGTAAATGTTATGTGTGATATAGCATCTCTTTATAAGGAATTGTGTAAAGTTATTTGTTCTATTTCAGTCCATTAAAACTTATTTGGTGTAGTGCTTTTACAATATAATTCATTTCAGAGCTGCATTATAGAGGGTCGTACTTTATCCCTTAATGCTTTAACATTAATGTCATGAATGCCCTGTATATCACAGCAGTAGCAACATGCTACTAGCAACAGAGAGCTTGCTCTAGGCAAGTTGTAAGTAAGGGACTGTGGGGAAGATTTTCAACGCATTGATCATAAGCTGCCTGATTCGAAAGTAGCATTGCTCACTCTTTGCCACATTATTGACATGAACTCCATGACATTGATGACTGACTCAAGAATAAGTTCAGAAGGAATCTTCACTCCCACACGAGAAGGATATCAAGAGATCATGCCTCCATGTCATAGCTGGCCATGCTTAATTTAATTTCCTCAGGAAGCAAAGCTAAGTTCCTTCTGAGGCTCCCAGGTTATTGGCAACATGCTGTTGCTAAGGCTATCCATGTGGCTTATGCTTATGTAGTTGTTTAAGTGTAAAGTTTGCGGTAAGCTTATATTAAAAATTAAAGTTGTTGTCATTTGAAGTGTGTAGGCCTTCTTGCATTATTATGCTGTTATATTATGATTATATATTCAGTGGCATAAAATGATGTCAAATTGACAATTGTATCACTTATTGCAATTATTTCTGTGGCAATAGATTGCACAACAAAAAACTTCCCTTCTTACCTCAGTACCTCCAGGTGACAGTTTGGACTCTTCAGTCCATCTGAGAGCACCTTCACTCCTAAATCCTGCAGGTCATTGTTACTCAGATCCAGCTCTCTCAGGACAGAATTTGAAGATTGTAGGGCTGATGACACAGTTTCACAATGCCGACCAGTGAGATTACAGCCAGCAAAACTGAGAGAGAGTAAAAGTCATGTTTAATTAATTAAAAGTCATAATTAATTGTTAACCTTATTCTTCAACTGTATGATATCAGCTATGAATGATGTCAGCTTTATTCTAGAAGAAGACATTCAGCTGAAATAACTGAAACATTATTATTCATCACTCACAGAGCCTTTCTGCAGTTGATCACAGCTGGTATCAGTCGTCTTCTCCCCTCATCTGATGTGTTGTATTTCTTGAGATCCAGCTCATCCAGCACCTCCTCTGACATCTGAAGCATGTAGGCGATTGTTGAGCAGTGAGACGGAGAGAGTTCCTTCTCTGAGTGTTTGTCTGATTTCACAAACTCCTGAATCTCTCTGGACAGAGTCTGATCTTTTACTTCCAGCAGACAGAGGAACAGATTGATGGATCTTTCAGTGGAGAGTCCATGTCCATCTCTGATCTTCTCATTAATGTACTGTGTGGTTCTCCTGATGCTCTCTGAGCTGTTCTCTGTGTGTGTCAGTAGATCCTGCAAGAGTCTCTGATTGGACTCCAGTGAGACGCCCAGCAGGAACCGCAGGAAAAGATCCAGATGGCCATTTTCACTCGCAATGGCTCTATCTACTGCACCTTCCAGTAAACTATAAATTAAATCAAAAAACTTGGATGTGACAGATGTTTGTCTGTTGTAATAGTCAAACACATAGAAAGCAGCAAGAAACTCCTGAATGCTCAAATGAATAAAGCTATAAACTTTCTTCTGATGAATCACAGATTCCTCCTTAAAGATCTCAGTGCAAATCCCAGAATACACTGAGGCATCAGTGACGTCTATGCCGCTCTCAATCAGGTCCTCCTCATAGAACATCACATTGCCCTTCATCAGCTGTTTGAAAGCAACTTTAGCAAGTTTCACAATCACTTCCCTGTTGGACTGCAGGAGTTTCTCTGGATCTCTCTCTTCATACTTCTGTTTCCTCATGCTGATCTGAATCAGCAGGAAGTGGATGTACATTTCAGTCAGAGTTTGAGGGATTTCTGCACACAGATCTTCTTTCAGGAGCTTCTGAAGCACAGTGGATGAGATCCAGCAGAAGACGGGGATGTGGCACATGATGTGGAGGCTTCTTGCTCTTCTGATGTGTGAGATGATTCTGCTGGCTTGATGCTGGTCACTGATTCTCTTCATGAAATATTCCTCCTTTTGAGGCTCATTGAATCCCTGAATTTCTGTCAGACGGTTGATGTATTTGGAGGGGATCTGATTGGCTGCTGCTGGTCTGGAGGTGATCCAGATGAGAGCAGATGGAAGCAGCTCTCCTTTCACGAGGTTTGACATCAACACACTCACTGTTGAAGTTTCAGTCACATCACAAACTTTCTGATCATCTGAAAACATCAGTGTGATTCTGCTTTCATCCAGACCATCAAAGATGAACACAACTTTACACTCCTCATAAATATTTGAGTCCAGATCTTGAAGTTCAGGATGAAAGTCCAGCAGAAGTCTGTGAAGACTGTACCGATGATCTCCGATCAAGTTCAGCTCTCGAAATGGAAGCACAAACATGAAATCTACATCCTGATTGGCTTTTCCTTCGGCCCAGTCCAGAATTAACTTCTGCACAGAGACGGTTTTTCCGATTCCAGCGATGCCTTTAGTAAGAACAGTCTTGATTTGGTGTTTCTCCTCACATCCTGATTCAGGTGAGGCTTTAAAGATGTCATTGCAGTAGATTGGAGTGTCTTGTGAGTGTTGTGTTCTGGCTGTTTTCTCCATCTGTAAAACCTCATGTTCTTCATTCACTCCTTCACTCTCTCCCTCTATGATGTAGAGCTGTGTGTAGATCCTGTTCAGGAGGGTTTCATTCTGTTGGAGATTGTTTCCCTCAAACAACCTCTCATATTTTTTCTTCATGTTGGTTTTGTGCTGGTCTTTGACTCTCTGCATGTCTACAGTCTCCAGTGAGTGTTTCTGCAGGATTGATTCAGTTCTTTCCTGTCTGATGTAACTCTGATGGTGGGATGTAGAGGACGACAAAGATCTGATCACCTCTTTTATCTCCCCCCTGCTGAAATGAAAAAAAAGAAATGAGCAACAAAAAAGTTAAATATGGGCATTAGAAGACCATCAGATATACAGATATACAGTATATTTTTTTGGAGAACACATAGTTTTATTTCACTGAAAGCATTATTCATGGGAGATACACTGCTTTAAATTAGCCAATAAATTTACTGTACACTAACAGAGACACTAGTCAGTGCTCATCTAAATCCAGGATGTTGCTCCACAGAGCTGTCACTCTTCACAGGCATATCGGTTGTAGAGTGTTCAGACGAAAAATCCATTTACTTTTAGTTTGTAAAAATTTGCCTTCCAAATTTGTATGACGACCAGTGTTGGGGAAAGTTACTTTTAAAAATAATGCATTACAATAATGTGTTACTCCCTAAAAAAAGTAACAAATTACATTACTTAGTTACTTTTTATGGAAAGTAATGTGTTACATTACTTTTGTGTTACTTTTGCGTTGCTTTCAAATCTGGACATCGCTTTTTTTCTAGCCAAAACATCTAAAAATTCTTAAATCAAGAAGGATTTTCAAAACAAGTAGAAATTATTGTCTTGTTTTTTTCTGAAAACAAGTCAAAATTAAGTGTGTTTTTGCTTAAAACAAGCAAAATAATCTCCCAATGTCATAAGCAAAATAATGTTTTCTGTTTGAAATAAGATTTGTTTTGCCAGATTTGTTCTATGAAAACAAAACAAAAAAAAAATATTATTTACTTGTCTAGAAAATCCTTTGTGATTTAATATATATATATATATTGATTTTATATATATATATATATATATATATATATATATATATATATTTGGAAACAAGACAAACAATCTTAAATTGGATCAACAAAGGTCAGCAGCAAAGTCATTGGTTAATAAAAAGGACTATAGGGTAAACCCTGTTTTAATGGATACTTGAAGCATTTAACAAACTATTCCTATCTGTCAGTTTACAATATGCTGTTGCAGATAACGTTTGATCCTCCTTCACAACTTTAGTATCAAGGAATGGAAGTTCTCCCTCATTGAATTCCATGTTAAATTCAATTAAATCTCAAAAGCCATTCATTTTTTATTTTTATCTTTATTGTATTATTTCTTCTGCTTTCTTTTATTATATGTTGGGCAGTCTAAAAAGGCATTTCACTGCATGTCGTACTCTGTATGTATATGCATGTGACAAATAAAATTTGAATTTGAATTTGATATATTCATAGAAAGATTGTAATTCCTTTCTTTGAAAAGTATAAATACGTCATTGATATATCTCCAATAAAACAGAAGTTTACTGGAGAAGGGGTTGTTAAAAAATGCAAACCTATGCTCCAAAAGCCCCATGTTAATATTGCTAAATCTGGTTCGAAATAGGACCCCATTGCAATACCCTGTTTGCAAATAGTAATTGTTTTCATGCAAGAAATAATCCTTAGTAAGAATCATGAATCTTGCCATATCTACCAATACAGCAGTAGGAAAATTTATTTTTTTTCCCCTCACGGTTTATAGTGTATTGGTATTTTTTGTTTGCTTGTTGGTTTGTTTTTGCTTCTTCTCCCCTCATATGTTGATTGATTGTATGGAGATTTTTTTGACTTTCCTCTGGATAGATTTGTAAATTGACCAAAACGTTTGTTGATTTTAATATGTACTGAGCACTTTTGCACTTTATAAGAATAAAATAAGATCTACAGTGCTAGTATCTCAGCATGTGATCCATTGATTTGGATACACAACAAATGAATTTCAAGAATTTTGCTGTTTTATAATTCGAAGACCAATATCTTTAGAGCCAAAAGAAAGATTATGATATGTTTAGGCTCATTTTAATCAAAAGAATGAAAATAATTAGAAAGTAATGAAGTGCCATTTGCCACGATCTATGCATGTTTCATGAAGTTATGAGTGGAAATGTAACCTATATTTTTTTCTCAATTTTAATGGTTTCATAAGTGATAATATCAGATTATTAAACTGAAAAGTTACAAGTGGAAGTTATTTTTAGCTTCAACAACAGCTTGATATGAGATGAGATTGTTCTGAATTCTGTATCAGATGCAGGTACGTTAATCACACTCGCTCAGTCCATCTCTGCAGCTTTTAGTGCAGTAATACAATAAGCTATCAATGAAGCAGCTCAACATTCCTTCATTGCTAGTTGTAAAGTGACGTTTTGGAATTAGTAACGCAGGCCTGTGCTCAGCTGTTCAAATGTCAGACTTTGATTTGAATCCGTAGCAGAAGGAAGTAGTTTGCACAAAAGAGGACTTTTAAAGACACTCCGTTGTTATTTTGTTTATCAAACTGTTGTATAAATGCAATATTGTACTCGTAGACTCGGCTATATATCGGCACGGCTGTAGGTAATCACAGCGTGCTGATATACAGCCATATATCAAGTGTACAGTGTGATATATATGACACAAGATCGAAATAGGGCCCCACTGCAATACCCTGGGTTTGCAAATAGTAATTGGGAGAATGAAAATAATTAGAAAACAATGAAGTGCCATTTGCCACGATCTATGCATGTTTCACGAAGTTATGAATGGAAACGTAACCTATACTTTTCTTAGTTTTAATGGTTTTATTTAGGTGAGATCTATACCTACGGCCGTATCACAGCCGTGCAGATATAAAGCAATATCTCAAGTCTACTAGTGTGATATATATGGCACAAGATAGTTATATAAGTTCACAGAACTGACTCAATTATCTCAACTCACATTTTTCTTCAATTCCGCACAGCTGCTGTTTACGTAGTGCTATGCTTATTTGGATGCAGTAGAAATGCGATATTCATCACTGCTGTTTTGTGGTGTTTTGCTGAATGCATCACTTTTATCACATGTGTGCAAGTACAGGTGTGATGATTGTTTCTGATTACTGTATGTATGTACACTAACGCCGTCCCTGAGAATGAGTCATGATAGAGACACATCTACACATATTAGCCTATAAAACATTTACTTGATGACTTTAAGTTTGTAGACAAATATTTAATAATGTTATATAACCCAGTCTGAATGCAAATCCAAATAATTTAATTGTATTCTTTTATTTTTTATTTTTTTGGCCTTTTTCCAGGGCTGTTAAAATGCTGAAATATAATCCATTTTTGAAATCCCATTTAAGGAAGGTAGAAAAGTGCACATCCTTTTATGAATACATGGTCAGATAAAGAAAGTTACTTGCTTACCACAAAACATGCGGCCGTTTGAATACGTTGTTTTTTTCTTGAAATGGCGTCGCTTCTTTTCATCTTCTTTCACTTTCGTTATTAACCCAGCTTTTACAAAGGACAATCACACTCCCTCTAGTGGCTCAGAGCAGCACACAAAATTACTTGAAATTAAACTCAACATGGGAATTAGACATCAGAACCATTGCATGTCTTAATATGGGAAAATGCTTATTGTTAATATTCACCACTCTATTGCATGATTAACTTACTAACAAGATAACAGGCTATACAAGACAAAGTCTCAGTACAGCCTACTCATTAGGAAGGTTTAAGTTTCAGTGCGATTTTAGTCTGGTCTTTAAAAGAACTATGCTAGTTATGATCTTTGGTGGTTGCAAAAAATATCAAATATTTTTGTTAGATTTCATATGTACACAATGTTTGCAAATGTTTTTTTCATCGCTCACATTAGTAAACCAGAAACACATCCAGAGGACATTTACACTAGCAAATCCTTTCAATATTGGATATGAATAGAGGTTTGTTTGTTCATTCATTCATTCATTTGGGATAATACAGTAAGATGACAATGTTTGTTCTGAAAACAACTCCTGTAATAGAGTCTGCAAACTGTGATTATATTTTATGGATTTTTAGTCTGAATGGGGCCTATGTTTCTGCTTTGATGTCACAATCAAAGAGCGCTGACTGAACATCTGATGCATAAGCCAAAAAAAAAACAAAAAAAAAACAATTGAGATTTCAAAGTCATCATCAGATTGGTTGAATCCTAGGACTTGTGGGAGATGTGTGTTGCTTTCTTTGACGGTTCATCTGAAAACAAAGCCATCCTGATGCCAAACTCCCTCTTGGAAGAAGAAAGCTGCAGTGTTTACAAGTGTGCATAGTAGTGTAATTAGAGAAAGCATACAGAGTCTTTATAAGACGTCCAAAAGTTTTGCTTGTGAGGCAATGAAATAAAAAAATAAAAAAATAAATAAACAAAATCAGAAAACATGTCTTGTAAATAAAGACTCTGGATTCAAACTGTATTCATGTGCTTTTACTGAAAACTCTAGAACAACATTACATGCATACAACTGGCTGTCGTTCTCACTCCCTATAGCCCTAGCCAGCCTATAGTTGCACAGTTAAAACCCCACATGTACCACTATACAAATCCATTCAGAATCAAAACCACTGACCACTCTAAAATCTAAAACTCCTTCAGCCAGCATCTATTATAAAACACTTTTAAGCCAAATATACCTTGAATAAATGAAAGACATCTGGACGTAATCCACTAATGAAATTGTCATGATTTCACTGCATTAGTGCATTTTGAACTTACTGTTTGAATTCGCTAGCTGGATCCTTGGACTTTCTTGGAGTTTACTAGTATAAAATAATGTGATTGAATAATCATGCTTATTTTCATTTTTAAAGGTATTGTTTTTTTTTTTTTTTTAGAATGAACTGATTCAAATTAGTAATCAATCAATGATTAATTATTATTATACTCCTTCTGACATGCTCTTGTGTCTCACACATTAAAAATCCCTGAGGTAGACTGACTCCACTTGCATTCATTCAGCCAGTATTCATCCAGTCAACGCGCTTCATGTAAGTATACTCCATTTATTTCCATTTGTTGTTTCCATTCTTACAAAGCAACTTACCGCCATGCGGTTGGACAATTGTTTGTAATAACTGACAGGCATCTCAGGCTGACTACTACATCCTTTTGAGCAGCACCCTACATGTATTATTTAGGTGCAGTGACCGGTATGCAACACTAGAGGTAGGTATTCAGCTTAAAAGTTTAGTTCACTTCCAGAACAAAAAAATAAAATGACACTTTATATACTTTTTTAACGTCAAATGCTCGTCTTGTCTCTCTGTGATGTGCATGAGTAGTCTGTGAATCATCGGTTCAAAACAGTCTGTGTACGTTGAAAACTTCAATCTCATTTTCTTTAACATGTCAAGATGAGAGGTGTTGCCTTCTGGGTAGTGTGATAGTGATAGTTCTTTGATCGCTTCAGCCAATGCCCTGCTAATATTAAATCCCTCCCATGCCAGCTTTATATTGGGCTCAAGCAGCTCAGTCTCAGGGCAGTGTCTTTTGTGTGCCAGCTCCACAATGTTCTCCTGGTACAGCTATTACTAGCCCTGCCATTCATTACAAAACACAGAGTGATTTAATCATCAAAGGGTTAAAATGACAAAAAGCTATTTAATGGTACTTTACCTGGTCTTGCATTCTGCATGTCTTCATCTGATGTGTTCTGTAAAGCATTCATTGGAATTTCTCTGGCATCAATTGTCTCCACCTTTTCTGAGGGTAAAAAAGATATTCACACCTGGTCATCTCAGTCATAGACTATCGAATGATGGTTGAGAGGTCTCCACTTCCTTCCACTGTAGAAAAGTGAAGCTAAAACATCTGAGTGTGGTCACTATCATCTTGCGAAAATTAACTCCCACAGACCCAATCGCAAGATGGCACCACACCTTCAAATAACTCACAGAAGCCAAATGTATTAGCAAAATGAGCAACTGAACATATATCAAGGTGAAAAGCACTACGTAAAATCATAGACTGTAAAAAACATGGACGTAGTGTCAGTGACGTCACCCGTAGGTTTCTGAAGAGTGTTTTTGAAGCAAAAGTTGGGCGGGGCCTGTTGTCGCCGTTTTGGAAGCGCGCCACTCAAGGATAATAGAAAATGGACAAATAGGCGGGACGTGGGTGGAGCTAAGGTGTCTGGTTTTTTAAATTATTAAAATAATCCTGATAAAGTAACACCCTAAGAAAAAACAAACGCAATAACAGGGCTGAGATGCCAAGCTCAACTGCTGGAATAAGCTGAGGGAATGTGAAGACTGCCTGAAACCAGCTGTCACTCGAGTGGCCACGCCCTTAATTATGCAGAATTTTAATGCTTAATATAATTTAAACGGGTGAGTTAGACTCCCTCAGAGTTGAAGGGCAAGACTAGCTGTAAAAACCAAAACCGCTTTTTGCACCAGGCTGTAAACATGTTTTTATCTGTTATAAAGTTGAGCATTTTAACACAAGAGTCTATGGGGATTTGCTCCCTTTTGCAGACAGCCTCAAGCGGCCAGCCGATGAACTGCAGCTTCAGTCACTTCCGTACTGTTTACTGTTTGCTGCTTGCCTAAAATGCTGAATATCATCTCTGATTTTTTATTTTATTTATTTTTCTTTTTTTGATTATTTAGATTATTTAGTCCTGTTTGTTTACAAGGAGAGGGCGAAGCTTATGACCTATGAAATGCTGAAATGCAACTGAAATGCTTTGGCTTAACTTCTCAGGCTGTGTGAGACACATTTGGCCTACACTGCGGGTTGTGGATACAAGTTTCCAGAAACGACAGCACATTCACACTTCCAAGTGGATGAACCCAGTTCTCCTTTCTAGTTCCTCTCACAGAAAGTTTGCTATGCATTTCTGAGTGCCACAGGGAATTAAATAAAGTAGATTCACTCTACAAGTGAGCCAAGTCAATCAGAGGAGTGAATCAGATCAGAATTAGATCACTGATAATTGCTGTAAATTTAACTGTTTTTTAAAATGCACTGTGAAATGGGTAGATGGGTAGAAATCGACTGCAAATAAAATCAAATCTTTCTCACAATGCAAATGTTGAAGCTACTCTAAAAACAGGATTGCTATGTGTCTTCTTGTTGTTTTTGTTGTTTTCATAATACAAAAGCATTAAACAGAGCTTAGATAGTTACTTTAGGGTGTAGATTGATTGCTTTGTTCAGAAACAGGGATTAAAAGTATTACAATTGAAGGATCTGATGATTCTCAAATGCAAATTATGTGTGCTTTGTTTCACGAGAGTAAACATACGTTTGTGTTGTTTTTTTTAACTTCGTTTTTTATATTCTTTGTTTATTCTTCATTCCTTTATTCATTTATAATCATTTATCATTTATTAATTTTATTATTCCATTTGATCATTTATATTAGTCATTATAGTCATTTATATATTGATTACATTGATTCATTAATTGATTAGTCATTTATATTATGTTATATTATTGTTTTTTTATATATATATATTTTTCCATTGTTGTTTAGTCTTATGACTGTGTGGTTTCAAGGGCTGTTTGTCTTCATGAATAAGAGATATGGGGGAATGTTTATGAACCTCAAGGTTTATGGGATGTTGTTGTGAAGACGTTTGCTATAACAATACTTGTTGAATTTCTGTTCTTCAGACGAAGTCTGAGCATTGAGACATACACAACTAAGACTATTCAATAAACTCTGCTCCTTTTTACCATCATTACTTCATCTCCTGCTTCTGCTCTTCACTTTCACTGGTTTTTCCTCAGTCAACTTCTTGGCTGAAAGAAGACTAACTGATATTTCCTGACGGGATCTGGCGTCCGGGGCTGGATCTTAATTGTCTAGGCATGAGGAGCGAGATCTAACACAATGTTGCATTTTATTCTTGGCGCGGTTCGCGTTCACACGGCAAAGTTTCTAATTTGTTAATACAAGTCATGCGAGTGTAAACTGTCCTCTCATTGGTCAAGGTTCCACTGTTTATTTTCCGGGATTCAGCTCATAGCGACACAGTTTTTCGGACTTATTATTGTAATGTGTCCAGGATTCATTAGGGAAAAAGTTTTTAAAATGCACCTACTACAAGGAAGAGCAACATTATAAAATGAAAAGGCACGCCTTTATTTTGAATGTCGAGGACATGCTCATCCACTGATATTCACCGTTTCATTTTAAAAGGTAAGATTATTGGCAAAACAAAGCTACACAGAACTCTAATAACCCATTATACATTGTGATAAAGCCTGGTTCGTTGGTCCGTTGGATCAGATCGGGTCACATTCGCACCACAAATGAACCGCTCCAGGGTTTGTTTGAAAGCGTGCAGAGACCACCTCTTCAGGGAGGTTTCGGTACACTTGGTTGGTCCACTTTTGGTACACACCCAAATGCGTTTGCTGCATTCTCACCTGCCCAAACGAACCGCACCAAGAGGGTAAACGAACTGTACTGCGATTCAACCAAACTAATTAAGACAAGTGTGAAAGCACCCATAATGGCCATTTTAGTCTTTACATTAGCTGGCCTCTGTGTCTATGCATGTTACTGTCCCTTCTCTTTTTTCTTGTTTCAGAACAAAACAGAAACAGCATTAAATGCTCAGTCACTTCTTTATAACTTCATTAACTGCAGAAGTGTCATTTTTTTTAAATGAAACCATATGAACACAGAGCATTGTCCATTCAACACTGACAGCTATTCTGTTTATACACTTATACATCTGTTAATGCGTTGAATATGGTGAAAGCTCCCCCTCCTCCAATGCCCATACTGTGAGCATTAAACAGACTCACACACAGCAGAGTGGCGATAGCAGAATCAACTGCTGAACCGTTACGCTTCAATATGTCCCTGCAAAGACAAGGAGCATCATTCAGATCAAGAATGATGACAATGACAAAGAGTTGCAAAAGTCTTGAATCTACCAGAATAAATGAGGCTCTTTGGAATTGTACCTCCCGACTGTAGAGCAAACCCCAGCATCCGCTGCCACCGCCGCTTCAGCATAGCAATGATCAGCAGGTTTTACACTGGGTGTTTCAATGGATCTCACATTGGGTGCATCAGTGGGTGTTTTAGTAGATCTTCGAGTGAGTGTCACTGTCAGAACTGTTGCAATCACAAAGGCAACAAACAGATATCTGAAAGCAGACCAGAGTTTATCTGAGGTTTATTCAACACATATATTGCATAAACAGTTGAACGACTATATTATCAACTGGCATACTTTACAAAATCATGCCATTTCAGCTATTCTTTCAGTAGATCCTTTTATCATGAAACATGGAATTTGCTATGTCCTGAACCTCTACAGCTCTGAGAACTGCTAGATTTTATTTTACAATAATAATTGCACCTGGTATGCATCACATTATGGGGGCCAAATAAGTACAAGGAAACAAGGAAAGTAAAACTAGTACATTTTGACCTTGTGGGGACATTTGTGAGGTTCCCATGTGGAAACAGGCTTATAAATCATACAGAATTTTTTTTTTTTTTTTTTTTTTTTTCTGAGAAACATGACATATGACAAAGGACCTGATATTTCTTGATCCATGGTGTGCTGAAACAGAAATTTTCTTTGTGTACACATGGATGTCTTAAGACTCGAGTGAAGTGGTTTTGTATAAATCTGTGAACATAAAAAAAAATAAAAAAATAAAATAAAATAGCTTTTATAACTTTTATTTTTTAAAAGTGTAAATACTTATACTTTTTGTATTATTATTATTATTATTATATTAATATACAAACAAGATAATGTATAATAGCATGCATTAAAAAGTATTTGCGTGTGTCAAGTGTACATTTATATTAGTAATGTTAAAAATGCATCTCAAAAACATACTCAAACCAGAAGTGGTTCGTAATTCTACATAAACTAAACAAAATTAATTTAACCTCAGACAAGTGAGATTTGAATGAGATCAGTAAACTCTTCACCACCCACACTGTAGTTTATCTCAAAAGGTAAACTAAGTTTTATTTTTACATTGACAACTTTGTTGTATTTACTAATATTAAGTGTTTTTCAATGACTCCATGAATCTCCTGAATCTTTCAAAATATTATTATTTTTTTTTTAGAGAATTAACAAAGATTTAGCTCTAATTAAGAGGCGTCAAACTCTTCTTCTTCTTTTTCTTTTCCAAAATGAATCCCATTTTTGAGGGCCTAAGCATGCTTGAGAACTATTTGTTGCTACTCCTCTACTCCATGTGGTACTCCTCTACTCAACTCTTGTGGTAACTGAAATGGTGCATTCTCAAACATAAGATGCAGTATCCGTATATTACCATCATTTGCCTTAAAAATAAATAAAACTGAAAGAATATTAGATAAAATTTTATAACTGACTTTGCAAGACTTTGCATTTGTTAACATCACCTACTGCCTCATTTTCAATGTGAAAATATAAAGCAAAACAGGCATGATAAACAATACCCTTCAGTGGTTTCAGCATAAAATAAATGTAAAATTTAATACAATGTAAACACCATTGTGTCAAATAGTTTATGTATTCAAGATAGTAACAGAGTGGTATCATGGTTGGCACCATTTTTTTTCTTTCTTTCTTTCTTTTTTTTTTTTTTGAAGAGAAAGAAATTGCTGAATTACACTTTTAAATATAAAGCATTGGCTTTGAAGTATGCATGTGAATAAGTCAGTTTATTAATGTTAAAGGGGATCTGTTGTAAAAATCACTTTTATAAGGTGTTTGAACGTGTGTGGCTGCAATGTGTGAAAACTACCAGCCAGTGGTGGAGTGACCATCTTAGCTCAAGCTCTCTCCTACTTTCTTTGTACGTGTGCATTTGAAGGGACAAACACAAAAACTTTTGGCTCATACCCTAAAGTGGTAATTTTAACAAGCTATAAACTTTATCTGTAGGGTGTTTTGAGCTAAAACTTCACATACACACCTTATTTTATACTTTGTAAAATGGGGTCCCCTTCAATAAAAATGAATGAAAATTATGAAAATAAATAAATAAATGAATGAATGAATGAATGAATGAATGAATTAATTAATTAATTAAAATTAATATGAAAACGTGAAAAAAAGTGTCTGTGGCTTTTGAAGGTGAATAATTTTTATTGTCAGTGAACACTCATCATCACATAGACTAGAAAGTGAGACAGAGATCCATTTGGTCTAACCATCCATCCATTGTCTATTGTTTCACACACACAGAGTGACTCACTGCAGGACAGGTGACAACAGCCTCCACACTTTGAATTTGAGGTTGGTCACATAATCAGTAACATTAATTAAAGACCCAAACATTTTCTTAGGTGTCTGTTTACACTGTTGGATGTTGCTGGAGACTGAAGAGTATTACAAGCAGAAATATAAGTTTTGCATCATGATAAAATGCAATAAATATGCAACACTGTGCTGAAAGCACAATGGATTGGTGTTTGTTTCTGCATTCTGAGATTGTTATTCAGATGTCAATAATTATTTGATTTTGTTTGTATGTAATCTATATATCTTACATTTGCAAGATGGAAATAGGTTTTAAAGTCTCTGATGTTTGTCTCAGAGACACTGATGAATCTGGATAAACAATAAATCCAGCATAGAGGGGTTCAGTGAATGTGGTGTTGAATGTGTGTAAGTGTGTGAGTGTGTGTTTGTCAGATACACTGTAGAAGGACAGAGTGCCGGCCGACACGTCCACATACACTCCTGTTTTATTAGAGGAGGGTGAAGGGGCAGGAATGTCGGTGGACTTATCATCGTGCCAAAAAGTGTACATCTTATCACAAAAGAAAAGACTGCAGGATATTTTATTGCGTCCAAACCGACAGTTACTCCCTTCTATCTTGTTGATTCCCTTATATGTCACTGCTATATGACCTGAACCTCTCCATTCAACCTCCCAGTAACAGCGTCCAGTCAGACTCTCTTCACACAGAACCTGCTCATAAAGCTTAAATCTGTCTGGATGATCAGGATACGACTGATGATCTTTCTCACATTCTACAGTTTTGTTCTCCTCAGACAGTTTAAGTTGAGTGTGTGCTGTGTTTGGATTCAGTGTGAGATCACAGGTATCTGAACACAAAGAAGACAGATTATAACAACAGTGTCATTATTTAGCTTAGTGTGAGCATGTATGTGTGTGTGTGTGGGGGGGGGGGTGTGTGAGATGAGGGTCATTAGAATATGAATGACATCTCCACAAACAAGTATGTGTTTGTCTGTGTGTGAGGGCTTACATTTTTTCAGTCCTGGTCTGACCCTTAAATGTCCTCCATGTTCCAAACTAAAAAGAGGCAAAAACACAAAAACAAATCATGCTCAATAGAGTGATAACTATTACATTTTGGCACAATCCATTCAAGGTTATTGTGGTGATTTATAAGTGTTCTTAATGTTAATGGGCAATGCAAAAATATATAATTTTATCTTTTATAGTATGTCATAGTGGATGACAACTGTTGCTGTGTCTGTGATGCTTCACAGCATCCAGCATTTTTTAATCCTCCATAATTAATCACATGTGTGACAAACATACCCAAGATCAGATGACCCTTGTCTCACATGCAGACATAATTGAATTATGACACACACACACACACACACACACACACAGACTGAGCTAAATAATGACACTCTTATTGGGTTACAGTACTATTAAAATCTTTCAGACATTAACATGTTAATTTCTTGTTTATTACTGTGAAGCCAAAACAATCTACATTGTATGAAACTATACAGAAATGAAGATGAAGTGACATATACACTATGCATTCGGTAGAAATTTAATTAGGTATTTCATCTAAGTAGGCATGATTCACAGTTTGTTCAAACTTTTTTTTAACCAACCAAGGTTAACAGTATTTAGCAATGTAGAACCAGGGGGGTGTTCCATAAAACAAGTTTACCAAATAAGCCAGGCTTATTTCAGTTAGTCTGACTTATTTTGAGCCAAATCCAGTGACAATAATTCAAACTAACTAAAATAAGCCTGGCTTATTTGGTAAACTTTTTTTATGGAACACCCCCCAGATGACACTCTCACTGCTAAACATACCTGAGTATCTGCAGTCTATAGTTTGTATCCTCCAGTTTGTGTTTGAGCAGCTGGACTCCTGATTGTCCTGGGTGATTGTAGCTCAGATCCAGCTCTCTCAGGTGTGAGGGGTTTGAACTCAGAGCTGAAGATAAATAACCACAGCCTTCCTCTGTCACCAAACAGCCAGACAACCTACAGACACACACAGACAGATCAACTACAGACATACATCAGCACTCAGATGGCTGACTGTATATTATCTTTTCTCTGTTTTTCAAAACCTCAGTATCTCCAGCTGACAGTCTGGACTCCTTAGACCTTCAGACAGGAGCTTAACTCCTGAATCCCGCAGGTCATTGTTACTCAGATCCAGCTCCCTCAGGACAGAGTTTGAGGACTGAAGAGCTGATGCTATAATTTCACAGTCCTGAGCAGTGAGATTACAGCCAGCAAGACTGAAAAAGAGAAAAAGGAGAATGCATTAAATTTTCATCATCTTTCAATAACTGGTATTTCACTAATATCAGCTGTGCTCCATTCTGAAAAGAGTCACACAATATGTATTATTTGGCACAACAACAGAAACTATAATTCCTTTCATAAGGAATTTTGATTAATACATGATTAAACTCTCACAGAGCTTTTCTGCAGTTGATCACAGCTGGTATCAGTCTTCTTCTGCCCTCATCTGATGTGTTGTATTTCTTGAGGTCCAGTTCATCCAGCACCTCCTTTGACATCTGAAGCATGTAGGCGATTGTTGAGCAGTGAGCAGGAGAGAGTTTCTTCTCTGAGTGTTTGTCTGATTTCACAAACTCCTGAATCTCTCTGGACAGAGTCTGATCTTTCACTTCCAGCAGACAGAGGAGCAGATTGATGGATCTTTCAGTGGAGAGTCCTTGTCCATCTTTGATCTTCTCTTTAATGTACTGTGTGGTTCTCCTGATGCTCTCTGAGCTGTTCTCTGTGTGTGTCAGTAGATCCTGTAAGAGTCTCTGATTGGACTCCAGTGAGACGCCCAGCAGGAACCGCAGGAACAGATCCAGATGACCATTCTTACTCTCAACAGCTTTATCTACTGCTCCTTTAAGCAAATCTTGTACTGAAGCAAAATTCTTCAACTTCTTCATAGTTGCATGTATATGATGGCAAAAAACATAAAAAGCAGCGAGAAACTCCTGAACAGTCAGATGAATGAAGCTGTAGACTTTCCTCTGATGTATCACAGATTCCTCCTTAAAGATCTCAGTGCAAATCCCAGAATACACTGAGGCATCAGTGACGTCTATGCCGCTCTCAATCAGGTCCTCCTCATAGAACATAATATTGCCCTTCATCAGCTGTTTGAAAGCCACTTCAGCAAGTTTCACAATCACTTCTCTGTTGGACTGCAGGAGTTTCTCTGGATCTCTCTCTTCATAATTCTGGTTCCTTATGTTGATCTGAATCAGCAGGAAGTGGATGTACATTTCAGTCAGAGTTTGAGGGATTTCTGCACTCAGATCTTCTTTCAGGAGCTTCTGAAGCACAGTGGATGAGATCCAGCAGAAGACGGGGATGTGGCACATGATGTGGAGGCTTCTTGCTCTTCTGATGTGTGAGATGATTCTGCTGGCTTGATGCTGGTCACTGATTCTCTTCCTGAAATATTCCTCCTTTTGAGGCTCATTGAATCCCTGAATTTCTGTCAGACGGTTGATGTATTTGGAGGGGATCTGATTGGCTGCTGCTGGTCTGGAGGTGATCCAGATGAGAGCAGAGGGAAGCAGCTCTCCTTTCATGAGGTTTGACATCAACACACTCACTGATGAAGTCTCAGTCACATCACAAACTTTCTGATCATCTGAAAACATCAGTGTGATTCTGCTTTCATCCAGACCATCAAAGATGAACACAACTTTGCACTCCTCATAAATCTTTGAGTACAGATCTTGAAGTTCAGGATGAAAGTCCAGCAGAAGTCTGTGAAGACTGTACTGATGATCTCGGATCAAGTTCAGCTCTCGAAATGGAAGCACAAACATGAAATCTACATCCTGATTGGCTTTTCCCTCGGCCCAGTCCAGAATGAACTTCTGCACAGAGACGGTTTTTCCGATTCCAGCGATGCCTTTAGTAAGAACAGTCTTGATTTGGTCTTTCTTCTTCTTTTTCTTTGTCTTATATCCTGGTTCAGGTGAGGCTTTAAAGATGTCATTGCAGTATATTTGAGTGTCTTGTGAGGTTTGTGTTCTGGCTATTTTCTCCATCTGTAAAACCTCATGTTCTTCATTCACTCCTTCACTCTCTCCCTCTATGATGTAGAGCTGTGTGTAGATCCTGTTCAGGACCATTTCATTCTTTTGGAGATTGATTCCCTCAAGTAATCTCTCAAACCTTTTTGTCATGCTAGTTTTGTGCTGGTCTTTGATTCTCTGTAGGTCTCCAGTCTCCAGTGAGTGTGTCTGGGGGTGTGCTTCAGTAACTTCTTTCCTGATGTGAGTCCGATAGTGGGATGTAAATGATGGCAAAGGTCTGACTGGCTCATATATCTTATTTCTGTTAAAATTTAAAAAAAAAAAAGAGTAAAAAAATGACAATGACAGTTATTACAGTAACCACACTCTCAGAAAAAAGGGTACGATTGGGGTACAACTCCATTTGTTGTACCCTCATTGGGTCATATATGAACCTTAGGGTGTTGATATGTACCATTCAACATGTCCTCCAATTTATACGACCGACGTAAGTCGTTTTCACAAATCCTCAAATACGTCTCTATAGAGCGTTTTCAACATCAAATACATCTCTGTAGAGCGTATTCAACATTTGCTCCCTTATCAGTAACAGGTATCTAATTCAACCTTAGTATTATGTGTAGGTCAATTAGTAGCGCGTTGCACTGTGAAGTGGTATAATCATATGAACACAGGTTCGATACCAGAGAACGCATATGTTTTCATTGTATGTTTTTGTTTTTTGGAATATGCACTAGAAATCATGATTTTGCACTATTTCTGTAAGGGGTAGGTTTAGGGTGGGGTTAGGTGTGGTCATATATACGAATTACACCTAGTAAAACACGTTTAAATTACCGTGAAATCGGTATAAAAACTCATCAGATCCAACGCGACACTGTCATTTTTACGACCGCTAGAGGGCGCTTAACTTTAAAACGTAAACATGGGTCGTATTTGGTCGATTCAAAAACGTACAACTGGGTCGTATTTTCTTTGAGGACAGTCTCTTTTATTATTATTTTACCTAAGCCATGTCCAATAATCACTCAAAATGAATTTGAAACAAAAAAGTTCATAACAGTCCATATCTTCACTGATTGAGACAAATTTTGACGTTTATGTCTTAAATATCAAGATAATTTTTAGACATAAAGCAAATCTATTGCAAGAGCAAGAACAATTTATAAAATTCTAAAACATAAAATGTTAATAAAATTGTATAAAACTTAATTAAAAAATTAATTTGTGTTATTTGATTGATAATTAAATGTTTTATATGAAAGAGAATGTGTTTGATGTTGTACTGTTAAGTATAGTTTTTTGTTTAATAAATGTGATCTTAACATCATTTTGAGTGGTTAAAACCATTTCTGCACTGTCAGAAAAAAAAAAAATGTGCAAAATTCGTACCTTTAAGGGTACAATGGCTTGTCACTGGGGCAGTACCCTCTAGAGTACCACCATTGTACCCTTTAACATGGGTATGCATTGGTACCCCTGCAGTTAGTACCTTTAAAGGGCCAATTTGTACCTTTCGTGGCTAAAATGTACCTTTTATATGCACTCTTAAAACAGATGTGTTAAAAATAACACAACATTTGTAATATTTAACACATCTCTGTGTCTAGTTAAGGACAACACATTTTGAGTTATTCTTAACACAGGCAGTGTGTTAAAATATTTAACACATTAATGTGTAAAAAAAATCATGCAATCACCTGATCTGATGTTAACAAGCAGAATCACCAATGAAGAAAAACATATTCTAAGTCACCATTATAGCAATATGTGTTTACTTTAGCTGGACTCTTGATTCTTGAATTTTTAATGTTACGTTTTATTTGGCTGCTATAACAGCTAGACTTATGCAAAGAGCAAAAGTCATCAGGTGGTGATGATTATGTTTTAACGTAATCATTATTTATCTAGAATCACTGACTGAACTCATTTAGAGTCTGGTTATATTTTCTCTAATGATTACACTAGCCTTGTGATTCCACAGTGAAAAATATCTGTATTTTATATTGTTTTTGGAAAGATTTCTTACAAGCTGTTCTAGGACCAAAAAAAAAAAAAAAAAGAAAACTTGTAAAACGCATTTATTTTAGGCACACATAGGCATGAGGAATAAGGACATGAATCTTAACAACGGTGACAAATAGCATAACTTGTTCATGCTGCAATGCATGATGGGAGCCATGGATGAGTTTTGATTGGCTACAAGAAGCTTTTTTGATGGTTACCATTGTTGTGAATATCATGCTGGTTCTTGATGTGTTCTTGTCTGTGTGATGTCTAATCATCTAATTCTTCTTGTTAACATCAGATCAGGTGATTGTGTGATTTTTTTTTTTTTTTTTTGTTAAATATTTTAACACACTGCTTGTGTTAAGAATAACTCAAAATGTGTTGTCCTTAACTAGACACACAGATATGTTAAATATAACAAAGGTTGTGTTATTTTTAACACATCTGTTTTAAGAGTGCATATAAAAGGTACTAACTGCAGGGGTACCAATACGTACCCATGTTAAAGGGTACGTAGGTACTAGAGGGTACAGCCCCAGTGACAAGCCATTGTACCCTTAAAGGTACAAATTTTGCACATTTTTTCTGACAGTGCACTAGAGTCAGAGACAAGGAAAGTATTAGTTACTGGATATAATTTTAGATCACATGCAAGAGTGTGTGTGTATATGTTACTTCACTGAGTCTGTTTAATCATTATTTATATTACATGTACTACGGTGAATTTGCAAATTCATGTTTATACTAACAGAAGGTCAGAGGTCACTGGTTCATTACTGAATTGAAATGGGTGATCCATGGATGTGTTACTCTTCACAGACACACAGCTGGGTTCTGGAGACTTTGATTTCGGCCTCCTGCTAATAATGACAAAATAAAAGAATGGCAAAAGAATTTAATAGATGTGCATTTACTCATTGTTGATACTGTACTTCAAATTTCTTGGGATTAAAGTGTGTGCATGCAAAAATGGTCTCACCTCGTGTCAGAGGTCACTGTATCACTGAATTCAAGGAGATGACTCATCACTGACTGATAACTCTTTAATGACGCACAGTTTGTTTCAGGCAAACTCATTTTAGAGAGAGTCCTCTAATTTTCATTTCCTTAAAAATGACATTGTTTTTAGAGATTTAACACATTATATACTGAAATACACAATAAACCCTTAACCTAAAAGACAAATGTCTAATTACCTTCCGCAAAATATAAAAAAAAGTAAACATACAGTTTAATGTAGTATAATCTCTAAAAAGAAAAAGAGTGTTATATTCAATTTTCTATTCTATTCTATGTCTTGTTCTTGGTCTTCACAGACATAATTGCTTATTCGTAAGCGGAAACATGTGACTGCACTCAGTTTTGTATATAGTTTCACATGATTTTGTCTAAAGACAAACAACACAGAGGGGAACTGAATATTACAAAAAAATACAGACTTTAATGACAGAGGGTGAAGACATTATAGAAGATTACAAAAGTTTACAAAATGTATTCAGACACCTTCAACATTTCTCACATTATAACAATTGTTCCCTATAGTTCAGGAAATGGTAATAAAATAAGACAAGAACTCATAGTTAAACTGTGTCAGAACAAATGTATCATCATATGTAATGGATTACAATCAACCAAAAATTAGTTTGATCATATTTACACAACTATCAATAGTTTGTTGACCAATTACCAAGCAATGCTTAATTTTGTTCAGTCTGTGGTGTAAAAAGGTTGCATTAGCAATTAAAGAAAAAAAAAATTAAGCAAAACATGTTCAGGTCAAAGTGTCTAAATAATTTTTGGTCCCTACTTACCATGAAATATGCAGCTGTTTAAATTGAGTCTTAATAGTTTATAGCTTCAGAACAGAATGTCTTATTTTCTTCACTTCTCTTTTCGGGAAATTCCTGTCAGCATTATGTTGGGGAAAATACACAATTTGCATTTTATGCTTTCCCATATTAAGCCTGTCCATTTGAAGACAGTTTCAGTTGCGTTTCTCTAACTTCTCTTCTTAACACCAGTACACCTGTACATACATTTTTTTTGTTTGTAAATGTGTGTATTTTATTCACTTATTTTTATTTTGTATTATCTCTGTGTTATTGCTGTTTCTGTGTGCTGAAAGCTTCTGTCACCAAAACATATCCCTTGTATGCAAACATACTTTTCAATAAAGTTCTTGTTAAAGGGGTCATTGGATGTAAACGTAAATGTTGTTTGAACAATGTGTGTTGACCGTGTGTGTACACATCCACCCTATAATGATAAAATCCACCCAGTGGTTTTTATTTCATTTGTAAAAAAAAATTTGCTAAATCAAGCCATTCTCAGCTTCTTGTCTGTGTTACGTCACACCAACAAAGACCGCTCTCACGATAGATTGATTGACACAACCGTCTTACCTCAGACCCACACTGAATGAGCTGTAACAGTCTGATCATCATTGTTTGAGTTTATGAGGTTTGTTTTTTTTGTTTTTTTGAGGTGTAATACAATAGAATACCTACTTAAATAGATGCAAGAACGGATTAAACTCAAGGGAACAAACAGGAATTTATACACATGGGATAATTACAAACACAGGTGCTGGTAATAATTAATTAACTTAACAAGACAAGGAAATGGACCATAAAAGGAACAAACAGGGATAAAACAAGGAAAACAGTCCAAACACATGACAATTATAGACTTTAACACAAGGTGTTTGTCACTAATACTCAATCGTTACTTAATTAATCACTTAATTGTCTCATTAACTTCACCCCACCTCAGTGTTATTTTTTAA
Organism: Cirrhinus molitorella; assembly: GCA_033026305.1. Classification (NCBI taxonomy): domain Eukaryota; kingdom Metazoa; phylum Chordata; class Actinopteri; order Cypriniformes; family Cyprinidae; genus Cirrhinus; species Cirrhinus molitorella. Next base: position 44,554,022 of record CM065120.1, read on the forward strand.
CACTCTGCTGGTAGTTCAATCAACAAGAGATTGTCCCAGTGTTGGAGGAGGGATAATAAGTGTTATTTTGTGCTGCTGTTGTGCCTTTCCCTAAGATCATTGAGCAATGTTGCTGCTGTTTTCACAGAAGACCAATATATCTGTGGGTCAAAATCCAGTTGACTTGAATGCACCAACAAGAAACCTAGATATCCCAGACTGGTCGAACTAAATGCTGTAAAACCATTAGCTGAAAAAGAATGGAGACTGGTAGGGTACCCAGCAACCGTTCACTTTCTTCCCCCTTGCTTGCTTGCTTTTGCTTGAGTAACAACCATATTACATGTGGGTACCAACTGCAACAAGTCCCAGAGTACTGGCAGATCATAACCCAAAACTACAGGGAATAGTAGGTTGTCAGCTATTCCCACCTCTAAGAGATAAGTTTGTCCTCTCACCTTCACATACACATCTGCAGCGGGTAGCAGTTTCTCATTACCATGTACACAATGAACAGCCTTCTTGTCAGTGAAGCTGAGGAAGGCTGGAATAATATATTTAGGATGGACTAAGGGCTGCCAATTCCCTTCCATTCACCTCCACTGTTGTCATCAGTGGTGAACTCTCAGCTTCTACCGGTGAATTTGACCCCTGGGCCCATAACTCAGGTGAGTAGTGTTGACTATATTTTTGGGGAACACTAGGTTCATATGACCCTTCAGACCACAGATTGGCACCTTCCGATGACTCTTAGCTGCAGCTACAAATGTAGGCCCTCTTCCTGGAGGCTTGTCAGCAGTGGGAAAGTTTCTGGCAGAAGTCTGCTGAGGGAAGTTTAGTCTGTGGTCATCCCTGCTGGGTTTCCAACTCCAGGGCTGATTCCCTTTACATGCTGCCACAAACACATCTGCCAGATTTGTGAAGCAGATTTTGGGTCATGTTCTCACACCCAAACCAGGAGCTCAGGAGAAAGCATTCTTAAATATTGTTCAAGAATTATAGCTTTACCAACTTCTTCAATTGTCTTACTTTTTGGCCGCATTCACTTTACGTAAAGTTCTTTTAATCACACATACAATTCTTTGGGACTCAAGGGGATTCAAAATCAAGAGAACAGAACCTTTGTCTGTAAGTTTCTCGACTGATGTCATATTTTCTTAGAATCGCAGATTTAAGTTCCTCATAGTCTAGAGAGTCATCAACATCCATGTTAACATAAGCAGTCCTGGTCTTGCCCATCAGAAGGGGAATCAGCTGAAAGGCCCAGTCTTCCTTTGATCACCGGCAAGCTGCTGCAATTCTCTCAAAGGTGATTAAATTATTCTCAACCTCATCAGAGTCAGATAATTTCTCAAGTTGAGGCTCTTTAAACTGACGCACACTTCAGACATAGCTTTCCGACAAGCAGTTGCCTGAGACAGTGGCTGGCTAGAAATCGCATCCTCATCATCTGGGCCATCCAAAGTGTCCCAAGCAGTCAGCAATGGATTAGGGGTTGGAGTTGTGTGAGCCTGCACCTCAAACTCCAACAGACAAAACTTGACATTCCTGCTGAGCATACTCTGCATTCCTTTGAGCTTCCCGGGCATCAATTTTTGACATATGGGCTTGACACAAACCAGTCAAGTCAGCAAGGGTTGGTTCACTACTTTCAGGCTCCATGTCAACATCTATCACATCTTGTTCTTCTCCATCCTCCCCCAGCTCCTGTAATACTTCTTCAGGTTGCTCAACTGGAACAGTCTTAAAAACAATAATAAGGTGTGTGTGTGCATTACCGCTCACTTATGTCTAGCCACGTCGTGGACCAACACACTATGGTATCCATAAATGGCGATTGAGTATTGCACACCTATGACTGAAATTCGGTAACGTCAAGGTTGTGATGTGATTGGTTATTAAGGGACATGTGATCCAAGTTAGCCATTATGCTTTCTCCAATAGCAAGTAATGCAGACCCTCTCATCTCCCTATAGCAGGGGTGTCAAACTCAGATCCTGGAGGGCCGCCGCCCTGCTCCAACACACATACTAAGCACTTTTCAATTAAGCCTGAAGGACTTGGTTAGTTGGATCAGGCGTGTTTAATTAGAATTGCATCTAAACTCTGCATAGCTGTGGCCCTCCAGGCCTGGAGGTTGACACCCCTGCCCTATTGTATGAAAATCTCTGGATAGGCATTGTCCTGCAGAGTTTAGCTCCAACCCTAAACAAACACACCTGAACAAGCTAATCAAGGTCTTTGGAATTACTAGGACTACAGGGAGGTTACAGCAGCCAAACAAACTCTAATGTTAAAAATGTAAGGGTCAAGTGACCAACTAATGCAAACACTGACCGCTATAATGGTTGCTTAAAAATTGTGATTTTCTCCTTTGGTGATTCTGCTTGTTATCATCAGGTGTCTTCAATAATGATCAATCATCACTTAATTAACCACTCAAATACCTAATTAACTCTAACACTGCTTCGGTGTTGCTTTTAACACCCTGCTGGTGGTTCCCATATGAACATGTATACATACATGCATAATATCATTACTGCATCATCAAAAAATTCACGAATTAGCTAAAAACACCTCTTCCATCTTTATTTGTCTCTCTAATCCTAGCACTCTCTATTCTATTTAAATTCTTTTAAAAAATGATCATCTAGCACTCTCTATTCTGTTTCTATTTTTATAAAGAAACAAAAAACCTAGCTTCTCTATTCTTTTTATATATTCTTTTTTTTTCTATTTATTATGCAATTACCCAAAAGCAAAAAACTCTCAGAATAGCTTGCTCTATTCTTTTTCTACTGTTTATTATTATTATTATTATTATTATTATTATTAAATAACAAGAAAAACTGCTACGTGTACTGCATTAAGCTAATTAGTGTCTTCATTTGTAATTTGAAGTCTCTTTGGATCATAAAAAAGTATCTTTATTAATTAAAAAAGAAAAAAATAGTCATCATCTATGTGTGTATGTGTAAGTTTCGTTGATTTGAATGATGTTATATATCTTCCTCCCCCTACTGGATGCATCAAGAACAATAGGGGCGTAAAACTGCCCTTGCCGTAAATCTGCCTTGCTCCAGGTCTGATCCCCGTATAGGGGATTTTAAGTGGCTTAATAAGGAAAATAACAGCATGATGCTAATATTCAGTACTACAACAAACACTACTCACTGTTCAGTAACAGCCAATCAGCATTAATTTAACATTTATTTCTTATAAAGAAATTTCAGGTGTTTCCTATTATTTTAAATTATCAGAAAGTATATACGACTAAGAATTCTAAGACTAAGAATAAAATTATGGTTTATTTTAAAATTGATTGAATCTGATTCAAGGCCATGTGAAATTTGAAAGATAATTTTCCTTTAAAAAATAAATAAATAAATAAATATACTATAATATATACTATATATAATAAAAATACTTTAATTAAACTTACGTTTTCTTTTACGGTCATAATTATTTGCTTAAAGCTAACTTAAACAAAATAAAATCAGCCAAATTAAGTTTAAATGTCAATACCCTTAATTGTTTGCATTTCTAAAACAAAACATTGAACACCAAAGTTGTAACCTTCCCAGCTAAACATGGAGTTTGATAAGTATAATAAATAAAAACTACATCAAAATGAAGGCATAAACATCACTGAAACTAATGAACATTTTAGTCAAAAGTTTCAGCAATGTCGAACAGACCATTGGCACTACAGGTGGAAAGATATATATGATTATAATCATATATCCAGTTGTGTATAATAACATTCACATTCAAATACCAATTTTTACTTCTATACTTTTAACATCACTTAACATTTGCATTTAGTTATTTTGCAGACATTTTTATACAAAACAAATTATGACAATGGAAGCAATCAAATGAGCAATAAGTGCTATGACAAGTCTCAATTAGCTTAATGCAGTATACATAGCAATGTTCTTTTTTTTTCTTCTTCTTCTTTCAGGGTAAGGGTTTATAATGGCTCAGTTTAATCCCACAACATTTGGCTCACTTAGCCCCGCAGCTACCATTGAACATGTGACACCTTCTTGTTTCTTCACAACAAGGCACATATTCATTTTCCAAACCTTTCACACTCTCTGTTCATCTCTGGTGGGAATAGCCAACTCCAACTTGGCTGAAGATGCACCTCTTTCACAAACACTCAACCTCAAACCTAAATCTATGTCAAGAGTGTCCAGACTCAGTTCTGGAGGGCAGGTGTTCTGCAGAGTTTAGCTTTAACCCTAATTAAACACACCTGAAATATCTAATCAGCCAGCCAATGATGTACACACTTATTTCTCTTCTCAGCATTTCTCCTCTGTTCTAGCATGGTTCAAATACTTTTCTAATAAGCATATGAGTCCATTTTATTTTATTTTATTTTATTTTATTTTATTTTAGAATATTGTTAATAATTTGTGTACCTAACCGTATTGGTAAAAATACAGATTTTTTTTCTGTTAGGAGTGTTATGGAAGTATATGGAATGTCCTCATCTAGATAGCTATGTAAATGTCCATCACTGCAAATATGTTCTTGCACACATCCAGAACTGTGCCCACAGCTGATTTTATTGGTTTATTGTTCATATGTTTCTGTTCTAGCACACTGAGCTTACAAAAGTTAAAGAAACAAATTTAGTTAAAAAACAAACTAACACACTTAACAAACATTGTGGATTGCTCACATCTTTCAGCACAACAAGCCCAGGCTTTCTTTCTAGGAAGCTGTACAAATAAAAATTTCAGCTCATGTCACCAGCTGCTTAGTAACTCGATAGTAATAACACTAACAGTTCGACATGATGCGGTAAATGACCATGGTGTAATCAGAGTGAATCTGGTCCTTGGTTAATGTAGCATCACTGAGGGACTCTTCTGGCAGAAGAAACCTAAAATCACACAAAGGGACTGTCACTGAAAAATAAAGTGAGACCATGACATTCATCAACAAACATTCATGCACACATACATCTGACATGTCATTATATCACTTTTAACCTATACTGAGAAACAGAGTTGTTGGATCTCACCAGTCTTTTCAGTTTTTCCGGGTTGTTTCCCTTTTGAAGTCATTTCTTCAAGGAAAAAAAAACATACACAATCATATGGTAAAGATGCCAATAATTTCTACATTAAAGAAACAAATTTATTTACTCAGCTCTTTGGTCAGACACAAATTAATTCACCTAAATGAAAACTGAGAGTAACCCAATTCTAAACCTGTCTCACATCTGACATGTCATAATATCACATTTAACTCATACTGAGAAATGGAGTTGTTGGATCTCACCAGATGTTTCTGTATCCTGGGTTGTTTCCATGTTGATGTCAGGTGAAGTCATTTCTTCAAGAAAAAGGAAAAAAATAAATAAATAAATACAATCACTGAACACAATCATATGGTAAAGATGGTGCCAATAAATTATACATTAAAGAAACAAACTGTATTTATTAACTCAGCGCTTCTGTCAGACACAAATTAATTCTGCTAAATAAAAACAGAGAGTAACTCAATGCTAAACCTGTCTGAATATGTGCAGCACGGAAGAACTTAGAATGAACAATAATAACCAGAAGAGCTGAAAAGATCTGCTTTAGATCAGTTATGTGTTTTCATTATATGGAAAACAGCTGTGTAAATATTTAACAACATCTTTTCTGCTCCACAAAAAAGCAACATCAGTTCAAACTGGTCTGTTATTTGAAGGTTAAAGTAATTTCTGGGTGAACTGACCACAATAAAACACTTCTGTAGAAAAAAAAAGCTTTCTTTCTGTACCTTACTGAACTAAAATAAAAAGCAGCCAGCTTAATTTCTGTTTTACTTAAACACAAAAAAAGCTGGTGTGAAAATGTCCCTGCTGTTCACACACATCAGACTGACGCTGCAGACTTTACCACAGTATGCTGCTTTAAAGGGACAGTGCACAAAAAAAGGTTATCATTTGCTCACACTCATGTCACTGAATCACTATCCTTTTAATGAAAGATATTTTTACCTCAGTTCACATGTAGATGAACTTCAGTGAATACGAAAGACCCAGAATGCTCCTCTGCACACCAGTATTTCCCAGAATCCTCTGCTCTCAGATTGCTGATGTTCACAGTGAAGACTCCAGCAGAGGTTTGATCAGTCAGAGAGAATCTGCCGTTTATTCTGTTATTTGATGAAACACGAACTCCATCTCTGACACAGATATTGGGCTGATCTCCTCTGCAGAAAAACACCTGATTTTGCTTCCTGATGTATTTACAGCTGATGGACACTGATCCTCCGACAGACGCCTCATGAGTGATCCCTGAAGACAACAACATTAAATATGAGTTTGATAACAGAATGATCAGAAACACTGAGATTTTTCCCAAATAAACAGCCTCACCATCCTTCATGATGATCATGAGCTCAATGGGAAGGTTAAACGCATCTTTCACTGCACACCAGTATTTCCCAGCATCCTCTGCTCTCAGATCAGTGATGGTCACAGTGAAGAGATTGAGTTCAGTGTCATTCTTTACTGAAATCTTTGTTTTTTTACCATTATCTTCATCTGATCTGATTATATATTGAGCATCTTGAGTGAAACACTTTCCTTTGCACAGTTGCTTTATTTCTTTTGCATGATTTGTATCATAAGGGCATTTGATCTCAGCTGAATCTCCTTCACGTCTGATCACTGGAGGCACTAATATTCAAAGAGAATGGAGATGTATTTATACACTGTAAAATATATGCATATATTACTGAACTGTATGATTGCTGTACATACTGGTTAAAGTCAGCTGATGTTTATTGGTGAGAGAAACAGAAGTCAAATGCTTGTGTCTGGTTTCTGCTCCACACCAGTAAACTCCAGCATCTGTCAGTCTCACATTACTGATGATCACTGTAAAAACTCCTGCTGCACTGTCAGAAAACTCAAAGCGCTTCTCTGATGAACTGATGATTTGACAGATCTTCTTCTTGTTCTCTTTGCAGATGTGTTTGATGGCCTCATTGTGTTTCTCAGGATAATTACAGATGAGTTTCACACTTTCACCAACAACAGCAGATGATGTGCTTGATGCAGGAAAACTGTCAACTACACACACACACACACACACACACACACACACTATAAAAATGTTCATTTTAACTACTAGAAAGCGTCCAAAAACAAGCTCCTCAATGCTCCTTACCTTGATTGAGTGTTAGTTTGATCTCAGTGAACAGATGATCATCAGCGATATTCACTCCACATCTGTATGTCGCTTCATCAGCTGCAGTTAAATCACTGATAAAAACCTTCAAAAGTCCTTCACTGGTATCATCAAACATGTGAAATTTATCATGAAGGACCCATTGATTCTGTCCATCAACAGGGATCTTCTGTGATGGATCTTTCTGGATGAATTTCTTGTTTCCTTTGAATTTTTGTGGAAATTTACACTTGATGAAGACTGATTTACTGATGTAGGCCTCTACCTGGAGAGATGCTGTTTGACCTGCAGGACAAGATACCTTTGTTGTTTTATTACATTATTAACAGTCAGGAGGGATGGACATTTCTTATTTAAAGATGTATGTTTTCATCAAAATGAAGCTCAACTCACTATGAACATTCAGATGAATCTCTTTAATGAAGGTGATGTGAGTAATTGATGTTTCTGAAGGTTGTTTATCTGATCTGTCTCTCTCCACTCCACATAAATAAACTCCATCGTCTGCTGTAGAAATGTCTCTGATGGTCACATTAAAATGATCTTTCTGACTGTCAGACAGGATGAACTTCTCTTCAGATGATTGTGATGATTGAGAGCTGTTCAGCACAAGGACAGGATCGACATTCACTCTGTAGAAGACTTTGGTGTGTTTTTCAAACCCATGTTCATATTTACACTGGAAGGTGATCCTTTGCCCAATATATGCAGCCTGCATAACATACATCCCACAAAAAGAAGAGTCTGAAAATGATTTCAACAAAATCGTTGTGACATACACTGAAATCTTAAAATCGTATTAGTTTTATTAAAGGTGCACTGGGGAACTTTAGCCTCTCTATCACCATCTCTGTTTGACACATAAAATGGCATGTTCCTTGCAGTTTTCATTTTATTTTATTTTATTTTGTTTTATTTTTATGCCCTACAAGGCATATATCCATAATGCCATCTGAAAATGTGACGTATAGTAGATGTGACATGACCTCACAAATATGACTCAAATTATAAAATCTAACTAAACAAATTAAGACACTGTTTTGAATCATTTTGATGCATTGAGGCAATCTGAATACTGAGCTATGAATTTGCTCAATTAATTTTTTAGTAGTGCACCTTTAAATATTACTAAAATACAAATGTAATAATTACTGTAGTAATAAAGTATCATACACACCTCTGTTCACCACTAATGTAACATCATGACTCCATTTCTGCTTGTTTCCACATGTATATTCCCCATCATCCTCTCTGCTGAGGTTCCTGATAAACACTGTGAAGAATCTGCTGTTTTCATCGTCATAGAGATTGAATCTCCCATTATTAACCCAGCGGTGCTGAATCTCAGTACTGATTCCTGTCTTACAGTCTCCGTTTCTGCAGAAAAACCTTCCTTTATACTGATCATAAAACTTCCTTTGGTTTGAGTTCATGCACTTGAACATTACACTCCCTCCAGAGCAGCCAATCACTTTGAAACAAAGTACCTGACCTGACAAACACAAGTTCATTTGCTCTGGGTTATTATTATAATGATCATTCACAGCTCAGGTTTGAGTGAACAATAAAGAACTGACCTGAGATCAGACAGAGAGTGATGAAGATGGTGATGATGATGCTGGCCCTCATTCCTGATTGACTTCAGTCTCAATATTCAGAGAAACAGTCGTATCAGATCGCAGTTATATATATACACATGTTCACTCACATCCTCTGTCAGCCTCTCTCACATTTCTGCTTCCTCTTTCTCTGAACAGCTCCACCCTTGAACAGGGCGTTAATTGTGATGATATGTGTGAAAGACTTTGCAAAAATGTAGAGAAACATACTATATATGCATATAACACACACAAGGCTGATGGCACATCATATTAATATGAATGCACACTTGTTTTGACCTCATAATTTTTTATCAAAATGTCATAACTGGTCGTTCAGTGAAAACAACAACTCTGGTGATTCATGCAGGATTTTCCAGTCATTTAGACCAGAGGTGCATAACTTCAGTCCTGGAGGGCCAGTGTCCTTCAGAGTTTAGCTTCAACTTGCCTCGACACACCTACCAGGAAGTTCTTACAAAGATTACTAAGAGCTGTCTAAAAGAGGCTGGAGCTAACGCAGGACTGAATTTAGTCTCTTAAACTCTGCCCCTTCAAGCTCACACTCATCTGCATACACTTGAGTGCCCTGCCCACATCTAAACATCCAATCAGCAACTGATGCACAGAACCAAGTCCTACATTTTTTCTTCAATAGCCCATTATCATCAGAAAAAAAAAAATCGATCACTACTTCTATTTCATTACAGCTGTCTTGGTGTATCAGCAGGGCTGGATTGGTAATCTGGCATACCAGCCATTTTCCTGGTGGGCCAATGCACGTTGGGGCTTTGGCCAAACAGAAAATTAATACCAATTATTGTCTGACTATTGTCAATTTTTTTTTTTTTTTTTCTTATGTCTTGCATTTATTTTACCAAGAGATTAAACAAGAACCAATAATTTGTATTCTATAATATCTGCATTTAGCTGTGGCCATGTGTCAGTATAATCATGCTCCAAAAAAAGGCAAGGAAGTTTTACAATTGTGATGCAAATTTAGTCCTGTTGTAACAGGGAGCCAGCATGAGAATGTGAGTATGAGGTGTGATCTGGCCCAAAATGCTTCCACACCAATGTTTTTGTTAAGGAGCATGATAAAGTGCAAAGTTCAGAAGTATTGAATCCTGCTGTGAGGAAAGCATTTTCTTTGTTAAGACAATTGTGAAATCACACTGTGGCCACATGGCAATTCTATGCTCCTTCACATGGTTTAACTGCAGCTATATGGAAAATAGCAGAGTGTACTCAGGAGACAGACAAATTCAACATAGACGCACATGTAATTTGAAATTGCTGTACAATTCCTGTTTTACAGTTATTCAAATTTTACAGAAGACACATGGTCTAGTATGCATGTAACATCTACAACCTTTAACCTAAGTGTAACACACATTTACAGTAAAGCAGTCACATGCTTTTAAAGAATAAACTCTACTAGTCTATGTGCACATTTAGTAACACAAACAACTATACTGTATGTTCTATGCACACAATGTGTTTAGCACAATTACCAATTGAAAAATCACTGAAGATCACTGAAATTTGGATGTTTACATATTAAACTCGTTGGTAAGCTGTTAACCCACTAGCAAGTGAAGTCAATAGCTGGAGGCCTTGCATGAACAATGCAGTTAACTCGCTAAGAGTTTTACCTGAGGATGACTTATTCCATGTAAACCACTGGTCTTTGCACTTAGAAAGTGATGTCTTATGTTTCAGAAAATAAGGTGGAGGCCTACCCCTTCCCAGTGACCAGCATTTTTCCTCTGTATGGCCTCTTTTCTGACAGGAACTACAAGGCCTGCTATCTTTGCCACAGGGTTGTTTGCTATGTTCTCCTGGAGTTTGAGGATTTTCATGCCTTTCTAATGCTTCCTTTACACCATGTGTTCTGGTACAAGACTCTGTGCTATTGCGGTGCTGCATCACCTTAAGAACTGAAATCGGCACACTTTCTTGAGCAGTGGCACATGCTTCCTCTGTAGTAAATGCTCCAAAATCATCACAGCAAGTCACCTCCTCTAAGAAGTGAACATGCTTTTAGCCCCATCGCTGTTACGCAATGTTTTGGGAGAAATGAAATCTTGTGCATTTAGCTTAGCCTTGTCATCTGCAGTGGTGCCCTTATGATTTTTACACTTTTCAATCAGGGCTAATTGTTCAGCTAGTAATTTATCTAGCTGTGACTGAAGATCCTGAATCTTTGCCTCTGACTTTTGTAATTCTGCATTTTTAGTATGCAATTCTTCACATTTAGCATCTATGCTTGAAGATAGATGTATCATTAAATCACGTAGACGAGTACAGCTTATGAAGTTTAAAATTTATTTCACCATGTTTTGATTTATTTTGATGTTTGCCAATTTTGTCCAACCAGTTGAGCATTTCAGCATCTGAACATCTAGTATCAATATATTGTTTCTTAAGTTTGCACACGGTAGGCTCAACTATTGTGCTCCATAAAGCAAACACGTCACTTTCATTAGAAATTTTCCCTTCCATCCCTGAGGAGATAATCTGAATGTTGTCGGATCGCACAGTAATATGAAGCTACTCACAACCTTCTTTTTTCTATATCATGCAAAATGGAGAATGAAAACATACCCATTACACAGTGAGAAGGCCAGCTTTAATCCATTCACAAGATAAACCGTGAAAAATATCCACACTCTGATGACTGACCAACATAAATCTCAGAAAATTCACTGCAAGGGATCCCGGGTTTCGGCACCATCTGTAAGGGTGGCTTCCCTACAGTGGTTCTGTCTGAAGGATTGCCAAAGGACTAAAGAAACATTATCAGCATGATGATGTAAAACTCTAAATTTCTTGTCTATTACCACCCACTGCCACTTATACCAATGACGGAAATAAGCGCAGTTAGAATAGCTAGAATAGACTATATTGTATCGCAATATATAGCACTTCAAAATTAATGTTAAATCAAGACTAGTTAGCACATCATTTATAATTAAAATGGTTTATTAATAATATTTTGTAATGGTTACACTTAAATTGGTTACAAACTAGATGAAGGAGGGTAAAACATTCAATTGTACCCAGCACATATGTAAAATGTTACCTGAGAGAGAAAGAGGGGACATTCAAACTGACCAATCAGCAAATTACAGCTTTACCCACTGTAAAGGTGTGACAATTAGCAAATCCCCCCAATGTATACACATCTTGGCCTACAAGCCTTGATTGCTAGAGAGCCCTTGAGAGCCCAACTAATGGAAACACTGACCGCTATAATGGTTTCTTAAAAATTGTGATTTTCTCTTTTGATTCTGCTCGTTAACATCAGGTGTCTTCAATAATGATCAGTCGTCACTTAATTAATCTAGTTAATTCATTAACTTTTTCTCTGCTTCAGTGTTAATTTAACACTCTGATTTTAACACTTCACACTCTTGAGTGTGGACTCATATATACACCCGGGAGAGTGCATTTAACACTGGGCTTTTTGCTGTGTGTTATCATGCAAACCAGGGCACTCAAAAAAATAACTTGTTGGTCTAACTTAATTTAATTATGACACACATTTCAACACATTTGAATAGTTTTACCTCAAATTAATTTAGGCAATTTGAACCGAAGAGAAACATTCATTTTGAACCAATGAGATCAAATAATTGTCCTTAGACCTATCTTGTGGCATTTACCTTTAAACAATTCATTTTCAAAATCACTAAATTTTTAAGCAATCATTAAAGTGGTGAGTATTTGCATTAGTTGGTCTCTTGACTCTTTGTGCCCAGGTGGCTACAAAACAAGCCTAAAATCAGTCCTCCACCTGCATGATTTACACCAAAATTGCCACTGTGTATTATGTCAAACATCTCCACTTTGGTCTTGTCTGTTCAAAGGACATTGTTCTTATGGTTTGTTTAGATGCAAACCTAAACCATGCTGCCATGTTTGTAGAGGCTTTCTTCTGCCAAACCTTCCAAACATGCCATTATTCCCCAGATTTTTCTAATACTGTCATGAACTTCATCATTTAACATGTTAACTGAGGACTGTGGAGTCTGAGGTATAGTTGGGTTGTCTATGATGTGATCTTGTGTGAGTAGGATGTCCACTCCTGGAAGGATAAATGGTTTCCACTTGTGAATAAACTTCCTCACTGTATAATGATGGACTTCAGATTTTTTGGAAATGGCCATATTACTCTTCCCAGACTGATGGCAGCAACAATTGCTGGTAATACTTTTTAGTATTAGTATAGCATGTCTGTTAAATATATTCTCACACTTCATTTTGATGGTTCCCCAACAGACAAACATACTATAAGTAACTTTGCAAGTACGTCAACATTATACCTACACTAACCTTAACCTAAGCTTTACTAACTACAGTGAAAGTTAGCTGACATGCAGTTGCAAAGTTTCTTATAGTCAATAGACTAAGGGGAGCATCAAAATAAAATGTAATGTAACCTAACCTAACATATAGACATTTCCTTTACTAACTAGCTCACATCAAAAATTAATACTAGCTTCTTCAGTTCATCAAACTGATGAAGATGTTTTCTTAATTTACAGGTGGGTTTTTTTGCTTGTTCTGTTTAGGTTTTTTTTTTTTTTGCAGCATGTTGAGCTCTCTCTGTCACCATAATCTTTGAATAATAAAAAACTAAAATTTAAAACATGTATTGTGCCTTATCTAAAACTGCTATGTTAAGAAACACCAGCAACCACCTGAAGCAAAGTCAGCTTTTTACGTCTGACGTCAAGCATCACCGCTTCCGTGTCCAAACGCTCTATCAAATGCCATGAGAAAACAACAAATGATGCTAATATACACTTACAATATGATATAATACCAATACAAAAGTTACAATCCTCCCCTTTAACTCCATACCGAAATCCTAGTTCACCAGACAATGAAAATATACATATATATAAATAAATATAAAAATGATTTGTGTTTGAGGCGACATTAGCAGGGAGGCTGTACTGTACACCGTAAGTTTGAAACCGTTTAGCTTAAATATTTAATATGAATAAACAGTGCTCATAAAGCCGTTGAGATAATATTCTCAAGGGAAATAAGTTGAGGCTTGGAGCTGGAAACAGCGTTCATTGGACGCACATTACGTCATCACTTGACAAGCGGATATCGTAATTAAAAAGTAATTTAATAACTGTCATGGGCATATGTTTTATACTCTTATATATAACTTTTATATAACTTTTACATGCTGCTTTCTTTAGACAACAAACTCACAAACATCATTGTGTATTAAACAAATACTAAAAAAACTAACCATTTAAAGGCCTTTGCAGGTGTTTTGAGTTAATTAGCTGATTAGAGTGTGGCACCAGGTGTCTTCAATATTGAACCTTTTCACAATATTCTAATTTTCTGAGATACTGAATTTGGGATGTTGATTAGTTATAATCATCAAAATTAAAGAAATAAACATTTGAAATATATCAGTCTGTGTGCAATGAACGATATATATATATATATATATATATATATACACATACATAATATACAAGTTTCACTTTTTGAATGGAATTAGTGAAATAAATCAACTTTTTGATGATATTCTAATTATATGACCAGCACCTGTATATTTATACAGACCTGTATGTGTTGAAGTTATTGTTGTTATTGTCATCTTCTCTCTGAGCTGCACAGAGTCAAAGTGCTGCAGCTCCTCCGGACACCAGTCAAATACTCAAACTATGATCATGTGACTGAAGTCTTCCTGAGGACTTTTAGTTTCTTTACTGATTTACTTATATGTTCACAGTTATTACACTCAAATTTCTCAAAAACTTTCTTGATGTTGACATTTAACAAGACTGGTGTTGTTCTCTAAAAACAGCTTTTTGAAACACTGTTCAGATAATATGCTGCTGCATAAATACAGTGTGACTACTAAATTTTTTAATAAATCAAAAGAAACTATGGCAGCATTTATTTACCTTGATGAAACTATAATTTCTACAGTTTAAAATAGTTAAACAAGTGTGGCGGTTCTGTGCATATTTCCTGAGGTTTTCTTTAATTACAGCCTTTAAGTACACGCAGATTTAAAAAAAACAAAAATGCAGCTGCCACTTGAGGGCGCTATAAACATGCACTTTCGCAAAATTTGGGGGGCAGGTCGATTCTCGGCTGTTCTTGTACTCCTGGATTTACTTGAATGACATCACATCCTTAAATTGTAATAACAAAAGTATAGCAAAAATCATACAAATCTTTTTTTTTTTTTTTTTTTTTTATGTGGAGTAGAGAGAGAGAGATCATATAGTCACAAACATGCAATATTACTAATACTAATTACTTAATTACTAAATAAATGACTAAATAAAAATTATAATAATTTCAATGTTTCCAATGAGAACAGAGTTGCATATGTTAACAACAGTGTTATATATTTCAAACAAAAAGAGTAGGCAATTCTAAAGAGGTTAATCAACAGAAAAACACAGCTTTGTATGACATTGACTGACAAAGGTAGACTAAAACGTTTATTGGACAGAAAATACAATGTGCGAAAAAGTAGGAATGTAATCGGTTCACTTGCGGCATTTGAGCAGACCCCTATATAAAAAAAAAATTTGGACTAATGACAGAGAATTTCTGTGCCGAAAATCTTACTTCCAGTTTGGTACAAGTTTCGGCTGATTTTTTTCGATCATGGCATTAATGACGTAATCTGTGGTGGTACCCCTTATATGAGCATTTCTCCTGGAAAAGCGCATCCGCGGCACCCATGATCAGGTCGGCCAGATCGTGAGAAAGGGCTCGCCATCAACGTGCTTCATTCGGCTGCACTCTGCAAGGGAAGAAAGTCTCTAAAGAAGTGTGGTTTTGGTTGTAAGGCAAAGATAACTTTGCTCAAATTCCTGAAGAACCCAGCATTATGTGAACAGTGGTTGCAGTTCCTTTTTCCGGGACAGCAATGGAGTTTAGCAAGTGAATGTTTCATATACGAGGACCAGTTCGACGCTGGATTTGCACATTGTTTGATACTGAAAGATGGAGCTGTCCCAGCTATAAAAGATCCCACTCATGATTCAGAACTGCAGATGGTAAGTGAAACAACATCAAATGTCTGTTTTATTGGCAATCCTAACGCAAGTGATCGTCGAACTTAGCTCCGCCCACGGCGCGCCTCCAGAAGTTCGGCTTTTTCCGGAGAAAATCGGAAAGCTGTATTTTCTTTCATAACTATTATAAAACTAAATACTTTTTGGAGATATTAAGGATACATTACTACTCTATAGGTACTCATGAGATTAGGTGAAACTGTGCCTGTTATGTACCCTTTAATTACATTTTGCTAATATGAACGGAATGGACAACGAGACTCAAAGGACAGAGTCGGTAAAATGATCTGAATTTCTCATCACATGCGTCCATCATGGTGACAACAGCGAATCACATACATTTTTTGGTGTTGCATGAACGAGAGGGTATTTGCATAAGGCGATCTAATTGGCTGACACTGTGTTGGCACTTGAAAAGTTGAAAAGTTTTTATGATCTGCCAGCTTTTTTCAACTTTACCCATGGATATCTCACCACAATTATTAAACATTCTAAGAAACATTTCTGCAACCAATAAATAAAGTTACAATCTCGACAATAAACTATTTTAAAGTTTAATATTTAATGTTTGTGTGAAAATAACATTACTAAAATGCTGTGAGAATGATGTTTTAAAAACATTTCAAAACGTTTTTACAGCGTTTTTCTAAACCAAATTTGTTACTTGTGTACTGCGATCTGTCACGCTTTGTTAAAGAGTGCAAAAAGCACATTTATTGTTTGAATTGCTTGCTAAAATTGACAATTTCAAAGTTAAGACTACTTTTCTTATCCAATAAAGATTGATTTATTTAACGAGAGGTGCACTGCAAATCATGTTGAGTGAAGTCTTGTTCACGCATCAAATGAAAACAGCATAGACTAAAGGCTCCTTCACATCAAGGACACTATAATGTTAAAGTTTTAAAGGTCCACTGAAGTGCTTTGATACATGCAGCATTACTCAATGTGTTGACAATTTCAACTGAAATAGGAAGACAGGGTGGGACATATCAAGCAGCCTCGCCCCCATTTTTTAAAAAAGAGCAGCTT
Source organism: Cirrhinus molitorella (assembly GCA_033026305.1). NCBI lineage: Eukaryota > Metazoa > Chordata > Actinopteri > Cypriniformes > Cyprinidae > Cirrhinus > Cirrhinus molitorella. The sequence continues at coordinate 44,570,912 of CM065120.1, forward strand.
GTACAAGAGTCGCTAAGCTCACTGAGCCAATCACCTTATCAAACCAGGACGGTTTTCCAGCATCACTCCTCTGCTACAATGTCTGAAATAGTATCGTCCTCTTCTGACCACAAGCTAGCTGTTCCAACTCAAGCCACCGGCTTGAAGACACCGTCTTCTCAAATACCTCTGGAGCACCTCTTCTTGGCCAAGTGATGCTGCTGAGCCCCGGGCCTCAATGTGAGGATGCGGGCCTGCAAGATCTTCAGCTCACACCAAGTCATCGTTTCTGGCACTTCTTCATCCAGGTCTAGGTCCAGCTCCACGCGATCGAAGAGGACCAACATAGTTGCATAGTCACAGAATGGGAGCCCCTCTTATTCTCTGCTAAATGTGCGGTTCGCGTGGCCCAATGGAATCAGTGCCCCTGCTGGGGCGTGCTGGACCTGTATCTTCACAATAGAGTATTCTTAGGATGTCGCAATAAAACATGCATACTCTGCAGGTCGCTAACTCATTCTACCTCTTCTTGCCCTCAAGTTTATCCTACTATCCCCACCTGCCCAACCCAAATCTACTAGTTACGTCCCACCCTCTGCAACAAATCCAGACTCCAGACTCCAAGGGAAGTTCAAGGCCCCCCTTTTCGGTTGCAGGCAGGTTTGTTATAATTTCAATGGGGGGAAATGCAGTAGACAACATTGTAAATATCGTAAAAATATAATTTTTGTTTCAAAGCTCATGCTTATGTGGTATGCCCAGTTTAACTTAGTGTTATTGAAGATCAACTAACGTATTATTATTAAAGGAAAAAGCAACAGAACGCTAGAAAAGGACAATTCCTCCCACATAGATGAGAGCAGGGGCAAAAAGGAAACCCAGCGCCTTAAAGGGGCAGACATCCAGACCATTACACCAGTACACAAAGCTCAAAGTCAATAAAAAAACAAAAAACTACTTATCGAACCAGTCAATGTTTCTCGGCTATCTGCAAAATTGTCCCATTATTCAGACACTAACTTCACAAATTTTCTTCTTTCAGGTCTCGAAGAAGGTTTTAATCCTGGCGTCTCATGCTCTCTCTCCCAGAACATTTTGTATTTGTGACAATCTCCAATCTGCACTTTCAGAACCAGAAGTGGTGATGAACCTGATTCAAAAGAAATTTATTCTGGCTTCATGATCAGCCCCTTCGACGCACCCCCTTTCGATGTTTTCGCATCAGCCCCATTGGACTAGCCACTAGGAAATTTTCAGGGAAGAAATGCTTGATCATCGATTTATCAGCTCCACTTAATTCCCTATTTTCCAGTATAAACAGCCTCATTCTACTGGAGGAATACTTGCTGCAATAACACGATATAGAACAAACGATTACCATGCTAAAAAATGTAGGTCGCAGTGCATGGCTGGCTAAAGTAGACATCAGTTCTGCATTAAAGGTGATGCCTATCCACCCAGACTTTTGGCATCTATTCAGAATTTGCTGGCAAGGGAAAATTTATTTCTCAGTACTTCTGAACTTTTGGTTGCAAGATCAGCCCTAAAATTTTCGATACATTATCAGAAGTCATTTGCAGGATTTTCTCCAACAATTACTCCATTCACCACGTCATTCAAAACCTTGATGATTTCCTAATCATCTCGCCTCCCGACGCTGCCCCAGCCACAGATATTGGTCATTGGTTCACGTCTCCTTGGCCCCCTAAGCTGCTAGATGCCTCACAGTCCTCAGCACTGTTTGAGCTCTATCCTTTGGTTGTCGCTACAGTGTTCGACAATTTGAAACTGCCGCTGCAGTGCCCCGCTCACTTGATATTGCTGCCGCAGTGCCCGACAATTTGTTACTCCCACCACAAACCTCCATCCAACGTTTCAAGCCCAAAGGCTCATTCAGCATTAGACAGGGCTCTCCCTTCTGGTGCAGCAGAGCCACAGCTCCCTTCAGTCGCAGTGAGAGCCCTCCATTTGTTTTGAGCTCTAAAGCCCATTCAATGGCAGTCAGGGCTCTCCCTTCCAGTGCAGCAGAGCCACGGCTCCCTTCGTGCTCCCTTCACAGTGAGAGTCCCTCACCTGCCTTTCTATCATGCTCCTCATTCAGCAGCAGGTATGGCTCGCCGTCCAACGCAGAGATCCATAGCCTTCGTCAAACACTGCACGCCCCTTCCCAGTCACCTGCTGCCTCCTGGCACACCCCATTTTCATCGCATGCACATTTTTGGGGGGCTAAGGACAATTTTCTCTCCGACTGCTGTCTCATTTCATTAGCTTCTTTTGGGGAGTTCTCCCGAGCTCAGACCCCATCCCTCGGACAACATGCCAAATATGCTTTGGGAGAAGAATGATCAGATAATCAGTCTGGCCCAGGTGGAGCTTGTCAGCCAATCACCTTATCAAGCTCAATTCGTATGTATATACAGCCAACTCACCTCTTCCACTACAGTTTTCCAGCATCCCGCCTCCACCCAAACTCCTCACTCTCTATCTATTTCATCCCACTCTCGGGTTCGAGCTCCATCCCAAGCTCGGAGCCCTCCCCCTGGACAGCTCGCCAAATATGCTTACTGATTGCCCTATCTCATTATACGTGAGTCTAACTCATGAATTCAAATGTGTCCGATATGTTTCGTAGTCAGCGCCAATTGACGCATATGATCTGCTCTGTGCTATCGCGTCTTTGCACCGGAGCGGACTGTGTGCATGCTGCGGCAGTTCACATTACACCGCTCGAAACCAGACTTCATTAACTGAATATGTCCTATATTTGGCGATGTCCGCAAAATCGTTTATCCATATTGACAGAAGTTAAAAACTTTTTGAATGTGTATATCTTGTAAACGCAAATTGTTGTTATTGTTTTGGAGCACACTAGCTTATGGATAACCTTAAAGCTAACATATTCAACATTTTTACATTTGATTATGGGGTCTTTATATTTAGGTACTAATGATTTACCATCATTGAGAAAATGAAATAAAACCAGGAAAATCAAAAAGTGATTCGCTGTTAGTCTGCTTTCTATTTTCATAGCTGCTTTCTATATTCATAGATATAAACTCCACAACAAACAATAATAAATGTATCTGATCATTCTTTAGGGATCCAGTAAAACTGACATTTACAGTGGTAAATTATTATGCACTGATACAGTGCACAGTAAAAATAGAGTAAACGTGATATCTGTAATATTAAAAAGTATAGTACATGTTGTAGTAAAGTTAATAATATAATAATAGCAAGTACAACAGTACAATATCATGAGTAATAGTAACAGTAATAGTAATAGTAACAGTAACAGTTCGGACTGCAGAGAGGATTATTGGTGCTCCCCTGCCCACCCTTCAAGAACTGTATACATCCAGGGTGAAGAAAAGAGCTCAGAAAATCACCCTGGATCCCTCACATCCAAGCCATTCACTCTTTGAACCTTTGCCATCTGGCCGACGTTACAGAGCCCCTAACACCAGGACAACCAGGCACAAGAACAGTTTTTTCCCCCAGGCAATCCGACTTATGAACAGCTAAATGTTCACCCCGTTGTGCAATAAAAATATGTGCAATAACTTTCATCAAGCATCAATAGCACAACTGTATATGCCACTTATTTCTTAATTCATTTTTCTATATAAATATTTTTTGTGTCTATTTATATTTATATTTACATATGTATATTTTCTATTCTCTATTACCTTTATTTTATTTTATTTTATTTTATTTATTTATTTTTATTGTCTGTGTTGTTGTCTATGTACCCTGGAAGCTAATGTCACAAAAACAAATTCCTTGTATGCGCAAGCATACTTGGCAATAAAGCTCTTTCTGATCTTCTGATATAATAGCTTTATAATAGCAAACATATAATACCCTAATAATTGAATAACAATACATTAATGTAATATATACAGAATAATACAGAATAGACAATAATGAAAAATAAATTATCAGTAAATTATAATGTAAATTAAATAATAATAAATAATAACAATACAGTTTAATAGTCACAGAATCACCTGCCTCACCAGCCGGCCCAGCCTCCTACACCCGTTCACAGTCACCTGATTACTAATGGTCTGCGTGACAGAAGACCAGCCCCTCAAAGACTGAAGATTGCATCCCATGGATCCTCGGAGCACTCCCTCACCGGAATTGTTCGTAGACCTAGTAAGCGCTCTGCGCGAATCACTTCTTCCTCCACCTGTCGCCCCCTCTCCAGCAGTCAGTCCCATCGCTCGACCATCAACCTTCTCGGGTGAGGCAACCACCTGTAATGGGTTCCTACTGCAGTGCTCCCTTTACTTTGAACTCCAGCTGCATCAGTTCACGACGGATCGAGCTAAAGTGGCATTTATCATCTCCCTACTGGCCGGAAGGGCGTTGCAGTGGGCAGAAACCCTGTGGAGTGCGCAGAGCCCATGGATCAATTCGCTAGAAAACTTTGTCAAGCACTTCCGGGAAGTTTTTGGTCAGCCAACCACTGAAGTGTCCGTCCATGAGGAACTGTTCCAAATACGGCAAGCCAATTTATCCATTCACGAGTACACGCTGCGGTTTCGCACCCTTGCTGCAAGCAGCGGCTGGAACGAGGCTGCGCTGCTAGCCGCCTTTCGCCGAGGTTTGAATCCCGTCATTCGCCAGCAAATGTCTATCTGTGACGACAACGTAGGCCTGGAGAGTTTCCTACAGAAAGCGGCCCGAGTCGCTCAACACCTAACAGCCTGCCACACTGACGTCGTGCCTCCGGCTGCCGCCTCATCCAGTCTCTCCACTCCAGGACCAGAGCCCATGATTACGGACACCTATCACCTCACCATCTGTATCTCAAGGCTGAAAAGTGTGAATTTCACAAATCCACCATCCACTTCCTGGGCTACATCGTCACCCCTGCTGGAGTGCAAATGGACCTCCTGGGGTTCGCGAACTTCTACAGGCGATTTATCGCCCAGTACAGTCTGCTGGCAGCACCTCTCACTTCGCTCATTCGACAAAAGACCAGGACGTTAACTTGGAACCCCGAAGCTTATCAAGCCTTCGCTCAGCTCAAGTCTGCCTTCTGCACGGCCCCAATACTCTCACATCCAGACCCAGAGCTCCGTTTTGTGGTTGAGGTGGATGCGGCTACCCTGGGAGTAGGAGCCATCCTGTCACAATGGAGAGGTGTACCCCCAGTACTACATCCATGCGCTTATTTCTCCAGGAAACTGTCCCCAGCGGAGCAGAATTACGATGTAGGGAATCGAGAGTTACTTGCCATCAAGCTCGCCTTGGAAGAGTGGCGGCATTGGTTGGAGGGTGCCAAATATCCGTTCGTGGTCATCACCGACCATAAAAACCTGTCATGTCATCCGTCTTAAACTTGCTTGGGGGAATTTTTTGTTTTATTTTTCAAGTAATATTTTTTAAGTTCAAAACATTGTTAAATATAAATATTTTTAATTAAGAGCTCAACTAATATTTTTTTGTTTTGACGAATGTAAAATACGTTATTTCACTTAAATTAAAATTATTAATTTATATTGAGTCACGCCTCCCTCACGCTGGTGCTGCTGCGTCAGTTACCAACGCCATTCTGTCCATAGCAGAGGTGGGACCTTCAAGTCAAAACAAGTCTCTCAAGTCATTAACCCCAAGTCATCAAAGAGTTAAATTTTATGAGATAATTGTCTAATTAAATGATGATTGTGCATTAGTGATGAACACCTGCTGTTATTGAGAATTACAGAGGATCAGATGTTGATGTTTTATTGGTTAAAGGGATGCCACCATCATGATGATCAGCGTTTGCTTTAGTTGGGCTCTTGAACTTTAATGTTTTCTGTTATAATTCTTACTGTAGCAGTGTATGTGGTGCTGTAAAGCAATGAGGTGATATTTGCTGTTCTAAATATCATCATCATAGAGATCAGTGTTGAAAGTTACAATTTATTGTCCTTGTTTTTTTGTAATCATTCCAGTGTCACTATAGCAAGCGAAATAGTATTGCTCTAACAATTATAATAAATGCATGTTAAAGTCATATGCATAAGAACTCCAGATTTTCTTAAACACACACAGACATCAAGAACCAGCATATGAATCTCAACAATGGTGACAATCAACACAATGTTTCAAGCTGCAATACATGCTGGGTAACACCATAGTAAAAACTCCCATCATGCACTGCAGTATGAATAATTATTGTCACCACTGTTGAGGATCGTATGACAAGTGTTCATGTCTAAAAAGCCTGGTCAAAGGCATTTTTTTTTTTTTTATTGAAGCATTATAGTGCTATTTGTTTAATAGGATTTTTATAGCAGTCTAGTAAAAACTAAACATCAGCCAATAAGCCAAAGAGAGAACACCATGATGTTTCTTTATTTAGAACTTACAATCAGAAAGCATAACCATCCCTACAACTTAGCAGTTTGATTCAGCTATGCACCAATGTTTACTGTGAAACAATACTGCAGTTGCTTAAAAGCAAATTACTTTGAATCAGTAAAAGGGTCAAGAGACCAACTAAAGCAAACCTTGACCACAATTATGGTGGCATTGTGTTTTTTTCCTTCTGTTAATTCCTTCTACAGCTGTGGCTGAAGTTGTAGTTCTTATGTTTCTCTTTTCTTTAGTGATGTTGATTGTTAACAACAGGTGTTCATCATTAATGCACAATCATCATTTAATTAGACAATTATCTCATAAAATTTAACTCTTTGATGACTTGGGATTAATGACTTGAGAGACTTGTTTTGACTTGAAGGTCCCGCCTCTGCTATGGACAGAATGGCGTTGGTAACTGATGCAGCAGCACCAGCGTGAGGGAGGCGTGACTCAATATAAATTAAAAAATTTAATTGAAGTGAAATAACGTATTTTACATTCGTCAAAACAAAAAAAAAAAATATTAGTTGAGCTCTTAATTAAAAATATTTATATTTAACAATGTTTTGAACTAAAAAAATATTACTTGAAAAATAAAACAAAAAATTGTAAACTGAATTGAAAGACAAATTATTAATTGGATGAGAAACTGCTTGAAATTTTTTTTTTCAGTGTGTGCAAAAACATATCAATACTAATTAACTTGTTTTGTTGGCTAAATCTGACTGTTACAGTTTACAGTATATTACCATTTTTCCTAGAATTAACAGTAATCTACTGGCAGCTCTGGTTGCCAGCATGATACTGTTTTTCTACAGCACTTTGCCGTAAATTAATTATGGTTTATTACTGTTAAATTACATTTAATGCTGTTTTTTTCCATCTTCCATCTTTAACCCTTTAAATTCCACAGCAAAATCCTCAGTTTTAAGTGAACAAATAATGTGTACACACTACAGAGTGTTTGAGTAACACTAAAGTTAATGAGATAATTCTGTGATTAATTAAGTGATGGTTGAGCATTAATGATGAACACCTGCTGTCAACAAGCAGAATCACTGAATGAAAGAGAAACACAAGAACTACAACTGACTTTAGCCACAGACTTAGATGAAATCAACTGAAATAAAAGAAGTAATGAAATCTCTCAAGATCTCAATAAACAACTAAAACAGCATTACCAGTTTCATTTATTACTAGACTGACTTTATTTCTGTCAGAAGTCTACAGAAGATCTTATTGCCACTACCATGATGGAGATCAGTGTTTACTTTAGTCGGGCTCTTGGAGAAAATTTTATCATTAACTTTTTGATGACTGCTGCAACAATATGATATAATAACACATGGTTTAAAGAGCCAAAGAAAAAGAAAGTCTGCTGTTTATGAGTTTGTTTTAGCAACTTTACTCTTGATACACTTGTTATCAGTCTCTTTTCTTTTATTGAATCCCAATAATAAATGCAAAATAACCTGAGAAGAACTGTGTTGTGATTTGAACACACACACCAAAAATCAACATATGACTCTCAACGATGATGATAATCCTCAAAATAAATAAACTGATATTTTCTGAATATTACAAAACACAATAATAAAATGCAATGCAAAAAAAAAAAAAAAAAAAACACATAGTAAGAATACAAGAAAATAAATGGACAACTCAACAGCATAAATTAGGTATTTTTGAAATATTTTTGAAACACTAGCTCGAATTGTTTTTAAAATTGCAAAATCCTACTTTTCTGGTTATCAGCACACTGGTAAAGCTCATAATATAAAGCCCTGGGGGAAAAACAAAATGCCGCTAATGAGTCAACACTGTTAACAGCATTTCGAATGACCAACAAAGATCAGTCATACTACAATATGATTGTTGCAGCAACACTGTTTGCAGTTAACATCACACACCCAACCATAACTGTTTTACCACAATGAAATCATTGGAAGATACAGTTACAGCAAAGTAATGTTCAAAAGCCAAAGGTCAGGAGCCCAGCTAAAGCAAACACTGATCTCCACAATGATAATGTCAAGCAAAACTGAAACATCATCATCTAAACCTCTGTTCATTCTCAATAAGATCATCTGTAGATGTCTGGCAGAAATAAAGTCAGTCTGATTAGAAATGCGTGAAGCTGGTAAGACTATGTGTTGTTTAAATATTCAGTTGATTTCATTTAAATCTGTGACTCAAGTCAGTTGTAGTCCTTGTGTTTGTCTTGTTTCGCTTTTAATCAGTAGATCTGCTCATTAACAGCAGCTGTTCATCAGTGTCTGAATTCACTCATTAGTTTTCACTGTCACAGTAAACTCATGAAGGGAATAGTGAATGAGGGTGTAGGGTGTGATTTGAAACACAGACTCTGAGTGTCGATTTTGAACGCCGTTAATTCACAATATAGCAGCAGGCTACTTTCTCGAAAATGACTACTTACTGTCAAAATTTGGCCATTTTTTTACAGCAATTTTTAACAGTGTAGCTGAATTGAATTGGGGCCATAATCATTTTTTTTTCAGTGTGGTTGCAAACTATCTTTTTACCTACATTAAAAAATGAGAAAGTTAGTCAACGAAATGTGTTTATTTAAATGTAGCTAAAAAAAAAAAAATGATTGAAACCATTTACCTTAAAAATTGTTTTAGTAAATTCAATTAATCTTTTTTTTCAGTAACAAATAAATTATTTAAGAGAAAGTGATTAAATTGGGCTGAAATTACTATTTTTATTCATACTAAGCCAACTAAACAAAATTTATTAAATTCAACAATTTGTTTGTTTAAATGTATAATATATTTTTAACTAAATGCCATTTCTCACTCAATTTTGTTGTTCATTTTAATTCCTAGTTTGTTGTTGTTGTTGTTGTTGTTGTGCTCTCCATATTCTGTCAAAGAAAGTTGTTTTCAAGTAAAGTGCAACTGCAAGAAGGAATAAGCAACCCAAAACAAACTCAGTAAACTGGTTATGTATATCTTTCCGCTAAAATGATAGACATTTTTGAGGGAAACGTGAAAGTGAAAATATGTACTGCTCTGCCTGACAGAAATAGCCCTGATTTACAAGAAGAGACCCTAAAAAAAAAACAATGGCGCCATAAGTGTGGTCAATGTTTGCTTTAGTTGGACTCTTGACCCTTTTAAGCAACTGCAGTATTGTTTCACTGCAAATGTTTGTGCATATAAAACATCATAAAGTGTTCTCTCTTTGGTTTATTGGCAATGTTCATTTTTTACTGAGCGCCTATAAAAAATCCTATTAAATATAGTTTAAGTTTTAAGTGGTTCTTTTTATATGCAGTACATGATTTTTAAATGCATTTACTATAATTATGATAGCAACACTGCTTCACTTGCTGCAGTCTGATTGGAGTAACTATATAAAATCTGAACATTTAAACAACAAAAAAAAGTTCAACTTTGATGGTAAACCAGCCAGCTCACAATAAGTTCTATGATGATGTTTTGAACAGCAAATATCACCTCACTGCTTTACAGCACCACATGCATTGCTACAGTAGATTATTACAAAGGTTCCCAACACTGCATGTTGTTTATGTCACCTTAATCAAACACCTGATTCAGATCATCAACTCATTATTAGAGAGTCCAATACCTGAAATTGATGTTCACTACTGTGTGTGTGTGTGCGCGCACTTGGATGGGTTAAATGCAGAGCACAAATTCCGAGTATGGGTCACCATACTTGGCCACACGTCACGTCACTTTCACTTTTTTTCACTTTTATTGCGTTTTGGAAAAGAGCTCTTCATTTATTTAAATTGTGTAGTTCGTTGTTAAGTTTTGTTCATTTTGTGAATTTCTCTTATTTTGAAAATTGTATTGAAAGGTCCCAAATTACTCTTCGCAATTCAAACAATAAATACTGTTTTGTGGCTTGGACAACCTCCAGAATCAAATCACTGGGGGTGCTTCTTGAATTAGTGAACTTTCTTTGTGCCTTATGACATCCATTTATTATAATCACTAAAAAGCACTCTTCTTAGTTCATCACTATCTCACAAAGTTACGTTATAATTGCATTTTCCATGCACCATAATGAATCTCCGTGTGACGTGAATGACGTCTACATCATGAAATGATTAGTACTAAACACAACAACCTGAACAAACTCAGGCGATTTGAGCGCTCAGTGGAACTTAAATGCCTTTGATTGGTTACACTGCTCAACGCTGCATAAAATGTGCACTGATTTGACAAATCTGCAATAAAATGCGTCAAATGATTCGAAATTGTTTCAATTGTTTCAACTCGTCACTACAATGCAGTGAAAACAGAAGAACTAGAAACAGTTTAGACAAGAAACAAAATTTTGCCATTGTTTAATAAGCAGATCTGTGAAATGATCACTAAGATGATAATTTGAAATAATTTGTTGATACATCGGCAAACCACCATATTACATGTGGGTGTTGCTATAAAATATTGTTAAACATAAGTGTTCAAGGTTTATTAATACAAAGCTTTCAACTTTCATACTTCTTAATCGTCTAAAACTCTTTCAACACCATTTGCAACACTCTGCACAACTTTTCCTGGTGCCCTGATGATCTCTTTCGTTCCTCCGGCAACGGCGCCGGTCACTGGAGACGTCAGCAGACTGAAAACCGCGTCCACTCCTTCACCAGGTGAGCTGGCGCTGTCGATTTTACTGCTGGCTTCTTTAATGCTTTCAGCAGCTCCTTTCACCATCCCCACCGGAACTTCCACCACAGCTCTGACCACGCCCACCGTTCCCTCCGCCACGCCCGATGCCACGGCGCCCACCACTTTGAAGAAATCCATCACGATACACGCAAATCCCGCAAGACAGAACGTATTTTTTTTTTTTGCACTATTTGTCCCTTTTCGAATTCCAGCAGTCCTGCAAATATTAGGGAGCTTAACAAGTTAATTTAATTAAAAAGTCTTGGAAATTTAAATGTTTCTGTTCTAATCGAAAGGGTAGAGGTTGCATGTGCACTTTCTATACAACTCCATAAAATAATATACATTTATTAATTACTAAAACTAGATTTGTTTTATAAATGTGACCGGGGATTTTGATTTACCACCAAGACCACATTTAACGGGTTCACTTACTTGGTAGTTTATTCATTGAATATTTTCAACGAGAAAGATTTGTCTGAAACGTTTTCAGAGAATGTACAAGAGGCCGTTCCGGTACACGGCTTACACAAAATAAACCGGAAAAAGTAAAAGAGATTGTTGAAAATCAGAGGAAACGAAACAAAACAGAGAAAGATACACGGAGCTGGGCAGGCAATTTAAATCTCACAGCTCTATGTTTCTTAGTATATACTTAGTACTGATGCACTATATCATTTAGCAACGAAACCCGGTTGTCTGTACATGAAGATGAAATTCTTAACCGAAATAAACTGCAAAATACGGCACAATACGGCAGTGGGAATACTATATAAAAGGAAAAAAGCATCATAAATACATGGAAATAGAAAGATCACTCACATAACACTGAGCTCCTATTTCACACCTCACATTCACCGTATGAGGGCAGAAAACCTCAACAAAATGCTGTAAACTGTATAATAAATCAGATAAAGTATCAATCACATGAAACATTCCCAAAATGTAAAAGTGTAAACATTTTGTAAACCCAAAATTAAACTGGCCTACACCACATAGTGTGACGTTATACAATCGTGCCTTGTACACGACATAACTTTGAAAATATAACATCTCTTAGAAAGACCACAACAAAATATAGTCCAAGAAATGGTAATACATAGGAATATTAACAGGAAAAACTACTTTTACCATTGCCTGGTCGTGCATCGACACCAATTACGGAGAGTGTGCGTCTCCCTTTCACTGCTCACTAAGCATCACGAAAAACAATCTGAGCACATGAGCGCATGCGCAATTCCCATGCATAATGCGCGCAACACCCCCTACTGATGACTCGAGAAAACTACAGGTATTCACTGTCTCTATTGAAGTGTAAGTTACAGAAATAATTACAGAAAACAGAAATAAAAATAAACAAAGGGTTTAAACGTGCAAAGAGAGAATCAAACTTATATACTTTTTACCACCTGGTTACATAAATAAAGACATAATTTTCATATTTGGCTGAATTATCATTTTAAGCACCAAGTATTAAAATCAGTAGATTTCCTACCTCCAGACAATCTGTTTTTTTAAGAAAACTTGAGTACACCTGTAAATACAAATTAGGTTAATATACATTCTAAACATGCTGTACAAAACATGATAAAGTCACATATAATGTATGTCAGTACTGACCTGAGGTGACAGATGGTGTGAAATCGGTGTTTGTCAGATGAGGTTCTTCAGTTCGATGTGGACTGACTCTCAGATCATCTCAGGGGTGTTTATACAGGTCCTTCTCAAAAAATTAGCATATTGTGATAAAGTTCATTATTTTCTGTAATGTACTGATAAACATTAGACTTTCATATATTTAAGATTCATTACACACAACTCGAAGTAGTTCAAGCCTTTTATTGTTTTAATATTGATGATTTTGGCATACAGCTCATGAAAACCCAAAATTCCTATCTCAAAAAATTAGCATATTTCATCCGACCAATAAAAGAAAAGTGTTTTTAATACAAAAAAAGTCAACCTTCAAATAATTATGTTCAGTTATGCACTCAATACTTGGTCGGGAATCCTTTTGCAGAAATGACTGCTTCAATGCGGCGTGGCATGGAGGCGATCAGCCTGTGGCACTGCTGAGGTGTTATGGAGGCCCAGGATGCTTCAATAGCGGCCTTAAGCTCATCCAGAGTGTTGGGTCTTGCGTCTCTCAACTTTCTCTTCACAATATCCCACAGATTCTCTATGGGGTTCAGGTCAGGAGAGTTGGCAGGCCAATTGAGCACAGTAATACCATGGTCAGTAAACCATTTACCAGTGGTTTTGGCACTGTGAGCAGGTGCCAGGTCGTGCTGAAAAATGAAATCTTCATCTCCATAAAGCTTTTCAGCAGATGGAAGCATGAAGTGCTCCAAAATCTCCTGATAGCTAGCTGCATTGACCCTGCCCTTGATAAAACACAGTGGACCAACACCAGCAGCTGACATGGCACCCCAGACCATCACTGACTGTGGGTACTTGACACTGGACTTCAGGCATTTTGGCATTTCCCTCTCCCCAGTCTTCCTCCAGACTCTGGCACCTTGATTTCCGAATGACATGCAAAATTTGCTTTCGTCCGAAAAAAGTACTTTGGACCACTGAGCAACAGTCCAGTGCTGCTTCTCTGTAGCCCAGGTCAGGCGCTTCTGCCGCCGTTTCTGGTTCAAAAGTGGCTTGACCTGGGGAATGCGGCACCTGTAGCCCATTTCCTGCACACGCCTGTACACGGTGGCTCTGGATGTTTCTACTCCAGACTCAGTCCACTACTTCCGCAGGTCCCCCAAGCTCTGGAATCGGTCCTTCTCCACAATCTTCCTCAGGGTCCGGTCACCTCTTCTCGTTGTGCAGCGTTTTCTGCCACACTTTTTCCTTCCCACAGACCTCTTGCTTGAGGGTGTCAATGATGGCCTTCTGGACAGCAGTCAGGTCGGCAGTCTTACCCATGATTGCGGTTTTGAGTAATGAACCAGGCTGGGAGTTTTTAAAAGCCTCAGGAATCTTTTGCAGGTGTTTAGAGTTAATTAGTTGATTCAGATGATTAGGTTAATAGCTCGTTTAGAGAACCTTTTCATGATATGCTAATTTTTTGAGATAGGAATTTGGGGTTTTCATGAGCTGTATGCCAAAATCATCAATATTAAAACAATAAAAGGCTTGAACTACTTCGAGTTGTGTGTAATGAATCTAAAATATATGAAAGTCTAATGTTTATCAGTACATTACAGAAAATAATGAACTTTATCACAATATGCTAATTTTTTGAGAAGGACCTGTATAGCTACTCATGGAAGAAAGGGAAATCCAGCGGTGGGAGTGACTGTGTACTTTTGTTTGGAGTTCAGTTCTGGACGAGGCTCTATTAACCCAGTGGCACCTGTAAGGCTCTCTGTTAATGTTTTAGAGAGAAGAAATAGCACAATTTCTGACTGGGTGAATTTCTTGTTGAGAGAACATTTACATTAACAATAGTTCATCTAAGTTTCTAATATGCACATGGCATTTTTTATTTTTTATTTTTTTTGACATCAGTCTTCAGTAGATCTTGCTAATTAAGAACATGATAAATTTGAATGATACAAATCAGCATGTTAATTACATTTGTGAGGACAATAAATGAGCTTAAATTCACTATCACTTTCTGTCTCAGTGCTGCTCTTTCACCTAAAGGCGAAGGTGAAGGTGAAGTAAACTGTACTTGCTGAAACAAGTCCACATTGATGATTCAACATTAAGGAAACATCTACAACTAAAAGCTGCATCAAAAAAGCATTAACTAAAAGCTATCAGCAAATTCCTGACCAGTTTTTTTTAAAAAAAGATTTAAATAAAGACACCTTTCCAGTAGTTCAGTATATAGTTCACTTTATTTTAACCTGCAAGTGGTCCAAGAGCTGTGTTTTAAACTTTGGTTTACATCAGACATCTGTCTCTTTTCCTTTCTCTAAAATCTGAGAATGAATGATTTCCCCAAAGTGCCGATAAAAGTCAATAAAATGATTATATGATCACATTCAGGAATGTAAAACACACAAAATAACTTGTGATATTAATTTAATCTATTTATGCTTAGCAAACACCTGTAAGGGCTATAGCAGGGGTGTCCAGTTTATCTTTCCAGCCTAATTAAACACACCTAAAACAGTGGAAGCATGCTAAACTGAAATGAGATTACATCACTGAGTATGAATCATTAGCTGATAAAGCAGTAATCAGGGATCAGAAGACAAGATAAATGACAGCATATATGGCATCAAATCTCTGGTCAAGTGATAATGCTGTTAAAATGTGACACGATGTATAATCAGTGTAATGTCATCAAGGTTGTGCTTCTCATTTCTTTAATTGTCCATCCTCATCTGCAAATACTGACATGCATCACAGAATGTATACAAATAAAGCTCTATATCAATAAAGTGTCAATATAGGAATATGTTAAATGTTTTTGAGACTTTTAAACATTACTAATGAATCGTACTAAATCAACACGCGCTTCTATGTGTGGTTTATTGAAACACTTTAATACATTTATTGCTCAGTTGTTTAATTACAGTCAAGTTTTCTGCTATCCTTTTTTAATTTATTTATTTATTTATTTGCACCCTTTGTTGGGCGTATCATTCGCGCCCTTCAACAATCACCCAGTTACCCACAATCCTTTGCACACGACAGTTTCTCTCGTTTTGTCATTTCCTTCTGTCATTGTCTGTGTAAGTTAGAGTCTCGCCCAAATCCCAAATCATGCTTCTGTCACGATATTTGTAGAAGTAAAACAGACAAACTGAGAAGTCCAGGGCTACCACATCGTTTAGAAAAAAAAAAAATCTCCTTATAATAACACAAAGTAGCAAGATTTTCAGGATTTATGCATTGGTCACTAGGGGTCGTTCTAATCTTATTTATTTATTAAAGTTAGTAAATTAAGATTTCACACGTCATCTTTCAGGTTCATCCAAAGAATTATATTGATTATATTAGAATATATTTTTAACTAAAAGCCATTCCTCACTCAATTTTGTTGTTTGTTGTTGTTGTTGTTGTTGTTGTTGTTGTGCTCTCCATATTCTGTCAAAGAAAGTTTTTCCCCCAAGTAAAGCACATCTGCAAGAAGGAATAAGCAACCCAAAGCAACCTCAGTAAACTGGTTATGTATTTTCTTCATGATAAATAACCTTTGATGCTGTTATTTGTCTGCTAAAATGATACTAGATATTTTTGAGGGAAACGTGAAAGTGAAAGTATGTACTGCTCTGCCTGACAGAAATAGCCCTGATTTACAAGAAGAGACCCTAAAAAAAAAAAAAAGCAGTTACTTCCTCGTTTTGTTTTCACCATATTTTGCAGTGTAAAAGTGAAAAAGGAAGTAGTCTATAGGAGTGCTCTGTGAAACAGGAATAGCCCTATCATTTAACTTCTCTAAATAGGATGATAATGAGGCTGAGTGCCCTTAACCAAGAAAAAATAAAAATAAATTCTCCTTCAGCTATATAAAATATAAGTGCAGAAAATGTTTGGCTTTTATTTTGTATTGTAATTTTGTATTTCCCGGTGTTTGGTCACATGGGTGCAGGTGGATATTTACCTGATGGCATTTCCTGTTTGACATGCGTCTGTGGAGAGGGGGTGAGCAGTGGGAACGCTCATTTTCTGTTGACCGTTCTAGACCATTATAGACGTTCAAGGTTGTTTTTAATCGTGCACTTAAATAATACGTCGTGGTAATAAATATGTAAAGCATTACAATGGTGAGAACGCATCATGGACTTCTTTCCTTCTGCTTAGCCTCTCAGCGGCTATAGGCTGTCGCTACATATATATATATATATATATATATGGCGGTGCTAAATCTCAAAATGACGGTATTTCATGTTCTAATTGATCCGACTACGCCACCCTGGTGGAGTACCAGGGAAATACTCCACATAAAGACACACAGGTACGTTTTACCAATTGAAGGCAAATAAATAAACGTGCAGTGAGACGTGGATACCAATACAAAAGATGTCCTTTATTATAAAATAATCAATAGAATAATAATTTCCATGAAACTCACACACAAAACAAACAACAAAATAAATATATATTAAGGATACGTATATGGGCCAGGGCAGGCGGCTGCAGCCAGGAGGTCACCCAAACCCACCCAAATTCACACCAAATCAGGCACCAGAAATCCACTGTAAGAAAATAGTGTTGACACAACCACACAATGTGAGATACCGTCCTGGACAATACAGCTAGCCTCCCCTGCTCCACATTGCAGCCTCATCAGCTCCTGAACAAAAAAAAAAAAAAACACACACACACAACACAAAGAACACACACCAGAATTACAATGGCAAGTTATACATACACAATTAACAAAAACGATACAGCAAAACAAACAATTCACAGGCTCAGTGGTAGCTGGGCTATAAGGTCCGTCCACCGCCTAAAAATTCACAAGGTCAAAAATAGAATCAAACAGAAATAAACACTTACGACATCGCCAAACAAAACAAAACAAAAGAAGGAACAAGAAAATAAGACGAGGGGGGCCAGTGCGGTTGTTACAACAAACCAAATCACAACCGACCCCAACTCCAATACAACTAAATTAAATAAATAACACTATTACACAAAAAGAAAAGAATGAAACCGATACTAACAATCTTCCCAATACGAACGAACATGAAAACAAGCGCTACTATTGCACATAAACCTTTAAAGACGGAAAACCGTCACATAAGGGTCCGTGTACGTTGTGATCATTTGTTTTTCAATTTGAAATTAAATAAGCAGAAAGGAGAAAACGGCTCCTTTATTAGTTTTTTCGTTTGTTCAGAAAAATGAAAAACGAGATTTAGGCTCGATTTTTCGTTTTTTGTTTCGTTTTATCCAAAATGGATAAACGACTTAAAAATTCGTTTTCCACGTGTGGGCGGTCACGAGACGCCCCTTTCCACCGATTGGTCAACCAAATCTGGGCCGGTGGCGTCATCAGTTGTACCCATTTCATTCAACAAAATAGCCTAGTCCTTTATTTATTTAGGCAATTTTCATTTTTAAATTGCAATCTTTCGAACAACGAACATTCAAGGACAATATCATACATTACATTAAAATAAACTAATAATAATAATAAAACAGGAAAGGCTATAAGAAAATCACCTCCATAACAAGTACAAATAGTTACAAATTATTCATGTTATAAATGTTTATGGCTTTAAAATAATTTACAGCATTTGTACTTTTTAGTTTCTTTTAATGTATACGACCTTTTTCTATTTTAAAATTAGTCAAATTCATTTTTTTTTTCATCAAAATTATAGTCTTCTGACTGCGCTTTCTTCTGTGCAACCTAACGCGTTTCACAGAAATATGCATTTCAGAAGCCTAATCTGCATCCAGCCAGTTTTATTTTTCTGTATGGATTTAAATCTGAGCGGCGAAGCTGCGCTATATAGACAGCGTGTAAATACAATAAGCAGTCAGAAATTTTCTTTTAGACATTATGCTCAATTTTGGACAAGCGATGGTCAGTATAAATACTATAATACAAATCAACTAGAATGTACATTTCCTGAATAATATGTGAATGGTACCCAGGGTGGTTGATATGCGGTTGCTAGGGTAACCAGGGTGGTTGCTATGCAGTTGCTAGGGTACCTGGGGTACAAGCAAGTCTCAAGTCAAATACCTCAAAGAGTTAAAGTTAATGATAATTAAAATGTTGGTTTCATTGGTTAAAATAATATCATCATCATGGAGATCAGTGTTTGCTTTAGTTGACCTTTATAAAACTTTAAAATAATTTGCTTGTAAGCAATTGCTATATTGTTTTCCAGCACATCTTTGTGCATTTCTAACTTGAAGTAGCAAATTAGTTCATGATTGTACATCATTTGAATAAACATCATAAATGATCTCTCTTTGGTTTATTGTCTGATGTTTAGCTGTTACAGAACTGTCAAAAAAAAATCCTATTAAACCAATGCTATTATATTGTTTAAATATTGGGAAAAAGGGAACTGTATCACCTCAGGCTTTTAGACATGAGCACTTATCATATGATTCTCAACTGTGATGACAATAATTATTCATGCTGTAGAGCATGATGGGAGTTTTACTGTGGTGTTACCCAGCATGCAGTGCAGTATTTAGAATTTTGTTGATTGTCACCATTGTTGAGATTCATGTGCTGGTTCTTGATCTTTGTGTGTAATTTAATAGTACCAGAGTTCATTTTTATTAACTTTACATGTGCAATTAGAGTAATACCTAGCATGTTAGTTTTCATAGAGTTGATTATACAAAACATACAAATCAACAAAACAAACAGCTGCTCATTGCACAGCATTTATCTTTCTCTGTTTTATAACACAATGTGCATTGCTACAGAGAGATAGCAGAATAAACAAAGAGCCAAGTGTCCAACTAAAGCAAACACTGATCTCAATTATGGTGGCATCATTCTGACCATTAAAACATCAACATCTGATCCTCTGTAATTCTCAATAACAGCAGGTGTTCATCACTAATTCACAATCACCGTTTAATTGATCACAGAATTATTTCATTAACTTTAACTCTTTGAGGACTTGGAATTTGATTTGAGACTTGCCTTGCTTGTGACTTGAAATAAATTACTTTGTCCCACCTCTGGTGAAATCAACTGCCTGAGTCCATGGGTGGAATAAAAACATGGCAGGACTTTTACTTTCTGACCCCTGGACTATACACCTCTGGTCGCAATCGTACAGAATTGTCTCTGTTTCATCAGTTAGAATGTCTAGAAATCTGAGTTTTATTCAGCTAAGCGAATGCTTATACCTTTGTCTATATTGGGGATATGTATGAATGAAACATTATATTACATATATATTAAAACCTTACTTTGGATAAAAATAGAAATAATAATACTAGAGGACTTTTTTTTCCTCTCAGCGAATGCATAAAATTTTCTGACGAACAATTAAGATTTTTAATCAGTTTATTTTGGAATAAATCCTTATAACTTTCTAAACCTTTATAGTTAGGCCTCCTGCATGTTAACAGGTCATGCTGTAGTTTTATGAAAATAAATTGATAATCATTAACAATACTTATTGTTTTGTTTAATGTTTTTATTTAGTAATAATAGTAATCAGAATTAGTCATATTGATAAATATTGTGTCCAAATTGTGCAGCCCTACAAACAAGCACAATAAATCAAGTCTGAAAACCTTTCTTGTTACAGTTCAGATTTTGTTGTTAGGGTTTAGATTTTGGAATTCACTTAATATTGCCTCTCAGAATAGTCAAAATAAAGTCTTGTTACACATTAACGCTATTTTTAAATTATTAGAAATTAAAGCACTATAGAGAGATTAATTTTGACTGCTATATACATAATATTTATTGCTGTAGTACTTGTTTTATACACGCAATCATGCCCATGATCACAGAGAAACATGTCATAAGGAAAAAATTAGCCATTTAGCATGTTACGTTAAATAATTACAGGACAGCATCAAATGTCTAATGCAAGTTTTTTTTTTTTTCTCTGTTTCCTGTGGTCATCAATCGATCCTTAAAAACAAGCAAAATAGCCTGTATTTACTATCATTTATGAATATTAGTAGGCTTGTGTTTATTTTGTTTATGCTCTGTTTATTTGTTTTGTTGAATGTGTTACAATTAATACACATTCACTCTAAAAATTGTCAATTTATGCATACTCTCTTAGTGGGGCCCATTTTCATTATCTTGCCTAGGGCCCCACAAACCTACAGGCCAGCACTGAATATGAGCCAAGGTTACCACAAGTAAAAGAACCAATGGCTTAAACTACTTCAGTCTGTGTGCATTGAATTTATTTAATACAAGAGTTTCACAATTTGAGTTGAATTACTGAAATTTCCACAGTATTCTAATTAATTGAGATGCACCTGTATAAAGGGTTAATATAAACCAATGAGTTTTTCTCAGAAAGATTAAAGGTGTAACCCTGGTGTAAACAAATTAAATAAATAAATAAATAAACCCCCCTACATCACATAAACCCACTATTTACGCTAAAAAAATCCCCCACCTGCAATCATCACTGGCCTTTAGTTAGTTTCAAATGACAAGTGATGTTCTCACAACTTGTGTGGAACTGACATGACTCTTAAAGTAAATCACTCATTCTGTTTTTTGAGTGCAATGTAACACTCTGATTAAAAAAAAAAAAAAGGTCAAAGACAAGCACTCATATTCTGAATACACATATGAACCAGTCTGTGCCTTTCATATGTGTGCCATTCATTTCAACTATGACTCATTTTGAGTGTATGTACTTTTTGGGGGATTCCTGAAAGAGTGTGGGAAATGTAAGAAAAGCTGTTTCTGTACTTTTATGCTGATTCTTGTCAGGGAACTCTCATTTTAAAAGAAAATTTAGAAAATACATTTTTAAGGACAACATATAATTTGGTTTATTCAGTATTATCATGAGGAAGAAATTCATAAGCCTGATATGTACAATTCTGTTTAAGATTCTTTTAAGTAATTAAATCAGCCCGAGGTAGTGTGGTGGAGTAGAGTTGTATTAGATACTTTTCTTTTCTAATGGCACATCACACACTACAATATATTTTTTTAAGATTATCATGCCAGACAGAGTGGACACATGATCTCGCTCAGCAACTAGCAATTAGCATTTCAGCAACCAATGTTTACAGTTCCCCTTCAGGAACTCAAGCTGCATCAAAGTGCAATCAAAACACTATGGGAATGCATTCAGCATGACCATGCTCTGAATCATGTGTGTAATCAGTCTGATACAGTGGTGAGATGTCACAGGCAGGGTAATAGCAACCAGGAAGCTTTAAAAGTATGTGCCCCGGAGAAAGCAGCAGCTTCTGTCATTTACACACTTTCTGTGTGTACGTCCTATTTATTGCTGTGTGTCTTTGAAAAAGATTGTCATGGCAAAGAAAGAGTGTAAAAAAGCTCTGTTTTTCTCCCATCTTTTACCCCCGTCTGGAGTTGTGGAAACTGTGGGTGTGTACAGCTCATAGCTTCTGGTCTCTCATCTGAGGTTGTGGAGACCATCCTCCAGTCCAGAGCTCCCTCAACGATGAAACTGTACACTTCTTGGTGTAGCAACCACCAGCTCAACCCAGTTAACTGCCCAGTTGGTTCAGTGTTGGATTCTGGCAGGACCGGTTCCCCGCAGGGTTAACCCACTCCACCTTGAAGGTCTACATGGCAGCCGTAGGTACTTACCACATCCCTCTTGGTGGTTTGTCTTTAGGGAGACACCCACCAGTTATACATTTTCTTTGCAGTGTGCTGAGGCAGAGGCCTCCAGTACATTCTCGAGTCCCTCTGTGGGAACTGGCCATAGTTTTGGAGGCTCTCTGTAAACCTTCCCTGCGAGATCTGGGCCACATCAGTTTTGCTATCTGGGAATAAAACTGGCTTAATATCACAGCCAGTCCTAATGCGTAAGCAGACGTCTGACTGTTCAGTTCTGTCCTCTATCATCACAGTTAAACAGGGCTTTATTATTGTGCGCTCTGCACGCTCCTCGGCATGAATAATGAATAGCAAAAATGCATCATATGTCCTAATATTATTGCATATAAAAACAGGCTGACGACTTTGGCGAGATATAGTTTGCAAGATGATGTATATATAGCAATAATAAATATATGTGTATTTTCTTAATTTCTCCAGTACCGATAGCAGAACCGTTAACGTCAGAGCTTATCGATACTCCGGTCGTTCATAATTTAGCACCAGTGCCGATTTAATACCGGGTTTCGGTACCCATCCCTACTCTTGATGCGCTGACTCCGACTTCATTATGCTAATTGTGAAGCTCTCCAAAGTGTTTGAATCAGCTTTACTTGACAGTATTCTCAAACTTGCGGTCATCCCTGTTACTTGTGCACCTTTGCCTACCCAATTTCTTCCTTCCAGTCAACTTTGCATTTAATATGCTTTGACTTCTGTGACTTACTCTTTTTGTGGAGGGTGTCAATGATCATCTCCTGGACCATTGCCAAATCAGCAGTCTTCCCCATTAGTGTGGTTTCAAAGAACAAGAGATATCTGCAATTTAGTGAAAAGTGAAAGTGACGTGTGGCCAAGTATGGTGACCCATACTCGGAATTTGTGCTCTGCATTTAACCCATCCAAGTACACACAAACACACACACACACACACACACACACACAGAGACACAGACACAGACAGAGACAGACACCCGGAGCAGTGGGCAGCCATATTGCTATCGCTGCGGCGCCCGGGGAGCAGTTTGGGGGTTCGGTGCCTTGCTCAAGGGTCTCACCTCAGTCGTGGTATTGAGGGTGGAGAGAGCGCTGATTAATCACTCACCCCACCGACAATCCCTGCCGGACCTGGGACTCAAACCTGCAACCTTTCAGTCACAAGTCCGACTCCCTAACCATTAGGCCACGGCTGCCCCCGTGTAGGAATGATCATTTAATGAAACTCAAATGTAAATATTCTAATATGTTGAAATACTGGATTTTTGACTTTCATGAGCTGTACACTCTAATCATCAAACAAAAAAAAGTTATGCTAATTAATTAATCATTAATAGTTAATTTGGAGCAACTCCATGTTTTAAACATCCTTCATTTGCAGCTTGTAAAAGTGTTGCAGCCTGCAGCACTGCAATGATAAACATGTGGTGAGTATTCAGATGAATCACAACTAGCTACAGGAAATCACGTTTTCATTCTCTCTCAAAATGCCCAAATACATATTGTGCAATTGTATGTGCTTGCAAACATATGCTTATGTTTATATGCATATATGCATATATGATTCATCTCAAAAGTAAAAAAAAAAAATAATAAAAAAATCATATGCATTTAACAAATTATTTGAACTTTTTAACTACATTTCCGTACTTAGAGGAGGAGTTAGAAACAGAGACATAGTGCCACAGTGGAAAGTTTTCAGTTAAACAGACTGTTGAATGTAGTAACCACAGCTTCCTGTTGAGCTCCTCCTTGTTAAACTGCATTGTGGGTTGTAGGCTTTATTCGAAACTGTAGGCCATTAATTAGGCATTTAACTTTTTAAGTATTTGAACTTTTTAACTATACCATACAATTCTGTAGTTAGAGGAGAAGTTAAAACCAAGACATAGTGGCACAGTGGAAAGTTTTTCAGTTAAACAGGCTGTTGAATGTAATAACCACAGCTTCCTGTTAAACTGAGTTTAGGTTGTAGGCTTTATTTGAAACTGTAGGCAAACTCTGCTGTGTATACAATTTCCCCTCTGTGTTATATAAACTGCTATACTGAACTCAGATATTATCATATTAGCCTATAGATAGTGTCTGGTTGTATTGCAAAAATTGAGTCCATTACATTTTTTTTTTTTTTAATGACTATTATTCAGTATAAATTCATGTTTTGCTTTCACATGGTGTTGACACTTTTTTAAGGTAAAATGAAAATTTCATGGTTCATACATTTACCATATTCGTGGTACTTGGAAAATATAGTGAGCCTGGATGTAGTAACCACAGCTTCCTGTTGAGCTGCTTTTGTTACACTGCAGAGTGGATTGCAGTTCTGCTGAGCTGTAAGATGTGAAATTATTTCCTCAAGAAATTAAATTCACAAACACAGATTCCATGCAACAGTACACAACTAATCTGGATAAGTGATCTTCAAAGAGAGCAAATAACACCACCCCTTGCTCATTTACGACCCCTTCCTCCCTCTCTTCTCCCTGCCTTTTCACACTTTCCCCGGTTTTCCCACTTAAAATTTCACCAGGAATATCTATGTACCACATATGTTATATCTTCCCAGATAGCAAAACTGATGTGGCCCAGATCTGGCTTACATCTGGCTTACATCTGACACATCATCTGGGCCACATTTGGCATGGAATGATGGCACTTGAGCGGTCCACTCCTGTTTGCCAGACCTCAACCACAAGAAAGCCATAACAATGCCACACATCAGCCAAACACAAAACAAATAAAACAGATCTGGGCCAAAATTAATATTACTGGTGCCCAGATTTGAGCCAGATTTGCTTTATTTGTTACTCAAAAAAAGAATTTAGTCTAAACATAAACTTTATGTATTTAAATTACATGCAAAATGTACATCCATTTAGATTACATAGCATTAATATAAACAAATCAATAAACTTAATGTGATTCATATGCATCAGTCGTATGTGAATGAAATAGGTAAGATTTATGTCAAAGTTCCCAGTGTTTTCACACTACAGAGTCTTCAAGGGTTACACTTTATTTTGATAGTCCACTTTAGACATTCTACTAAATGTAAGTAACTTTGTAGCTACATGTCAACTACTTGTCAACTACATATCAACTAAATCTCATTATTTGCAACTACGTCCACTAACTCTCAGAGTAGACTTTAGGGTTAGTTTAGGGTAGGTTTAGGGTTAGTTAAATAAGTTGACAAAGAAAGTGTTAGAAGATATTAAGCAGACTGTCTACTAATACTCTACTAACTGCTAGTTGACGTTTTGTTGCAAAGTTAATTACTGTTAGTAGAATATCTAAAGTGGACTATCAAAATAAAGTGTTACCTGTTCAAGTAGCATTGACACAGTGTTGGAGTTAATTATGTGATGATTGACCATTAATGATGAACACCTGCTGTTTACAAGCACAATCACTGATGGAGAGAAAAACACAAGAACTATGACTTCAGCCACAAACAAGATGAAATCAACTTTTCTGTCAGACATCTAGAGAAGCTCTATTGAGAATTAAGAAACGTTTAGATGATTTATTGAAAACATTTCATTTGACCTAACCATCATAGCGATCAGGGGTTACTTTAGTTGGGCTCTTGAATCTCAACTTCCTTATATTAGATTTTTCTTTTGGTTGCTGTAATTGTGTTTGTGAAACATACTTATTACAGCAAAAAAGAAAAAAAAAAAAAAAAGGAAGAAAAAAAGAAACAACAACAACACTTGAATGTGTTTGGTTAATCATTAGTGTTATGTAATTGTCATTTAGTGGCTTGAATTACTGATCTCATTCAGTGCTTATATTATGATTGTGGTCTGTACATTTTGCTTTGTTATTAAAGGCTGCACTTGTATAACAATGTGTGATCCCTTTTTTTTTTTTTTTTTTAAAGATTTGTTTTTGGCTTTTTATTATTATAGGACAGATCAGGAAGGACAGGAAGCGAAGTGGAGAGAGAGAAGGGGGTAGGGTCGGGAAAGGTCCTCGAGCCGGGAATCGAACTCGGGACGCCCGTTGCGCAACGGCGCTGTATGTCGGCGCACTGCCCACAAGGCTATCGGCGCCAACTGTGTGATCCCTTTTATCATACATTCTGCATGTCTATATAATGCAGTATGTCTATAGATATGTTTTCATTCTTTTTAATTCATTTATGCCTTTTAAAAAAAGTTAACATGTTTTTTTGCTCTGCTTATAGATTGTGACATCTTGTTTTCTAAATTAAACATAATGTACATAAAACTTGTAATTGTTCACCAGAGCATTTCTAAATTAAACATCAAAACAAAAAAAAAACAAAAAAAAAACAGCATAGACATGTAATCTACCTTCAAATTAAAATTAGAAACATATAATTGTGTCATTTTCTCCAGAGGCTTTCAGACACTCTGATCTATACTTCCAATTAACTTCAATTTGTAAAATTAAAGTTAACTTAATTGTTGGGGGGTTGCACATTTTTGCTGACATATTGAATCTGAAGATCCCAGCATGCTCTTCTTTGGAGTGCATTAAAAGATGTTGAAATTATAGCACAAAAAAAGACTTGGTAGCGTTTTATTGAGTTTTCATTGTTTGTGATTGGTACAACTTTGGATAGTGGTCTAAGATGTAAGAGGTAACATTTAGATTGTAAACAGTTTGGTGGCATGATGATGGCAAGAACACAAGCTTCAAGCTAATCATGACAAAAAACATGAAATTTATTATAAAAGTGTGAAGGGTCTGATGTAGTTCTGTTTACAGATCACATTATATTAGCAAAGAAAACCTTGAAGATAATGTGATTGGGTGATATTGGCTTAAACATGTTTTTCATGTAGTGGCTTGATTCCCTCACTGTTATATTTCACATTGTTGAGCATAGAAGATATTTGTTTCTGCAATTTGAATTTTAACTGTGTTTGGACATTTGGACAATAAATAAATGAAGCGCATCGAAAGTTTTTTGTGTTTGGCACACAGACAGGACGGATTGTCATATGAATTCAACAATGGTGACAATCAGATAAGATCTTTGAACATCACAAAACAAGCTACTAAAAAAGTCACAACACAAATAGCAAATTAACACAAAATATGTTGTCCTGGAATGTGTTGTTTTTAACACATCTGTTTTTTAACACACTAATGTGTCATAAATTGTGAATTAAAATATTTTAAAACGTCAACCTGTGTTAAGGCAAATATAACACTGGTTGAGTTGAAATTAAAAAGGGGGGGGGGGGGGGGGGGGTATTTTGTGTGATCTTTTTGATCCAGCAGAAGTACACAGCAAAAAGCCCAGAGTTAAATTAACTCTCCTGGGAGTTTATTTGAGTCCACACTCAAGAGTGTGAGTGTGTTAAAATCTGAGTGTTAAATTAACACTGAGTCAGAGTTAAAGTTAATGAGATAATTAGTGATTAATTAAGTGATGATTGATCATTATTGAAGACACCTGATGATAACAAGCAGAATCACCAAAAGAGAAAATCACAATGTTTAAGCAACCATTATAGCGGTCAGTGTTTGCATTAGTTGGTCACTTGACCCTTATGTTTTTAAAGTTAGAATTTGTTTGGCTTCTAGATTTCAGTTTAATCAGCCAGACAAAGTCAAAATGTTATGACATAATCATTTAACTCTTTTGGGGTCTAATCTCTAATTTATGTTTCCTTTATTGGAAATATAACTCAGAGGATACACTCTAAATGAGTTCAATGATTCAGGTCAAATAATTATCTTGAGTGTTTTGCCTTGTGAATCCACAAAAAAAAAAAAAAAAAGAAGAACAAAAAAAGGTTTTAGAAGAACTACTGACGCGCTGTTGTGATGTGTTATATGTATATAACCATTTCTGAAAAAGTGATTTGTTTAGGCACACACAGACATCAAGAACCAGAGTATGAATCTGAACAATGGTGACAAACAGCATATTCAGAAAAAAACAGATAAAGGAGAGTACAGAGACATTTCAGCTCATAATTTATTCATGCCGCAATGCATGATGGGAGGCATGGATGAGTTTTGATTGGTTACAACATGCTTTTTTGATGGTCACCATTGTTGTGATTCTCATGCTGATTCTTCTTGTCTGTATGTCTTAATTAAAGGATTTTTTTTTTTTTTTTATCAAAATACATTTTAAAAACATCTGTCTGATTATTGATATATTGTCACAGAGAACTAAACTCTATTATATAGGCCATTACATTAAGAACATGTCAAAACATAGACTAAGGCCACATGGCCATCTTTCTTTTGGTTTGTCTGTCTGTTTTAACATAGATACAGCAGCAAAACAAACTCTAATGTTAAAAGTGTAAGGGTCAAGAGCCCAACTAATGCAAACACTGACCGCTATAATGGTTGCTTAAAAATTGTGATTTTCTCCTTTGGTGATTCTGCTTGTTATCATCAGGTGTCTTCAATAATGATCAGTCATCGCTTAATTAATCACTAATTATCTCATTAACTTTAACTCTGACTCAGTGTTAATTTAACACTCAGATTTTAACACACTTTCACACTCTTGAGTGTGGACTCATATAAACTCCCAGGAGAGTTAATTTAACTCTGGGCTTTTTTGCTGTGTATGTACAGTTTTCACTGTATGATCTTTTTTTCTGTCATTTATTTATTTAGATCATGTATTCTAATAATTTCACCCCTTTAGCTCAGTTCTAAACCAATGGCTTCATACTACTTCATAATCTTAATCTATGCAGAGCAGTAGCATACTGAATTATTTGACAATAAACACATTTGTTCTATTTAATTAATCATATTTGGTATCTTCTACAGCTTCTTTATGATTGCTTATACTTCTTTCCAGATTATTTCATGAACTACTAATAGTACTGCTACTGCTACTCCAAATACTACTGGAATGACTACTTCTTTTGCTATTGCTGCTAATAGTGCTAATACTATTACTACTACTGCTTTCAACCAGTATAACCTTGCCTGGGCTTTAAGGTGCATCGCATTAGTGTAGTGCTTCCCTTCATTTTTAAGCACCATTTTATCCATCTTGAACAGCAGCTCATCAACTTGAGCTTTATTTTTTTTGTCTTCATTGTTGACTGCATGATATCTGCCACCACAGCTGATTAATAATTGTTGTAGATCTTGTTCTATATGATCCTTTAGTGGTTTTTTCTTCAGTGAATCTTCATGAGTGAAGAGAACGATGGTGTGGCGAGCTGCTTCTTTTCCAAAGTTCTCCCAAAACCATTTCACTGTGTTCCTCTTTTCTTCTGTGTATTTTTCATCCAGTCTGATGACCAGCAGAAATACATTAGGACCAGGAGAGGACATGTCTAAACACTTGTTTATTTCAGCGTACACTTCACGTTTCTTTCCTTTTGAATCCTGGAGACCTGGAGTATCGATTATTGATATGGTTCTTCCATCTTTGTTTGTCTCTTTTTTCTCAGAATGTTGGGTAACTGATACTGGATTGAAATCCACTTCAAACTCATCTTTGCCCAGGATAGTGTTTCCAGTTGCACTTTTCCCAGCTCCAGTCATTCCCAACAGAACAATCCTGAGATTTCCTGAAGTTAGACAAATTTTCACAACAATATTACACACTTGTCTTGAATACAACATTTTGTTTGGGTTTAAAAATCTAATTAAATTATTGTAAGAGTTTTTATTTTAAATCACTGTGAACTAAACCTCGGTTAATTCTCAATAAGATCTTATTACAGACACCACTTACACTTTATTTCTGTCTAAGTGAAAATGTTAATGGTGTTTAGCAGGGGTTGGACATTCACAAGCAAGTCTCCCAAGTCATAAACCCCAAGTCATCAAAGAGTTAAATTTTATGAGATAATTGACTAATTAAACGATGATTGAGCATTAGAGATGATCATCTGTTGTTAACAATCAACATCACTGAATAAAAGAGAAATAAGAACTACAACTAACTTCAGACACAACCAGACCACATACCAAATTTTTATTAGCTTGTTTTGTGATGTTCAGAGTTGATCTGTTTATCTGAATATGCTGTTTGTCACCATTGTTGAGATTCATGCTCTGGTTCTTGATGTCTGTGTGTGTCTAAGCAAGCTAGTTTTTCAGGAAGGTTTTTTTTTTTTTTTTTTTTTTTTTTTTTTTTTTTTTTTTTTTTAAGTATATATCACATCACAACAGCTTGTAAAAACATGTTCTACAAAATAAAATAGTAAGAATAAAATAAATTGATTTGATCTCACTGGTACAAATTTGAGGTGGAACTATTCAAATGTGTATCTTAATTAAATTACGTTACACCAACAAGTGTTGTTTTTTTTTTTTTTTTTTTTTTTTTGAGTGCACCCGCCCTCCAGTACTGAGTTTGCCCATGCATTTTTATTACAATGATGGAGATCAGTGTTTACTTTAGTCAGGCTCTTGAACCTTGTCTTTTGTAAATTAATTTAGCTGTTACAACAATGTGATTTTGCAACGTGTGTTACGGCATAAAGACAGAGAAAAAAAAAAAACTGTTGAGCAATCAGTTTGGAAAAACAATAAACGCATCACTCATTAAAATAATCCTGTGCTGAGATTTGGACACACACACAAGAACCAGCGTATGAATCTCACCAGTGGTGACAATCCTCAAAATAAATAAACAGGTCATTTCTGAACATCACAAAACACACTACTAAAACTCAACGCAAAAATAAAATAAAAGCATATAGTAAGAATTCAAGAAGAAAATTGACAGTTCAGCAGCATAACTTATTCATGTGTTTTGTACTGTGCTAGTACCCAGCATGCATTGCAGTATGAAGCTTTTGATTGTGACTATACACCGATTCCCAATGTCTCTCTTTGACTGTTAAAGACTCTGTGGTTCAAATTGTTTAAAATCTTCACTGTTAGTTAACTGATTGACAACACAACTAACTAATGCATCTTAAAGCCACATATACAGCACAAATGTAAGGTTCAAGGGTCAGGAAGCCTATAAAGTAAATAATGATATCCACAATGGTAATGTCAAGTAGAACTAAAACATCTGCAGATCATCTGTAGATGTCTGACAGATATAAAGTCAGTCTGATTAGAAATGTGTGAAGCTGGTAAAGCCATGTGTTGTTTAAATATTCAGTTGATCTAAGGTTGTGACTTACGAGGTTCCAAATGTGCCAACAAAGTGTCGACTGCTATGTGCTTTGTACTATACATTTATCTTTGTCTTGAGTCATTGCCTACTAGTTCTGGTGTACATATATGGTAATGTGTATGTTGTCTGTTGACATGATCTTAATCTGTTGTCGTGTCGGCTTTTTCTCTGATGTTTTTACAGTCGTCCTGTTCTGTTGTCCTTACTGTCATCTTATTCTGTCATCTTTTTCTGTCGTCCTTATTGTCATCTTATTCTGTCGTCCTAACTGTGAACTTATTCTGTCATCCTTATTGTTGCCCTGTTCTGTCATCTTTCCTGTCATTTAATTTTGCTGGGAGCGGTCAAAATGAATTAATTCCTTTTTACTTTAGCTGTTATATTTCAGTCGATTGCTGTTCACGAATATTATTGCATAAAATGTAATTTAACTCTTAAAAGACCATAAACCATTATTTTAAATAGTAAAAATATTTCAAAATATTGCAGACTTTTCTGTATGTTGGATCAAATAAATGCACGCTTGTAAGCAAAAGAGAATATAATAACATTAAGAAGCATACCGTTTTCCCTCTATGTTATGTAAACTGCTATTTTGAAAGCAGTTATTATCATTTATTAGGGCAAAACCAGCAAACCGGCAAATCCACATTACAGTCACATCTGTTTCAGTGCTGTAAGATGGATCCAGCCCGGGCCTGGTTTCAGTGGGCGGGAACAGAGGTGGAAAATCCATGTGCCATGAGTAAAAGTCCTCCCCAGTATTTTGTTCCAATCACCTAGATTTGCGAATTAGCACAGGTTTTAAGCTGGAGGTCAGAGATGGGACCAAGTCATTCCTTTCAAGTCACAAGCAAGTCTCGAGTCAAATCCAAAGTTCCCAAAGAGTTAATGAGTAAAATTAATGTTTTGTTGTTTTCATTTCTTTGGCACGATCCAGGTACCCTTCATCCTCCCCAGTTCTCCGACACGTAAAGCTGCCGATGTGTTTCATTATTACTTTTCTTTTTTTGTAAATAAACATTTCCTTATTTTCATACTTATTTATATTTTTGTAAACATCACAGATTCTTGTAATAAAATAGTTCACTTGACTTTGGTCTCCTGTTTCGTTTACTTTCATTCACACACAAGTGTACGGTCGGCAAATGGTCAGAACTGGTCTGATGTTCCCCTTCCCAATCTATAGACAGCTAACAATGGGGAAGGGTCGTAACG
This sequence comes from Cirrhinus molitorella, assembly GCA_033026305.1. NCBI lineage: Eukaryota > Metazoa > Chordata > Actinopteri > Cypriniformes > Cyprinidae > Cirrhinus > Cirrhinus molitorella. The sequence continues at coordinate 44,603,454 of CM065120.1, forward strand.
ATATTAAAAAAAGGACTAAGAGGTCATGACCGATGTCAGTCCAAGGGGTACAGCCTCGGCCCTTCTAAGAGGGCTGAGAGCGCACCTGCATAAGGGTTAAACAGAAAGGATCCGGGACTGAAGGGCCGGGATCTCTAAGTTATAGAATCTAATAAATGTAGACGGGGAGGCCCAGTCTGCCACCTCACATATATCTGATATGGCTATGCCGCTAGACCACGCCCAAGATTAGGCCACGCCTCTAGTCGAAAGGGCTTTAACTCCTAAGGGGCAAGGAAGGCTCAAGGAGGAGTAGGCCAGCATGATAGCCTCGACTATCCATCTGAACAGTCTCTGTTTCATGACCGAACATCCCTTGGAGCGGTCTCTGAAACATACAAAAAGCTGTTCCGACTGCCATATGTCCTGAGGGCCCGGACGGGGCAGAGGAGGACTAAGTTCTGGTCTTGATCTGACGGAGGAAGAGCCAGGAGTGTTATAATTTGGGCTCTAAAAGGAGTCATAGGTACTTTAGGTATGTAGCCTTGACTTGGGTTCAGGACGACCTTGGAGTCGTTAGGCCCGAATTCCAGACAGAATGTGAAAGTAAGCATCTTTCAGATGCAGCGAACAAAACCAGTCCCCTAGGCGAACTTGCGAGAGGATCTGTTTTGTTGTGATCATTCTGAACGACCATCTCATGAGGGCACTATTCAGACGTCTGAGATCTAGGATGGGTCTGAGATCTCCATCTTTTTTGGGCATCAGGAAGTAGTGGCTGTAATAGTAACAGCTTGAGAGCGGGTCCGGCCGTGGTGGGTCCTGAGCCCTTCCTCTTCCTGTCTCCTGACTATCTTGGGCCGGGGTCCCTGACACTTCGGAAAAGGATAGCGTCTGGTGGAGCGTGAACGCTGGCGAGATTCAGGCTTCGATGCTGCAGCAGGAGGAGGCGGGCGGCTTTAGGAGGCTGTTAAGTCAGCGCTGTCCTGGGGTGACTCGAAACAGCCTCTGAACTGGAGCTCGATCGCTTGGGCAGGAAGTGCCCCATTGCCTGGGATGACTTCTGTGCCGCAGTAAAGCTCAGCAAAGCCCTCGACCGCAGGTCCGAAAAGGCCAGTGGGGGACACACGTCCTTGATTTCAGTGAGGTTGAGCCACAGATGACGCTCAAGCACCACCAGGCTCACCACTGATATGCCAATCGCCTGTGCCGTCATCTTAGTCACCCTGAGGGCAAGGTCGGTGGCGCTCCTGAGGTCCTTGAAGGAGGACTGGTCCGGTCCAGACTCGTCCAGAGCACAGAGGAGTTTGGCCTGGTAAACTTGGAGAACAGCCATCGATTGCAGAGCGGAGGCCACCTGACCGGCCGAGGTGTAGGCACGACCAGCCAGTGCAGACGTGGCTCTGCATGGTTTAGAGGGATAAGCCATCTTCGCCTTCCATCCAATGGTCGTGGGCGGGCAGAGATGCACGGCCACCGACCCATCCAGGGGAGGCAGTCTGTCCTACCCTTTCTCTTCGGCGCCGTCAACGGACAAAAGGAGGGACGAATGTGCGCTGAGTAGGGGGCGCATCACGACTTGGTGATCTCTTCGTGAACTTCTGGAAGGAATGGTGAGGCCCTCTAACGAGAGCGCTACCTGTGAGCGCAGAGAGGCGAGACTCATATCCTCGCAATGAGGACATTCCGTCTCGGTGAGTGCAGCTTCAGCGTGGGCGGCGCCCATGCATAAAGCGCACTCGCCGTGACCGTCAGAGGCATGCAGAGGAGCGCTGCACAAATGACAGCGACGGCGCAGCATTTGTAACAACGCCGGTGCTCTTTTAGGGAAATTTGCTCTTTTACAGCGGACCGGATAGCTGCAGGGAACGGGACCGTCTGCTGAAGCAGGAAGTCTTCGTCGTTCGCTGTGAGAGCCTGTTCAACGGAACGCTGTCAGAAGAGCCGTCTAGAAGAGCTTGCAGTGCGAAAACGCTTGTCTTGAGCGAAGATCAGAATTCCGTCGCTGAAGAAAACGGATCTGATTCACACCGCAAAGCGCCCGCTTATATAGACGATTATGCCACCCAATTTGGCGGGATTGTGCAAGAATTCGGCGGGCTGCTTAGCCATAGGTGTGCACAGCACCGCTGCTCGGTTATTGGTTCGCTTAATTATCACTGACTCGGCCAATAGCCCTGCAGTTAAAAATGCATTATTGAAAAGTGTTTCAGTCTTCGGAGAAAAACAGGTTTTCCCCATAGCGGCTTACGCCGCAGTACGAGTGAAAGTATCGAAAGGGAATTGTGCTAATTAGCAAATCCAGGTGATTGGGACAAACTACTGGGAAGGACTTCTACTCATGGCACATGGATTTTCCATCTCTGCAGATGAGAGAAGACCTGATGTGTGCCGGTATTAGCCCGTTGTGCCAAAAGACACCGGCCCAAGTCCGTTTTGCGGATTTGTGGAGGTATGAGCCGGATCTGGACCAGATAATTTTTGCTGTCTGGTTAATAACTATTCTGGTGTTGCTTTATGGTCTTTTAAGGGTTAAATTACATTTTATGCAATAATATTCATGAACAGCAATCAATTAAAATATAACAGCTAAAGTAAAAAGGAAATGCCGTTCTAACAGCGTCTTTACATTCATTTTGTCCGCTCCCAGCACCCATACCGTAAGTGCATGAATAGAAGCCCAAAAAAGTGCTGCTGGCTTGACCGTAGTCGCGAAGCTAGGACAACAGAATAAGATGACAATAAGGATGACAGAACAAGATTACAGTTAGGATGACAAGATAAGATGACAATAAAGAAGACAAAACAGGACAACTGAATAAAATGATAATAAAGACAGAACAGGACAACAGAATAAAACGACAATAAAGATGACAGAACAGGACGACAGAATAACATGAAGACTGTAAAAACAACAGAGGAAAAAGACGTCAGGATGACAAATTAAGACGACATCAACAGACAACATTTACATCAACATACTGATTTACCTGAACAAGTAGGCAATGACTGTAGACAAAGACAAATGTATATAGTACAAAGCACAAAGCAGTCAACTCTATTTTGGCACATTTGGAACCCCACAGTGACTGAAATCAGATGTAGTTCTTTTGTTTGTCTTGTTTCTCTTTTAATCAGTGAATCTGCTCATTAATGAATTCACTCATTAGTTTCCATTCTCTCTGTCAGGTGGACTATATTAGTAAACTCATGTAGGAAATAGTGAATGAGGGTGTAGGGTGTGATTTGAAACACAGACTCTGAGTATCGACTTTGAACGCTGTTAATTCACGATATAGCAGCAGGCTATTTTCTTGAAAATGACAAATATTACCTATAATGCACTATTTTAATGAAAAACAGCATGTTACTGTCAAAATTTGGCAGTTTTTTTACAGCAATTTCCAACAGTGTGGCAACAGTGTTGCCTGTAAATTACAGTAAAAAATTTATGGTAAGGTCTAACAGTGTAACTTATCAGTTTCTCAAATGGTGGAGTATAATGTGGCTCCCATTATTTTCCAATCCTTTTAACAAATGTTTGTGATATTTTTAGCATTGTAATAGATTTGTACAGTCTTTATTATCATTTGTTTTTAGATTATCAGATTAATTATAATTGACATTTACTGACCTTTAATTACTGTTTCCGTTCCTGTAGAAATCATCTTTTTCTGTTGTAAATACTCAGCAAACAATTTTATTGACACCGATTTCTTTCTCTCTCCTTCTCTATCTGGATGAATGAAAAATGAAAGGACTAAAAGACCATGAGTGCGTGTCAGGGTGACTCCCCTTTTTTGAATGTGATCACATGACTGCTGTTGCTTCTTTTTCAATGTAACTGCTCAGAGATAACGTCGTTATTAATGTTATGTTCTTAATAAAAATAATAATACAAAGTCTCAAATTACTTAGATATATACAACATATACTTAGACCAAGATCAGCTGGTTGTAGTCAGTTGAAAATATACAGGTCAAATCGGACACTTCCAGCTCTCGGTAGTGACGCTCAAGTGGTGTTTGCATACTCTATCACAGATGAAGTGACTAAAATGCAACATTTGTCAAATACACAGATGTTTCATGAGCAACAAAACCACTTTTTTTATATACTGCTTAATACAGTGCCATCTGTTCAAGAATAAATGTATACTATTTACATATTAATAAAGTAGAGTATATAATTTTATCCTTGTTTTATGATGGATCGAACATTGCCACAACATTAAAAAAAGCTTACACAGTAAAATCACCTGAGTAAAATCAACTCTGCTCAGAGTACATTTGGTCCCACTCCAAAAAGAGTTAAAATAACACTGAAGCAGAGTTAAAGTTAATGAGATAATGAAGTGATTAATTAAGTGCTGATTGATCATTAGTGATGAACACCTGCTGTTACCAATCAGAATCACTAAAAGAGAAAATCAACATTTTTATGTGACCATCATAGCGGTCAGTGTTTACTTTAGTTGGACTCTCAACCCTTGACTTTTTAAACTTCAGACTTTGTTTGGCAGCTGTTCTTAAATTATAACAGCCTAGCAAACAAATAAAACCTCATTCATGATTATGTTTTGATTTGCTTACTGTGTGGATATTTGAATTATTAGTTTAAAGTTGCTTTGGTTGCTGTCACCATTGTTGAGCTTCATGCGCGGATTCTTGATGTCTGGGTGTGCACTTTTTTTTTTTGCAGAATGCCTTGAAAAAATCCATCCAAAACGCTCGAAAAAAAAATAAATAAATAAATAAAAAATACAGATTATTTGACTTTAGAACCACAGGGCTACTGTAGTCAAAGAATATAAGTGTATAAAATGGTTAGATTGCAAAGTGAATCAGGACAAACAATGATTTTGTCAAAACATAATCATTAACACCTGATGCCTTTTGCTTTTTGCAAAAGTCTGGCTGCTAAAACTTAGTTACAACAACCCAAAACAATCTTAGATTACAAAGTCAAGAATCAAAAGCCCTACTAAAGTAAACATGGACCACTATAATGGTGACTTAAAAAATGTGATTTTCTCTTTTAGTGATACTGATTGTTAACAGCAGGTGTTCATCACTAATGATCAATCAGCACTTAATTAATCACTTACTTATCTCATTGTTATTTTAACTCTATTTGGAGTGGGACCAAATGTACTCTGAGCAGAGTTGATTTTACTCAGGTGATTTTACTGTGTACTGTTCTAAAAACACAGATTTGTAGCCATTATCGGAATTAAAATGGTTAGAATAAACAAGAAACACACGTGATCGTTGTCAGCTAAACACCATCAAAGCTCCTGCAGCCACTCTTGATAAACTGCAGCAGCTGATCTCAAATCGCTATCACAGTACTATAAAGCCAAACGTGACAGTCACGTGCCATCTGCGCTGTCTCAGGTCGGACAAAATTTCTAACCAGCATGCACTGCTTCAAGTCAGAATTTGATTGAGCTTGTGCAACGCTGTCAAAAGTCTCAACACTGTCAGAAAAAATGTGCAAAATTCATACCTTTAAGGGTACAATGTCTTGTCACTGGGGCAGTACCCTCTGGGGTACCACCATTGTACCCTTTAACATGGGTACATATTGGTACCCCTGCAGTTAGTACCTTTAGGCCTGGCGAAACATACAAAGTTGAAAAACTAATGGAATGCATAGTTGATATTAAAAACTGGATGACAAGTGTTAGCAGAGGCGGACAATCCATGTGCCATGAGTAAAAGTCCTCCCCAGTATTTTGTTCCAATCACCTGGATTTGTGAATTAGCACAGTTTTTCAGCAGGAGGTCAGAGATGGGACCAAGTCATTCCTTTCGAGTCACAAGCAAGTCTCAAGTCAAATCCAAAGTCCCCAAAGAGTTAATGAGATAATTATGAAATGATGATTGTGCATTAGTGATGAACACCTGCTGTTATTGAGAATTACAGAGGATCAGATGTTGATGTTTTATTAGTTCAAATGATGCCACCGTCATGAAGATCAGTGTTTGCTTTAGTTGGGCTCTTCACCCTTAACTTCTTGTGTTAGATCATTCTATAGCAACACATGTGGTGTTGTGAAGTAGTGAGATCAGTGCTCAGTAATGAGGAAAAAAATTAGCTGCTTTTGTATGATGAGATGGTCATCATGAGCTGGCTGGAAAACAAAGTAACTGTACACATACAAGTTTATGTGTTGCATAATCAACCCTGTAGAGCTACAGTATGCAAGCAGATTATTAATCAAATAAATGTGGTTATAAGAAAACTATGTAGTGCATACTATTCACTGAATAACACTGATCTCCAGTGCTATTTAGACACACACAGACATCAAGAACCAGCCTATGAATCTCAACAATGATGACAATTTATTTATACTGCAGTGCATGATGGGAATTTTTACTATGGTGTTACCCAGCATAAAACATTTGTTGATTGTCACCATTGTTGAGATTCATGTGCTGGTTCTTGATGTCTGTGTGTGTTTAAAAAACACTGGGCTTTTTTTTTTTTTAATGCATTAAAGTTTTTTTTTTTTTTTTTATTAATAATATTTACAAATGTTAGAACAACATGCTGTTTGCATGGTGTAGTTTTATAGGGCTGATTGTACAACACACATATACATTCATATTTACAACTTTTTAGATTATTTTCCAGCCAGCCCATGATGACCATCTCATCATATAAAAGCAGCTAATATCTTCTCAGCACTGATCTCACTACTTCACAACACCACATGTGCCGCTACAGAAAGATCTAACACAAGAAGTTAAGGGTGAAGAGCCCAACTAAAGCAAACACTGATCTTCATGACGGTGGCATCATTTGAACTAATAAAACATCCACATCTGATCCTCTGTAATTCTCAATAACAGCAGATGTTCATCACTAATGGACAATCATCATTTCATAATTATCTCATTAACTGTTTGGGGACTTTGGATTTGACTTGAGACTTGCTTGTGACTCGAAAGGAATGACTTGGTCCCATCTCTGACCTCCTGCTGAAAAACTGTGCTAATTCACAAATCCAGGTGATTGGAACAAAATACTGGGGAGGACTTTTACTCATGGCACACGGATTGTCCGCCTCTGAGTGTTAATTATTGGGCCAAAAACCTCAGCAAGTAATAACTTAAAACACAGCATAATACTTGAGGTTGGCTGCTCTGTAAATTCATCATCATCAGTTAGGAACCTAGGTGTGTTATTTGATAGCAATCTTTCCTTTGAAAACCACATTTCTAGCATTTGTAAAAGAGCATTTTTCCATCTTAAAAGCATAGCGAAATTACGACCTATGCTCTCAAAGTCAAATGCAGAAATGTTAATTAATGCCTTCATGACCTCCAGGATAGATTATTGTAATGCTTTATTGGGTGGTTGTTCTGCACGCTTAATAAACAAACTCCAGCTGGTCCAAAGTGCAGCAGCTAGAGTTCTTACTAGAGCCAAAAAGTATGAGCATATTAGCCCGCTTCTGTCAACACTGCACTGGCTTCCTATTATACATCGTATTGATTTTAAGATCTTGCTAATTACTTATAAAGCCCTCAATGGTTTAGCTCCTCAGTACTTGAGGGAGCTCTTATCACATTATAGTCCCAAAACTCTGGCAATCTGATAATACCCAGAATATCAAAATCAACTGCGGGCGGCAGATCATTTTCTTACTTAGCACCGAAACTATGGAACAATCTACCTAATTCTGTTCGGGAGGCAGACACACTCAGTCAGTTTAAATCTAGACTAAAGACACATCTCTTTAACCTGGCATACACTTAACACATTTAAATATTTCTAATATTCAAATCCGTTAAAGGATTGTTAGGCTGCATTAATTAGGGCAAGCGGAACCGGGAACACTTCCCATAACACCTGATGCAAGAAAAATGGAATCTATGCTAATGTTGTCTGTCTCCTGCTTATTCCGAGGTCAGATCCAGTATGAATCCTGAACAGTTGGCCACTGCAGTTTCCCTTGATCCAGTTTGTATCCAGATGGTGGGTCAGTACATATAGACCCCCTCTACAGGTCTGTATGGGAGTATAAACTACTTGTTTATTGGTCAGAGGAGAACTGACCCCCGGTCAAAGGTACAATTTGTACCTTTTGTGGCTAAAATGTACCTTTTATATGCACTCTTAAAACAGATGTGTTAAAAATAACACAAACTTTGTTATATTTAACACATATGTGTGTCTAGTTAAGGACAACACATTTTGTATTATTCTTAACACAGGCAGTGTGTTATAATATTTAACACATTAATGTGTAAAAGAAAATCATGCCATCACCTGATCTGATGTTACCAAGCAGAATCACCAATGAAGAAAAACATATTCTAAGTCACCATTATAGTGATATTTAGTTGGGCTCTTGATTCTTGCATTTTTAATATAATATTTTATTTGGCTGCTATAACAGCTAGACTTTTGCAAAGAGCAAAAGTCATTCAGTGGTGACCTGAATAACTGGGTTAGGTTTTCACAGCTGATTACATAAACACTGTGGATCTGATAGACATATAATCACCAATGTTTTTAAAATTTATTTTGGTCAAGAACCAGCATGATATTCACAACAATGATAACCAAGTGAAGTGAAGATATGGACTCTTATGAACCTTTTTGTTTCAAATTCATTTTGAGTGATTATTGTACATGGCTTAGGTAAAAACAAACAAAAAAAAAAAGTAAAAAGTTATCATGCAATTGGAATCACATGCTTTTGGTCACAGAAATAATTGTACCTTTGTTTGGGTATTAAATGGTACAAACATGGACCCTTTGACAGCTAGAAACATATTTGTACCTTTATCATCCTTAAATGGTACATATCAACACCCTAAGGTTCATATATGACCCAATGAGGGTACAACCAATTGAGTTGTACTTAAAATGTACCCCAATTGTACATTTTTAATAGGGGTGTGCATTGGCACTGCCCTCACGATTCGATTCGATTACGATTCACCAGGTAACGATTCGATTCAATTCGATTCTACGATGCATTGCGATGCATCAAAATTCTACTGCACACAAGGCAAATTTTTCATCAGTCATGAGGCAATACAAGCAGATATTAAACAACAGATTTTATTGGCTGCTATGTGTCTCCTGTATCTTTGACATAAAAGTTATTAAATTAAATAAAAAGTAATTAAATAAAATGGTACAGGGTATTGGATATGGCATTTTCAAACCTGAAAAAGAAAACAATCAAAATCACTGTTTCAATGCTTTGAATGAGAAATGTTTCTCTTCTCTCTGCTTTAGAACCATTTGAAATTAAATAAATAGAGCAATAAAAACAGCCAACTTTTTTCAGCAGTGCAATATTCAGTGCAACAACACACAGTAATCACTTATTACTGTGAAACTTTTTTCAAGTAGTAAAGTAAAGTGCAAACTATTCTCAACAAAACAGCAGCTTAGCAGCTTTAAGACAATGGCAATTATATGCCTGCCCTGATCCTACCATCACATCAACTGCATACAACAAAATATCAAGATGTGAAATACAGTAATGTAAACCAAAAATAAAGTGTGTAGGCTTAGCCTACTACCAAATTTGTGCAAACAAACAACTTCTTCCGTCTGAGTTCAACATCACCATCATCAACAACCCGTTTCAGAGTGAGGAAATGTATAGTTTAACCTAAGCCTACATCATAACTTCTCACTGTTTAGCATTTGGGAATTTCAAGGTTCTTGTGCAAAAACACAAGCTGATCGACATGGTCCGGTTTGAGAGCGCTTCTTTTTGCAGTGATAACATCTCCTGCAGTGGAGAAGACTCTCTCTGCTGACACACTTGTCCCGGGGATGCACAAGTATCTCTTTGCTAACCTAGAGAGGAGAGGAAATGTGCCCTTATGGCGATGCCACCAGTCCAAGGGATCCTCAGAGAGAGGCACAGCTGGGGATCTACAGTACAAGTCCATTTCCTCCTCAGCACTGGCATTGGCGGTCTTACTTTGTACTGCAGGTTCACTGGTGTCATTGATGAAAGCAGGTCCCAGCAAACTTAAAAGCAGCGATGAGGCCCTTCTTTTGGGAGCGGATGGGCCTGCTGAGTCTGACACATTGTCATCCATGGACAGCAACTCTTCCTTGGTTCCTGAACTTCCTGTTCTGCCAGGCGCTTCATCTGCTTCTGTTCTCTGTCTTCTCTCATACTGTTTGAAAAAATAAATAAATAAGAGCAAAAAACAGCAGTTAGCATCACTTTCTCAGCCAATGCTGCAGCTCATATGACAATATTTATTTATTTACACATAACTATTTTTTTCAGTCTAACATTTTACTGACTATGTAGCTGCTTAATAATTAATTAACATTACATTGTTATTATAATTAAATTTTGTAATAATTGACAATTATTAAATTATGAATTTACAATTATTAAACTATGAATTTACAATTATTAAATTATTAATTAAATTTAAATTATTTTACAAGTAAAAATGAATTACCTCCTCCAGGGATGCAGCCTCTGAAGTCACTTCTGTGAAGACATCCAATCTCTCCTCCTCTGTCAGGAAAGGTAACCCTTTAAAGCGAGGATCCAGGGCAGAGGATGTATGAAGGATCTTTTTCTCTGCCTCACTATTGTACCTCTTAAGGAGATCTGTTTTGATGGCATTCTTCACATCACGGATCAGTGGTTGGTCTCCAGTAGTGTCGGACATGCTCTGGAGGAGTTGGGCATATACTGGTGCAATTAGGCTGACTGTAGGACTGCTCTCCTCTGACATAAACACAGTGGCATCCTTCACTGGTTTTAATGTCTTCACTACTTCCTCCACATTAGCCAGATCGGCTCTGCTGAGAGTGACGATGTCACTTTCATCTATATTTAGGGCAGGCGACAGCAGGGTGGCATGCACTGCAGCTTGCAGTTGCAAAAACCTCTCCATCATATCATGAGCACTATTCCACCTTGTGGCGACATCTGTTATCAGTTTAAGTGGACTTGTCAGTTTAAGAACAACTCTCTGGTTTTCTTCAAACAGGTGCTTTGCCTTTGTACTGCGGTGGAAGTATGCTGAGATACGTCGGACTCTGCCCAGAAGCCTGGAGACCGCCGGTAGCTTAAGCGCCCGCTGCGCAGCGAGGTTCAACGTATGCGCAAAGCATTTCACATGAGGGAACTTACCAATTTCAGCAGCGCTAATCATATTAGCGGCGTTATCTGTCACAAGCACAACACTTTTATCTGTTAGCTCCCATTCCTCCACAACATCCAAGAGTAGCCTTGCCATATGAGCACCAGTGTGGCTCTCATAAACTGCTCTCGTCTGCAGCACATGTGATACAACCTTCCAATCCTCGCTAATATAATGTGCTGTTATGGTTACATAGGAGTCTGTTGCGACTGAAGTCCAGGCGTCACTTGTAATGGCTACACGTCTGGCTTTACACATTGATTCCATTACCTTTGCTTTGGTTTCTTTGTACAATGCGGGAAGCGCGGAATCAGTGAAGGTAGCTCTTGTCGGTAGCTTATACCGGGGCTCAATTGTTTTAAGCATGTGGCGAAACCCCGCATTTTCTACCACAGAATAGGGTCGTAGATCCTTCGCTATGAAACATGCAACCGATCGTGTGATCCTCTTTGCTCTCTCGGAGTTGTGTGGCAATGTTGACACTAGCGACTCGTCAATTCTTGGCTGGGATGTGTCGACTTTTTGTGTTGTTGTTGTTGAAGCTAACTCAGGATGCCAACGATCAACATGGTTCGTGAAGTTAGTTGTATTGCCAACGTGCTTGATTTTAGTGTGGCAGATTATACACACCGCGTAAGACTTGTCTAGTTTCCCATTCACTTCATAAAATCCGAAACGTGCCCAGATGTCCGCTTTCCAAGCTTTGGGCGCGTTTTTAATAACCCGTCTATCGCGGTCATCTCCTTCCGCCTCAGCCATCTTGCTCGTTATTGTTGTTATTCCCCCAGAACCGGACGTATTTGAAACTTCAAAACTTTATTTTCCGCCAGAAAATAAACAGTGACATAATCGATTATGGCACTTTGCCGCATCGATGCTGAATCGTTCATGCCCCGCATCGCGATGCATCGCCGAATCGATTATTGTTGACACCCCTAATTTTTAATATACAAGAGTGAAGCCAAATCCCAAGTCCTTAAAAAGTTAAAGTTGATGAGATAATTAAGTGACTAATTAAATGATGATTGTGCATTAGTGATTAACACCTGCTGTTAACAAGCAGCATCATTGAAGAAAAGAGGAAGAACTACAACTGACTTAATCCACAGCCTTGGATCAAAAAAAAAAAAAAAAAAAAAAAAAAAAAAACATCTCACATGATCTGATTAAACAATTCCACAAATACACACTCTTAAAACTGATGTGTTAAGTCAGGCATACACTGTGCGTTTCCAATGCAATTTCAACCAGGCATCATCTCACACTGTACGAGAACATGGCATGCGATGCTCGGTTCATAGCTCTGCTTCAATTCTGTGATATCCCCACGAGAGGTGACCAAAATCGGCCGATCATCCGACCTTCGGGAGAGGTTAATCTCTTCTCGTTTGCCCCTGCACACTGCACGAAAACTGCACGACAAACAAAACACGACAAAGGTGAAATTCGGCCCGATTAGTATTAGTTTTGTGATATTCAGAAAATATGAGTTTATTTTTTTTGAGGATTATCACCATTGTTGTGATTATTATGTTGATTCTTGATGTGTTTTCACTATTCAATAAAACAGCAGATGCTGATAAAAACCCATGAATCAAGAGTATAATAGCATAACATAAACAGCAAAATCAGACTTTCCTTTTCTTTGGCTCTTTAAACCATGTGTTATTAAATCACATTGTTACAGCAGCCAACAAAAAGTTAATGCTTAAACATTAAGGTCCAAGAGCCCGACTAAAGTAAACACTGATCTCCATCATGAGGATCTTAATAAAATCTTCTGTAGGCTTCTGACAGAAATAAAGTCAGTCTAGTAATAAGTGAAGCTGGTAATGCTGTTTCATGAGTTGTTTGTATTGAGATCTTGAGAGATTTCATTACTTCTTTTATTTTTATCTTTCGGTTGATTTCATCTAAGTCTGTGGCTAAAGTCAGTTGTAGTTCTTGTGTTTCTCTTTCATTCAGTGATTCTGCTTGTTGACAGCAGGTGTTCATCATTAATGCTCAACCATCACTTAATTAATCACAGAATTATCTCATTAACTTTAGTGTTACTCAAACACTCTGTAGTGTGGACACATTATTTGTTCACTTAAAACTGAGGATTTTGCTGTGGAATTTAAAGGGTTAAAGATGGAAGATGGAAACAAAAATTAATTTTGAATTGAATGTAATTTAACAGTAATAAACCAGCACCGTTAATTCAAGGAAAAACAGTAATATACTGTAAACTGTAACAGTCAGATTTAGCCAACAAAACAATTTATTTTCACTAAAATATTTTGAATGTTAATAGAAAAGCTTTGTCATGCAAAGTCTTTAACTGGTAAGGAGAGTACATATTTAACTGTACTGTACTGATGTGTTTTTTGCACAAGAGAGATCTGTTAGTTTAGTTTTGTGGGTCACCATTGTGCTGGAGAGTAGAGTCTGTTCTTCAGTCAATGATGAGCCACAAACACTGATGTTTTGCTGCTTTATTTAAAGACAAATGAGATCAGCACTCATTGATGAAAAGATCTAAGCTGCTTTTCTATGAGATGATCATCATGAACTGGCTGGAAAACATTGCACATGTAACCACATATAAATATGTGTGTGTTATATAATCAGCCCTACAAAACTACAACATGCAATCAATATATAATTCTAATAATGTTTAGTGCATATTAAGACATGAAATCAAGTGTTATTTAGACACAAACAGACATCAAGAACCAGCAAGTGAATCTCAACAATGGTGACAATCAACAAAATGTTTAATGCTGGGTACCACCATAGTAAAAATTCCCATCATGCACTGCAGTATAAATAATTTTCACCACTGTTGAGATTCATATGCTTTTTCTTGATGTCTGTGTGTGTCTAAATGGCACTGGACATCAGTTTCTTGATATGCACTACGTAGATTTTTTTTTTAGATTTTGTTGCTAAAGAAAGAGCTAACACAAGAAGTTAAGGGTGAAGAGCCCAATTAAAGCAAACACACTGATCTTCATGACGGTGGCATCATTTTAACTAATAAAACATCAACATCTGATCCTCTGTAATTCTCAATAACAGCAGGTATTCATCACTAATGCACAATCATCATTTCATAATTATCTCATTAACTCTTTGGGGACTTTGGATTTGACTCGAGACTTGCTTGTGACTCCAGTAATGACTTGGCCCCATCTCTGACCTCCTGCTGAAAAATCCAGGTGATTGGAACAAAATAATGGGGAGGACTTTTACTCATGGCACATGGATTTTTCATCTCTGGTTTTGAGGAGCTTGATTGGCCATGTCAGCTGTGTTTGATTAAGGTTGGCGCTAAAATCTGCAGGGATATGGCTCTCAAGGATCAACATTCCCTAACCCTGATCTAACACAACGCGTCAAGGGTCAAGAGCACAACTAAAGTAAACACTGATCTTTATGACGGTGGCATAATTTTAACCAATAAAACATCCACATCTGATCCTCTGTAATTCTCAATAACAGCAGGTATTCATCACTAATGCACAATCATTGTTTAATTAGACACTTAGTTATCTTATTAACTTTAACTATTTGAAAGTCCAGCCTCTGCTCAATTGATTAAATACTAGGACTCGACACTGGACTCGGGCTGGACTCATACAACACTGCCATGTGCCATGAGTAAAAGTTGAAGTGAAGTTGAAATGATTTTTGGGGCCATAATAATTTTTTTTTTCAATGTGGTTGAAAACTACCTTTTTACCTACATTAAAAATGTGAAAGTTAGTCAACAAAATGTGTTTATTTAAATGTAGCTTAAAAAAAAAAAAAAAAAAAAAATGATTGCAACCACTTAACTTAAAAAAAAAAAAGTAAATTCAATTAATCTTTTTTTTTTTCAGTAATAAATAAATAATTTAAGACGAAGTGATGTAATTAAATTAGGCTGAAATTAAATTTTTTATTCATACTAAGCCAACTAACTAAAATTTATTAAATTTAACTAAATTTGTTTGTGTAAATGTAGTTAATATAAATTGACTGCAACCACTTACCTTAAAAAAAATTGAGTAAATTCAACAAATCATTTTTTTTTCAGTGTAGAATCCGTACCCAGATAGCAAAACTGATGTGGCCCAGATCTGGCTTACATCTGGCTTACATCTGACACATCATCTGGGCCACATTTGGCATGGAATGATGGCACTTGAGCGGTCCACTCCTGTTTGCCAGACCTCAACCACAAGAAAGCCATAACAATGCCACACATCAGCCAAACACAAAACAAATAAAACAGATCTGGGCCAAAATTAATATTACTGGTGACCAGATTTGAGCCAGATTTGCTTTATTTGTTACTCAAAAAAAGAATTTAGTCTAAACATAAACTTTATGTATTTAAATTACATGCAAAATTTACATCCATTTAGATTACATAGCATTAATATAAACAAATCAATAAACTTAGTGTGATTCATATGCATCAGTCGTATGTGAATGAAATAGGTAAGATTTATGTCAAAGTTCCCAGTGTTTTCACACTACAGAGTGTTCAAGTAGCATTGACACAGTGTTGGAGTTAATTATGTGATGATTGACCATTAATGATGAACACCTGCTGTTTACAAGCACAATCACTGATGGAGAGAAAAACACAAGAACTATGACTTCAGCCACAAACAAGATGAAATCAACTGAAATAAAACACATCTCAGTAAACATTTTTTCTGTCAGACATCTAGAGAAGCTCTATTGAGAATTAAGAAACGTTTAGATGATTTATTGAAAACATTTCATTTGACCTAACCATCATTGCGATCAGGGGTTACTTTAGTTGGGCTCTTGAATCTCGACTTCCTTATATTAGATTTTTCTTTTGGTTGCTGTAATAGTGTTTGTGTAACATGCTTATGTTACAGCAAAAAAAAAAAAGGAAGAAAAAAAGAAACAACAACACTTGAATGTGTTTGGTTAATCATTAGTGTTGTGTAATTGTCATCTAGTGGCTTGATTTACTGATCTCACTCAGTGGCTAGTCTATTAGTTCAATGATCTTTTTACAGCTGTCTAAACTATTACAAAAGTTTATCCTATGCACAAAACCTTTAAATCTATGGCATCTCTCAGACACACACAGACATAAAGAATCAGTCTATGAATCTCAGCAATGGTGACAAAAGCTTCCTGCTGCAATGCATGCTGGGTACCAGCAGAGTACAAAACTCACCCATGACTCCCAGCATGCAATTTTTGAATTTCACCATTGCTGAGATTCATAGACTGATTCTTTATGTCTGTGTGTGTCTGAGTGATGCCACAGATTTAAAGGTTTTGTGCATAGGATAAACTTTTGTAATAGTTTAGACAGCTGTCTAAAGATCATTAAACTAACAGATTAACCACTGAATTAAATATAATTAACCAAATACATTCAAGTGTGTTTTATTTATTGATTCTCCTTTTTTTGCTGTAATGAGTATGTTTCACAAACACAAATACAGCAACCAAAAGAAAAATCTAATATAAGGAAGTTGAGATTCAAGAGCCCAACTAAAGTAACCCCTGATCGCTATGATGGTTAGGTCAAATGAAATGTTTTCAATAAATCATCTAAACGTTTCTTAATTCTCAATAGAGCTTCTCTAGATGTCTGACAGAAAAAAAATGTTTACTGAGATGTGTTTTATTTCAGTTGATTTCATCTTGTTTGTGGCTGAAGTCATAGTTCTTGTGTTTTTCTCTCCATCAGTGATTGTGCTTGTAAACAGCAGGTGTTCATCATTAATGGTCAATCATCACATAATTAACTCCAACACTGTGTCAATGCTACTTGAAGACTCTGTAGTGTGAAAACACTGGGAACTTTTACATAAATCTTACCTATTTCATTCACATACGACTGATGCATATGAATCACATTAAGTTTATTGATTTGTTTATAATAATGCTATGTAATCTAAATGGATGTACATTTTGCATGTAATTTAAATACATACATTTTATGTTTAGACTGAATTCTTTTTTTGAGTAACAAATAAAGCAGATCTGGCTCAAATCTGGGCACCAGTAATATTAATTTTGGCCAAGATTTGGCCCAGATCTGTTTTATTTGTTTTGTGTTTGGCTGATGTGTGGCATTGTTATGGCTTTCTTGTGGTTGAGGTCTGGCAAACAGGAGTGGACCGCTCAAGTGCCATCATTCCATGCCAAATGTGGCCCAGATGATGTGTCAGATGTAAGCCAGATGTAAGCCAGATCTGGGCCACATCAGTTTTGCTATCTGGGTAGTGTCCAGCCCCCTATAGATGCTGCAGTTGTGGCTGAATTTAGTCACTTGTTCACAAAGTTGTTTCTTTCTGTATCATGAATGGCAAGTAATGCACAATGTAGGAGGATAGGGAACCATTCAGACAGTGTAAATATGCTTAGGTCTTGTTTCATGTTGTGTCATGTGAACCGCGGCAGCACGCACAGTCCAGACTTTGGCTCCGGTCCAGAGACGCAACCGGAGCATATATGCGCAAGTCAGCATGTATTAAACTACACAGCCTCGGCATGATTATAAGCACTATTTTGTTTTAGTAAGAGTTTCATATTGAATCTAGGGGGTAATCTATTAGACTGTGGCTGTCAAACTCAGTTTTACCTAGCTCAACGGCTCTGGCCCAAGCAGATATCAATAGAACTCTATTAGCTATTTTAAAAAACTGGGCGGGGCTAGTCAATATGGTCAGCTGTTTTCCTGTTTCATTTGAAATTATGTCACCACATAGAACAATGATGCATGTTTCAAGGCACTTCAGTGGACCTTTAAAGTTTTTACACTGTAATGTAGATCAAAAAACGTTAGACTAAGCCACTGTGGGCTTGCGTCCACAAAACAATAAAATGTAAATAAAAATTAAACATTTTTACTATCTGTTACAGCGCATGCATATAAAACATCCACTGTATAAAGGATATAATCCAGCTACATTATTGTGCGAGGACTTCTTGCAACTAAAGCTAATGCTGATCTTTACGATGGTGGCATCATTTTAACCAATAAAACATCAACATCTGATCCTCTGTAATTCTCAATAACAGCAGGTGTTCATCACTAATGCACAATCATCATTTAATTAGTCAATTATCTCATTAAATTTAACTCTTTGATGACTTGCGATTTATGATTTGGGAGACTTGGGAGAGACTTGGGAGAGATATTTCCTACCTCTGCTTATTACTAACCAGACTGACTTTATTTTGTCTGCAGAATTTCTTATTAAGAATCAACAGTGATTTAGATGTTGATGTTTTTGTTTTTTTTTTGGGTCAAGAAAAGAAAGAAGAAAAACAATGCCACCATAATTGTGGTTAAGGTTTGCTTTGGACGGTCTCTTGACTCTTTTAATAACTTACAATGAACAGTTTGCTTCTAAACAATCAGAACATTGTTTCACAGCAAATGATTGTGCATTATTGAATCAAAAGCTTGGGATAGTAAATTATTAAATACTTTGTTTATTTGAATAAAATTTAGGAGTGTCTTCTTTCTTTGGTTAATAAACAAATGCCATTATAATGTTTAAAAAAAAAGAAATCAGTATTTGTTCAGGCTTTTAAACATGAACGCTCATCAGCTGATCCTCAACATTGAGTGACAATATTTTTTTCATTCTGCAGTGCATGATGGGAGTTTTTGCTATGTTATTACCCAGATTCATGAGATTCATATACTGCTTCTTGATGTATGATTCTAAATGTCACAGAAGCTCAGACATTTTTAATTATTAAGTAGATTTAAGTTGTTTTTTTTTTTTTTTGGTTTTTTTTTGGGTGGAACTGGGTGGAAGGAGTATGGAGACGACTGGGTATAGCTAATTATTTGGGAAATTTTTACCCAATTTTGCATCTTACACCTGTCCACTCAAAGACCTGCTTAGTGAGAAAAATGTATGGGGCTGGGAGATACCACAAAAAGAGGCATTTCAGAAATTGAAAGCTGAATTGAGCTGTCGTCGTGTGTTGGCCTCATACTCACTGTCAGCTGAGATGTGTTGCTGCAAAGGCCTCCTCCTTTGGCTTGGGGGTGGTGTTCTGAGTCAGAAACAATCAGATGGAACATGAAAAACAGTGGTGTTCATCTCCAGGGGCCTGTCTGATGCAGAAAAAAGATTATGCACAAATAGAGAAAGAGATCGGCCTAAAGCAATTTCCAGGCTCAATACTTTGAGTCTGTGACCAAACCAAGTTGACAGACTGTAAATCAGATTCTGCAACCATATTTGTTTGCAGTGTGGCTACATTGTATTTGTTTTTGTGGTCACAACTCTTTGTTTTCTGATGTATACCAGAAAAACTGTGAAAGCATTTATTTGTGGACCTCTTGGTTTTTATTTGTGAATCAATCTTATATATACAGGTGCATTTCAAGAAAATATAATCTCGTGAAAAAGTTAATTTTTTGTTTGTAACTTGTTTCAAAAACTGAAACTTTTCTGTTGCACTTTTCTCAAATCTCGAATTCACCATACATCCGGAAGTGAATGAGCCTGTACATGCGCAGTAACACCAGTATGTACGGCGCGCATGCGTGTTATAGATATACAGTCGTGGCCAAAAGTTTTGAGAATTACATAAATATTGGAAATTGGAAAAGTTGCTGCTTAAGTTTTTATAATAGCAATTTGCATATACTCCAGAATGTTATGAAGAGTGATCAGACAAATTGCATAGTCCTTCTTTGCCATGAAAATTAACTAAATCCCGAAAAAAACTTTCCACTGCATTTCATTGCTGTCATTAAAGGACCTGCTGAGATCATTTCAGTAATCATCTTGTTAACTCAGGTGAGAATGTTGACGAGCACAAGGCTGGAGATCATTATGTCAGGCTGATTGGGTTAGAATGGCAGACTTGACATGTTAAAAGGAGGGTGATGCTTGAAATCATTGTTCTTCCATTGTTAACCATGGTGACCTGCAAAGAAACGCGTGCAGCCATCATTGCGTTGCATAAAAATGGCTTCACAGGCAAGGATATTGTGGCTACTAAGATTGCACCTAAATCAACAATTTATAGGATCATCAAGAACTTCAAGGAAAGAGGTCCAATTCTTGTTAAGAAGGCTTCAGGGCGTCCGAGAAAGTCCAGCAAGCGCCAGGATCGTCTCCTAAAGAGGATTCAGCTGCGGGATCGGAGTGCCACCAGTGCAGAGCTTGCTCAGGAATGGCAGCAGGCAGGTGTGAGCGCATCTGCAGCACAGTGAGGCGAAGACTTTTGGAAGATGGCCTGGTGTCAAGAAGGGCAGCAAAGAAGCCACTTCTCTCCAAAAAAAACATCAGGGACAGATTGATCTTCTGCAAAAAGTATGGCGAATGGACTGCTGAGGACTGGGGCAAAGTCATATTCTCCGATGAAGCCTCTTTCCGATTGTTTGGGGCATCTGGAAAAAGGCTTGTCCGGAGAAGAAAAGGTGAGCGCTACCATCAGTCCTGTGTCATGCCAACAGTAAAGCATCCTGAGACCATTCATGTGTGGGGTTGCTTCTCATCCAAGGGAGTGGGCTCACTCACAATTTTGCCCAAAAACACAGCCATGAATAAAGAATGGTACCAAAACACCCTCCAACAGCAACTTCTTCCAACAATCCAACAACAGTTTGGTGAAGAACAATGCATTTTCCAGCACGATGGAGCACCGTGCCATAAGGCAAAAGTGATAACTAAGTGGCTCGGGGACCAAAACGTTGAAATTTTGGGTCCATGGCCTGGAAACTCCCCACATCTTAATCCCATTGAGAACTTGTGGTCAATCCTCAAGAGGCGGGTGGACAAACAAAAACCCACTAATTCTGACAAACTCCAAGAAGTGATTATGAAAGAATGGGTTGCTATCAGTCAGGATTTGGCCCAGAAGTTGATTGAGAGCATGCCCAGTCGAATTGCAGAGGTCCTGAAAAAGAAGGGCCAACACTGCAAATACTGACTCTTTGCATAAATGTCATGTAATTGTCGATAAAAGCCTTTGAAACATATGAAGTGCTTGTAATTATATTTCAGTACATCACAGAAACAACTGAAACAAAGATCTAAAAGCAGTTTAGCAGCAAACTTTGTGAAAACTAATATTTGTGTCATTCTCAAAACTTTTGGCCACGACTGTACCATACGTCACTTTGCACATGCGCGGTTAACCCATGACGTACATATGTGACGTCTCCACGCTACAGTCTGCAGCGAGGGGTGTCTCATAAAGCACAGTAATATCATGGTTAGCAAAGCACTTGCAAGTGGCTGTTGTACTGTGGGCAGGTCCTAAAGTTCTGCTGGAAAATGAAATCAGTATCTCCATAAAGCTTGTCAGCAGATGGAAGCATAAAGTGCTTCAAAATCTCCTGGTAGATGGCTGCATTGACTTTGCACTTGATAAAACACAATGGACCAACAGATGTCACAGCACCCCAAATCAACACTGACTTCAGAAACTTCACACTAGACTTCAAGCAGCTTGGATTCTGTGCCTCTACAATCTTCCTTCAGATTCTGGGACCATGATTTCAACATGAAATGCAAAATTTACTTTTATCTGTAAAGAGGACTTTGGACCACTGAGCAGTAATCCAGTTATTTTTCTCCTTAGCCCAGGTAAGATGCTTCTGATGGTGTTTCTGTTTCAAAAGCGGCTTGGTAGTCCTTTTCCTGAAGACGTCTGATTGTGGTGACTCTTGATGCGCTGACTCCGACTTCATTATACTAATTGTGAAGCTCTCCAAAGTGTTTGAATCAGCTTTACTTGACAGTATTCTCAAACTTGCGGTCATCCCTGTTACTTGTGCACCTTTGCCTACCCAATTTCTTCCTTCCAGTCAACTTTGCATTTAATATGCTTTGCTACATCACTCTGTAAACAGCCACCCCATTCTGTAATGACCTTCTGTGACTTACTCTCTTTGTGGAGGGTGTCAGTGAACATCTCCTGGACCATTGCCAAATCAGCAGTCTTACCCATTAGTGTGGTTTCAAAGAACAAGAGATATCTACAATTTATAATGTAGGAATGATCATTTAATGAAACTCAAATGTAAATATTCTAATATGTTGAAATACTGGATTTTTGACTTTCATGAGCTGTACACTCTAATCATCAAACAAAAAAAAAGTTATGCTAATTAATTAATCATTAATAGTTAATTTGGAGCAACTCCATGTTTTAAACATCCTTCATTTGCAGCTTGTAAAAGTGTTGCAGCCTGCAGCACTGCAACGATAAACATGTGGTGAGTATTCAGATGAATCACAACTAGCTACAGGAAATCAGGTCCCACGTTTTCATTCTCTCTCAAAATGTCCAAATACATATTGTGCAATTGTATGTGCTTACAAACATATGCTTACTACTATACCAGTCTGCACCAAAAATGGGTTAAGTGGCAGAAAAGCCTGTTTTGATCCATCTCAAAAGTAAAAAAAATAAAATAAAAAATCATATGCATTTAACAAATTATTTTAACTTTTTAACTATAACATACATTTCCGTAGTTAGAGGAGGAGTTAGAAACAGAGACATAGTGTCACAGTGGAAAGTTTTTCAGTTAAACAGACTGTTGAATATAGTAACCACAGCTTCCTGTTGAGCTCCTTCTTGTTAAACTGCAGAGTGGGTGTAGGCTTTATTCGAAACTGTAGGTCATTAACTAGGCATTTAACAAAGTTTTTGAACTTTTTTAACTATAACATACATTTCCGTAGTTAGAGGAGGAGTTAGAAACAGAGACATAGTGCCACAGTGGAAAGTTTTTCAGTTAAACAGACTGTTGAATGTAATAACCACAGCTTCCTGTTAGGTTGAGTGGGTTGTAGGCTTTATTTGAAACTGTATGTTTATATAGATATGTATATATATATATATATATATAATAACAACTACAAATATTAGAATAATATATTGTTTGCATACTGTAGTTTTATAGAGCTGATTATATAACACACAAATATATGTATATGTAAAGTTACTTTGATTGTTTTCTAGACAGCTCATGATGACCATCTCATCAAAAAAAGCAGCTAATATCTTTTCATCACTGAGCACTGATCTCACTACTTCACAACACCACGTGTTGCTACAGACAGATCTAACACAAGAAGTTAAGGGTGAAGAGCCCAACTAAAGCAAACAATGATCTTCATGATGTTGACATCATTTTAACTAATAAAACATACACATCTGATCCTCTGTAATTCTCAATAACAGCAGGTCATCACTAATGCACAATCATCATTTCATAATTATCTCATTAACTCTTTGGGGACTCTGGATTTGACTCGAGAATTTCTTGTGACTCGAAAGGAATGACTTGGTCGCATTTCTGACCTCCTGCTGAAAAACTGTGCTAATTCGCAAATCCAGGTGATTGGAACAAAATACTGGGGAGGACTTTTACTCATGGCACATGGATTTTCCACCTCTGCAGATGAGGGAAAACCTGATGTGTGCCGGTATTGGCCTGTTGTGCCAAAACATATCGGCCGAAGTCCGTTTTGCGGATTTGCGGAGGTATGGGCTGGATCTGGACCAGATGATTTTTGCTGTCTGGGATAGGTGGTGTGTGGTTGTGTTTTAAAAATAGGTAAAGTCCTTTTTTTGTTTGTTTGTTTGTTTGTTTGTTTTCTCATTATTATTATTCGTAACTTCTTGAAGTAGTGAGCAGTATTAGGCAAGCTACTTGGAAACTGTACTGAGAAGCTAGCAGTTATTTTACATTAAATGAAGCTTCATTTCACTTTTCACATTTCAACCTATGCAGCTAATCTTTTTTATTTTCATTTCATTTTTATACAGAACCAAATTATACAGAGTTCAATATTCTTGCCCGAAATTGTCACACATTAAAAAAATAAATACAAACTCACTTTGTGTCAATCATGTTTACACATTGCCTCTGAAACTTTTTTTTTTTTATGTTTTAATATAGTAATAATAATAATATAATAATATATTATAAACATAAAATAAAAATAAACATTTTGTAAACAGTGCAATAACAAAAACAAACAAACAATCAAACTAATGTGATCCACACCATGATCCACACCATAACAAAACCAGGTGTTGAGAGTGTGTGTAGGTTCATCTGTATGTGTCAGATAGGACAGTACATTCATGTATGCTGTGCAATCAGAGCGAGAATGGCAAACGTCAACAAACTGATCATCCTTCCCGGTATACTTTTACTAACTCGACGTTGCTCTCACCATGTGAATGAATTGATTTATAGTATATGCTGTCTCTGGTTGTCTGGTCTATGTGCGTATATGAGTTAAGGATGTGTGGCTTTGGATGAAAATTTGAAGGGAAAGTGGGTCATTTGCTTTTAGTGCTATCAGGCTAAAGTTAGCATTTTCCAAAATGTTCTATTGCAAGCATTCGCAGAGATGCTGGAATTATGGCAGTGGAACACAGCATCTCGTTACCTTGGGAGAACCATGGGTCAACTCGAGATGCATCAAAATGCTATGGGAACGAGAATGTTATGTGTGTTATAATCATCATACTCTTAATACTTAGTACTTAAGTGAGCTCTTATCACATTAGTCCCTCACGCCTGCAGCATTCTCAAAACTCTATCAATCTGATAATACCCAGAATATCAAAATCAACTGCGGGCGGCAGATCATTTTCTTACTTAGCACCAAAACTATGGAACAATCTACCTAATTCTGTTCGGGAGGCAGACACACTCAGTCAGTTTAAATCTAGACTAAAGACCCATCTCTTTAACCTGGCATACACTTAACACATTTAAATATTTCTAATATTCAAATCTGTTAAAGGATTGTTAGGCTGCATTAATTAGGGCAACTGGAACCAGGAACACTTCCCATAACACCTGATGCAAGAAAAATGGAATCTATGCTAATATTGTCTGTCTCCTGCTTATTCCGAGGTCAGATCCAGTATGAATCCTGAACAGTTGGCCACTGCAGTTTCCCTTGATCCAGTTTGTATCCAGATGGTGGGTCAGTACATATAGACCACCTCTACAGGTCTGTACGGGAGTATAAACTACTTGTTTATTGGTCAGAGGAGAACTGACCCCCCGACTGAGCCTGGTTTCTCCCAAGTTTTTTTTTTTTTTCTCCATCAGTATCACTGATGGAGTTTTGGTTCCTTGCCACTGTCGCCTACACAGTAAATTCCCCGGTGTTAAGTCAACACCACTTGGTGTTCATATGGGAACCACCAGCAGGGTGTTAAAAGTAACACAGAAGAAGTGTTAGTGTTAATTATGTATTTGATTGGCCGGGGGCCGTGAGGATGAGCTTTTTATAATGCATTATGCATTCATTATAATGCCTTAAGAATACCCTTATAATGTATTATAAATACAGGCTTCATAGAAAGTGTTACCAAACAGAGAACCAGTAGACGTTGGAATATCTTTCAAGCAGAAGTTACTCTTTATTGAAGAACTTGCTTGTGTGTTTTGCTGTAGTCATCCAAGTCCAGCTTAGACCGTTATACATTGTAGTTTATATAGGCATTCAGTGGGCAGTCCTTAAAAGTGTTGACCTTACACAACTTCAGAAGTGACCACTTCTAAAACATTGATCGAAACATTGGTCTATAGATATAATAGTAATAATCAAATGAGTTTATAGCTGCTGCAAGTCTTCTCCGCTGCTGTCATTTCTGAGTATCTGCTTCCTTTTAACTTTATTTATTCATTTTTAGTGTAAGGCTTCCCTCCATTGAAATTGACCATTTTTTCTATCATTTTCAGCAGTTCTTTGACCTGATCTTGATCATTGCTGTGAACATTGTTAAACGAGTGATATCTGCCGTAGCAGGTCTGAATAAATTCTTGTAGATCTTCACTTTTGCTGATGTAGAGCTCTACAGGTTTACCCTTCAGTGCATCGGCGTGAGTGAACAGAACAATGGTGTACTTCACAGCATCTTCTCCAAACTTCTCCTGAATCCATTTCACAGCATTTTTCTCCTCCTCTGTGAATTTCATACCCAATTTTATAACCAGCAGGAATACATGAGGACCAGGAGCAGTCAGGTGAAAACACTCGTTTATTAAAGTCTGTAGGTTTCTGTGACTGGATGAAGTGTCGAACAGGCAGGGACAGTCAATAACCGATACACTCTGTTCTTCAACAACTGCTGCTTGTTTCTCACAGGTCACTGTAACTGACTTCAGAGAGTTTTTCACTGTAAAAGCATCTCTGCCCAGGATGGTGTTTCCTGATGCACTTTTTCCTGATCCAGTTGCACCCAGAAGAACAATTCTCAGATCTGTTAGAATTAAACAAATATGTAGTTATTTGTACTCAAAGTTGGAATGACCTCATGAAATTAAGGTGAACTGACTTTTTAAGTAAGTTAATTTTAGTTTCTTTTAATTTGGTGTATATTCTTAGTGTACTTTAGTTTACCAATTATTAGTGTTGGATCCAAGACCTAGTATTTAATCAATTGAGCAGAGGCGGGACTTTCAAATAGTTAAAGTTCATAAGATAATTAAGTGTCTAATTAAATGATGATTGTGCATTAGTGATAACACCTGCTGTTATTAAGAATTACAGAGGGTCAGACGTTGATGTCTTATTGGTTCAAATTATGTCACCATCACAGAGATCAATGTTTGCTTTTCATTTTCAACAGCTCTTCATTGTTACAGTATGTTACTGTTATTATACCATGTGGTAACTCATTTCATTTTGGAAACCAATTGCTTCAAACCACGAGTTTTCAAAGAAGTAGTGTTTATATGGTGTTAGTACAGTGAATTAATTTCATTTGAGTCAATTAAAAATAAATATTTCTTATTTTAAAGCAGCAAACACTTAAAGTGTAATAAGAAAACCAACCATGACATGACTTTTACTGAAATCTTTGTTGATCATCATTAGCACACATGTACTAAAGTGACTATCACTGCATCAGCAAACACACAGTTACTGTCTTTAAATAAAGCAGCAAAACATCAGTGTTTGTGGCTCATCTTTGACTGAAGCACAGGCTCTACTCTCCAGCACAATGGTGACCCACAAAACTAAACTAAACTAACAGATCTCTCTTGTGCAAAAACACATCAATACAGTACAGTTAAATATGTACTCTCCTTACCAGTTAAAGACTTTGCATAACTGTTTGTCTATTAACATTCAATAATATTTTAGTGAAAATAAATTGTTTTTTGGCTAACTCTGACTGTTACAGTATATTAAATTAACGGTAATCTACAGCAGTTTGCCATAAATTAATTACGGTTTATTACTGTTAAATTACATTTAATGCTGTTTTTTCCATCTTTTTTAAATCTTTAACCCTTTAAATTCCACAGCAAATAATGTGAACAAACAAATAATGTGTCCACACTACAGAGCGTTTGAGTAACACTGAAGTTAATGAGATAATTATGTGATTAATTAAGTGATGGTTGAGCATTAATGATGAACACCTGCTGATAACAAGCAGAATCACTGAATGAAAGAGAAACACAAGAACTACAACTGACTTTAGCCACAGACTTAGATGAAATCAACTGAAATAAAAGAAGTAATGAAATCTTTCAAGATAAACAACTCCTAAAACAGCATTACCAGTTTCACTTATTACTAGACTGACTTTATTTCTGTCAGAAGTCTACAGAAGATCTTATTGAGATTTTTTTTTTTTTTTTTGGTCACCACATGATGGAGATCAGTGTTTACTTTAGTCGGGCTCTTGGACCTTAACTTTTTGTTGGCTGCGGTAACAATTTGATTTAATAACACATGGTATAAAGAGCTGAAAAAAAGGCAAGTCTGATTTTGCTGTTTATGAGTTTGTTTTAACAGCTTTACTCTTGATTCACTTTTTTTTTTTATCTATCTATCAGCATCTGCTCTTTTGTTGAATAGCAATAATAAAAGCAAAATAACCAGAAGAGCTGTGAACTATTGTGAAAGACCATAAAAACAAAACTTATCCAAAGAAAAATCTGTTGCGATTTGAACACACACATCAAGAATCAGTGTATGAATCACACCAATGGTGATAATCCTCAAAATAAATAAACTGATATTTTCTGAATATCACAAAACACAATACTAAAATGCAACGCAAAAAAAAAAAAAAAACACACACATAGTAAGAATACAAGAAAGTAAAACAATTCAGCAGCATAATTTATTCATGTTGCAATGCATGCTGGGAGTCATACATTAGTGTTGTACTGTGCTGGTACCCAGCATGCATTGCAGCATAAAGCTTTTGATTGTCACCATTGTTGAGATTCATATGCTAACTATTGATGTCTATTTTTGAGTGATTTTGAAACCTGCACTCTTATTAATTCCTACATTTTTGATTGAAACCTCACTGGTATAAAGTGCTGGGGAAAAATAAAATGTCATTAATGAATCAACACGGTTAACAATATTTCAAATTAATTCAGTAAAGGTCAAAGTCAGACTACAATATGTTGCTTGCAGCCAACATCACACACCCAACCACAACTGTTTTACCATAACTAAATCATTGGAAGATACAGTTACACCAAAATAATGTTCAAAAGCCAAAGGTCAGGAGCCCAGCTAAAGCAAACACTGATCTCCACAATGGTAATGTCAAGCAAAACTGAAACATCATCATCGTTCTCAATAAGATCGTATGTAGACGTCTGACAGAAATAAAGTCAGTCTGATTAGAAATGAGTGAAGCTGTAAAGACTGTGTGTTGTTTAAATATTCAGTTGGCTGTAAATGAAAGTTGTAGTCCTTGTGTTTGTCTTGTTTTTCTTTCAATCAGTAGATCTGCTCATTAACAGCAGCTGTTCATCAGTGTCTGAATTCACTCATTAGTTTTCACTGTCTCTGTCAGGTGGACTGTATTAGTAAACTCATGAAGGGAATAGTGAATGAGGGTGTAGGGTGTGATTTGAAACACAGACTCTGAGTGTCGATTTTGAACGCTGTTAATTCATGATATAGCAGCAGGCTACTTTCTCAAAACTTACAAATATTATCCAGAATGCACTGTTTTAATGGAAAACAGCATGTTACTGTCAAAATTTGGTCATTTTTTTTTTACAGCAATTTTTAACAGTGTACTAACACCATATAAACATTACTTTGAAAACTCATGGTTTGAAGCAATCGGTTTCCAAAATGAAATGAGCTACCACATGGTTTAATAACAGTAACATACTGTAACAATGAAGAGCTGTAACTTAACGGTAGAAAGCTGTAAATTAACAGTACAATGCTGGCAATTGTGATATTGTTAACACTTTATTTACTTTTTCCACAGATACATAAGCGCAGTATTATAATACATGTCATGCAAGGTTTTGGCTCACCTGGATGTTTTCCTGCCATTTCTTGCTTTGTCCGGTTTTTGTTTGAGTCTCCACCTGAAAAATACATCAGTTAACTGTTTCTGGAAGATCTGAGTTTATATTGTTTCCAATTCTAATTTCAGCAACTCTTTGACGTTTACACAGTCAAAATTACATGCTCTTGATAATATGCAATTATTTTTGATTACCTCGTATATTCCTCCAAAGTTGTAGGAAGAAGTTTGCTAAAACAACACAGCAGAGAACGGCAGAGTACAGCGTGAATGAAGCAAAAGTGAAACTATCTTCACATTTTGCACTGCCTCAAACAAGCTGTCAGCTTGAGGAAGGTTTATGATTGGACAAACACAGTTCATCTTAGTTTAAAATATTATCTTTAAATTATATATATATATATATATATATATATATATATATAACAGCGATGCATAGCTTCAAACGTGTTACCAAATACATTTATTATAAGGGATTAGTTTTTTACACTTATGCAACAAATTAGGAAGTGAAAAAAGTAGGAGGTGGCTGTTTAGGAACAGCGATTTAGGCTAGATAAAATATCTAGGCTGTTATTAGTATGTATGATATATTACGTTGTGTAGTTTTCTAAAGCTCTGTAGCTGCCATGCTAAAAAAACGGTCTCTATTTGCACTTTTATTGAGAGACTGTATTCTGCTTTCATTATGGCTGCACCTATTGTTTGCACTTATTAAGACTAAGAAAGAATAGTTTTGTTTATTTTATTTTTTGGTTATTTCTACTTCTTTATGTTCAATTTGTGAAAAGGAGGTAAGTTACGAGGTTGGAGCTGAACTCTGCAGGAAGGTAGATCTCCAGGAACAGGATTGGACACCCCTGCTACACTGCAAAAAGCCCAGTGTTAAATGCACTCTCCTGGGTGTATATATGAGTCCACACTCAAGAGTGTGAAGTGTTAAAATCAGAGTGTCAAATAAACACTGATGATTGATCATTATTGAAGACACCTGATGATAACAAGCAGAATCACCAAAAGAGAAAATCACAATTTTTAAGCAACCATTATAGCGGTCAGTGTTTGCATTAGTTGGGCTCTTGACCCTTACATTTTTTAAATTAGAGTTTGTTTTACTGCTGCATTTCAACTATAACAACCAGACAAACAAAAGCCATTTTGTGGCCATTACTCTGTTTTAATGTATTGTTAATGTAGTGGCCTGTTTTTTTTTTACTGATTACACATCTGTAACGATGTGACAATATATTTGGAAACAGACATTTATTTTGGTACAAAAAAAAATCCTTTAGTTAAGACACACATACATCAAGAATCAGCATGAGAATCACAACAATGGTGAGCATCAAATAAGCATGTGGTAGCCAATCAAAACTCATCCATGCCTCCCATCATGCATTGCAGCATGCATAAATTATGAGCTGAATCGTCTTTGTAATTTTCTTTTTCTGTTTTTCTGAATATGTTGTCTGTCACCGTTGTTAAGATTCTTACTCTGGTTCTTGATGTCTGTGTCTGCCTAAATAAATTACTTTTTTTTTTTTTTTTTAGAAATAACACATCACAACAGCTTGAAAGTAGCTCTTCTAAAAAGTATTAAATTCAAGATAACTAACAAGCAGCCAAACAAACTTACAATGTTAAAAATGTAAGGGTCAAGAGCCCAACTAATGCATCCATTTACCGCTATAATGGTTGCTTAAAAATTTTGATTTCTCCTTTGGTGATTCTGCTTGTTATCATCAGGTGTCTTCAATAATGATCAGTCATCACTTAATTAATCACTAATTATCTCATTAACTTTAACTCTGCTTCAGTGTTCATTTAACACTCTGATTTTAACACGAGCGTGGACATATATACACCCAGGAGAGTGCATTTAACACTGGGCTTTTTGCTGTGTATAAACAGTCTTCCGCTGGCCGCTGTTCGTTCCTTAAAAAAAAGGAAAACTTATATTTAACAAACAAAAAAATCCTCCCAACAATTTTCTAAATTAACTTAATAAAAAAACGAAACGAAATATAAGTATAATCACTTCGCCATTACATACAAAACTGAACTATTTTAATAGAGACATGTTCTGTTCCATCTCTGAACGCATAACAGAACAGCCCAAACTCTCTTTACATTCTAATTACTTGAGTTTTCCATGGTTGTTGACATTTCTGTCTTAATAACTGAGGGGATTATGATCAGAGGAAGTTAAGTTTAAAATAAAAATGTGAAAATGTAATATATTTTTCTCCTGGTCCTTATTTTAATTGGGTCATAAAAAATAGCAATAATTATCGATATCGACCGATATGAAACACTGATATCGTGATACAGTTTTCAGCCATATCGCCCAGCCCTATGGGCGATTCTGTTTGGCGCTGCACCGCAACAGTCTAGTCTAAATAAAGAAGTAGAAATAACCAAAAAAATAAAATAATCAAAACAATTCTTTCTTTGTCTTAATAAGTGCAAACAATAGTTGCAGCCATAATGAAAGCAGGATACACTGAAAAGAAAAAATTCAAGCAGTTTTTCATCCAATTAATAATTTGTCTTTCAATTCAGTTTACAATTTTGTGTTTTATTTTTCAAGTAATATTTTTTTAGTTCTAAATATTTTTAATTAAGAGCTCAACTAATATTTTATTTTTGTTTTGACGAATGTAAAATATCATGGTTACGTTATTTCACTTAAATTAAAATTATTAATTTATATTGAGTCCTGACCACGCCTCCCTCACGCTGGTGCTGCTGCGTCAGTTACCAACGCCATTCTGTCCATAGCAGAGGTGGGACCTTCAAGTCAAAACAAGTCTCTCAAGTCATTAATCCCAAGTCATCAAAGAGTTAAATTTCATGAGATAATTGACTAATTATATGATGATTGAGCATTAATGATGAACACCTGCTGTTAACAATCAACATCACTAAAGAGAAGAGAAACACAAGAACTACAACTAACTTCAGCCACAGCTGTAGAAGGAATTAACAGAAAAAAAAAACACAATGCCACCATAATTGTGGTCAAGGTTTGCTTTAGTTGGTCTCTTGACCCTTTTACTGATTCAGAGTAATTTGCTTTTAAGCAACTGCAGTATTGTTTCACAGTAAACGTTGGTGCATAGCTGAATCAAACTGCTATGTTGTAGGTATGTTTATGCTTTCTGATTGTAAGTAAACTGTAAATAAAAAAACATCATGAAGTGTTCTCTCTTTGGTTTATTGGCTGATGTTTAGTTTTTACTGGACTGCTATAAACATCCTATTAAACAAATAGCACTATAATGCTCCAATTAAAAAAAAAAAAAAAGACATGAACACTTGTCATACGATCCTCAACATTGGTGACAATAATTATTCATACTGCAGTGCATGATGGGAGTTTTTACTATGGTGTTACCCAGCATGTATTGCAGCTTGAAACATTGTGTTGATTGTCACCATTGTTGAGATTCATATGCTGGTTCTTGATGTCTGTGTGTGTTTAAGAAAATCTAGAGTTTTTATGTATATGATTTTAAAATGCATTTATTATAATTGTTAGAGCAATACTATTTCGCTTACTATAGTGACACTGGAATAACTACAAAAAACAGAACATTTAAACAAGGACAAAAGAATTGTAACTTTCATTGTAATCCAACCAGCTCACACTGACCTCTATGATGATATTTAGAACAGCAAATATCACCTCATTGATTTACAGCACCACATACACTGCTACAGTAAGAATTATAACAGAAAACATTAAAGTTCAAGAGCCCAACTAAAGCAAACGCTGATCTTCATGATGGTGGCATCCTTTTAACCAATAAAACATCAACATCTGATCCTCTGTAATTCTCAATAACAGCAGGTGTTCATCACTAATGCACAATCATCATTTAATTGTGACAATTATCTCATGAAATTAATTCTTTGATGACTTGGGATTATTGACTTGAGAGACTTGTTTTGACTTGAAGGTCCCACCTCTGCTATGGACAGAATGGCGTTGGTAACTGACGCAGCAGCACCAGCGTGAGGGAGGCGTGACTCAATATAAATTAATAATTTTAATTTAAGTGAAATAACGTAACCATGATATTTTACATTCGTCAAAACAAACAAAAAAAAAATTAGTTGAGCTCTTAATTAAAAATATTTATATTTAACAATGTTTTGAACTAAAAAAATATCACTTGAAAAATAAAACAAAAAATTGTAAACTGAATTGAAAGAAAAATTATTAATTGGATGAGAAACTGCTTGAAATTTTTTTTCAGTGCATGAGGAGCCAGCGCAATCACATTTTTTCAGCGAATAAGCTATGCCTCACAAACATGATAAATAAATAAATAAATATAAAGCTTTAAATTATTACTTAATGAAATAAAACAAATCAGAAAAAAACGCTTTCATTATGTAATCCGGAAAGATGCTTTCCTTCAAAAGTTGCGTCCAAATTTGAAGGAAAGAAGATATTGCGAGTCAGGGTCTTTGCAACATTATCTCAGAATACACTAGTTTATTAATGGATCATTCAAATATCTCCTTACTGTTTCCCCTGACCGGCACATTCGATGCTATTTATTTTTGCCGGTGCTTTGTGACAAGAAGATGGAAGGGGACATATGCCCCGACGCTCCAGCGGAGTGATGAAAAGGTGGAGATACGAGCTCTTCTCGACAGTTGAAGTGTTCAAATGAGTTAAGAGATTTGCTCTCAAGCTATTTTCAACACTTTAGATTGGTTAATAATTTGTAAAAATGACAGAAACACATGGGCACTGACCAATAGCATCGATTTGTAAAAAAATATGAAATTGACAAAATTTGGACTTACGAGGTTTCCACCCGACAGCAACGATATATATATATATATCTCAAGTCAATCATATTACATAATTATACTGCAACAAAAAAAAATATTTGTGCAAGAAGGATTCATTACAGTCTGTTGGTGATGAATGTGTGAATTATTTTATTTCTTGCTTGCAATTCAATCACAAAAAAGTGATTGAATTGGCCGTCATTTGCACACATTGCACACTTTGTTTCAAATAAATAAAGACAACTTCTTGAAGAATACAGAGATTGAACAGGTGTGAGACAGGTAAGACTATTCATTGATTTTGTAGGTAAAAAGGGATGTGAAACGATGTTGCAGAGAGAGAACATTTCTACTGCAGCTCCAACACCATCTTCTCTTGTTGCTCCAATTTCATCTTCTCCTGCTGCTTCAACTTCATCTTCACCTGTAGCTCCAACTTCATCTTCTCCTCTTCCTCCAATTGTATCTCCTCCTGTAGCTCCAACTTCATCTTATCCTGTAGCTCCAACTTCATCTTATCCTGTAGCTCTAGCATTGTCTTCTCCTGTTGCTCTAACATTATCTTCTCTTGTTGCTTCAGCATCACCTTTTCTTGTAGCTGTGACATCTGTAACTCCAACTTCATCTTCTCCTGTTGCTCCAACTTCAACTTCTCTTGTTGCTCCAACTTAATCTTCTCCTGTTGCTCCAACTTCATCTTCTCCTCTTCCTCCAATTTTATCTTCTCCTCTTGCTTCAATTGTATCTTCTCCTGTTGCTCTAACAGCATCTTCTCCTGTTGCTCCAACAGTGTCTTCTCTTTTTGCTTCAGCATCACCTGCTCCTGTAGCTGTGACATCTGTAGCTCCAACTTCATCTTCTCCTGTTGCTCCAACTTCATCTTCTCCTGTTGTTCTAACATCCTCTTCTCATGTTGCTCTAATATCGTCTTCTCCTGCAGCTCCGACTTCATCTTCTCCTGTAGCTCCAACTTCATCTTCTCCTGTTGCTCTAACATTGTCTTTTCCTGTTGCTCTAACATTATCTTCTGCTGTTGCTTCAACATCACATTTTCTTGTAGCAGTGACACCTGTAGCTCCAGTATCATCTTCTCCTTTAGCTCTGACACCATGTTGCCCTGTTGCTGCAATGCTGGAAATACAAAAACTAAACCAAGTAGCAGCACTGCAACTGCAGCTGCATATGCAATTCCTGTCTCCTTTATTCTCCTTGTACATTCTAACTGAAATGCTTTAAACTTCTTGATCATGTAATTATTTTTTTTATTTTCCTCCATCAGTGAATCAATCTTTTTCAGCAGTTCAGAGACCTGATCTTGATCATTTTGGTCCTCATTGTTGAATAAGTGATATCTGCCTTCACAGCTGTCAAATATTTCAGTTAAACAATCACTGTTATTGATGTACTTCTTCACAGGTTTTCCCTTCAGCTGATCAGCGTGAGTGAACAGAATGATGGTACGACTCATAGCTTCTTCTCCAAAGTTCTCCTGAATCCATTTCACTGTTTCTCTTTCCTCTTCTGTGAATCTCACACCCAGTTTAAGCACCAGCAGAAACACACAAGGACCAGGATCAGACAAAACTACACACTTTTGTATTTCAGCCTTCAGCTGATGTTTTTCTATAACTGTGTTAAATAGTCCTGGTGTGTCAACTATAGTGAGGGTTTTTCCTCCCACCTCACCTTCCTGTTTCTCACACAATTTATTGGCTGAATTAGTACAATCAACAACTTCAAAAGCCTTTCTGCCCAGGATGGTGTTCCCTGTTGCACTTTTTCCTGATCCAGTTTTACCCAGAAGAATGATCCTCAGATCAGACCCTACATAAATAAATAAATAAATAAATAAATAAATAAATAAAATAAAAATTAACATGTTCACACAAACATGCATTCATTCAGTCACACCAAAAATCTGATTACATTATGAGCGTTTATTGATCCTCTCTGGTTCATTTCAAAGTGATTTTAACAAAACTAATGCAACAGTCTTGGGATGTTCTGGGAATGTTATAATTATAAAAAATAAATAAATAAATAAATAATAATAATAATAATAATAATAAATAAATAAAGAGTTCCAATGCAAAACCCTCTAAAAGCCATCTCGTTCAAAAATGATACTGAGTGAATGCTCTGGTCACATATTATACATCCATCAAATACTTTTACTTCGCTAAAAATCCCACCTCAGTTCAACCAGAAGAACCAGTACTTACTTAGAAAACTATACAACGGAGCCTGATAAAAATGCATTTTTTTTGAAGAAAGGTGTCAGATGGATTTAGAGGCTTTTGCATCTGAACTCTTCAATAATGATTTGAAAACTAATATTTTGTTAGTAGTAGTAGTAGTATTGCAATTGTTTAGCCTTTTGCTAAATTTTACATGACCAAAGTCAGTCTGAAATCAGTGTTTATGGTAACTTTGCTTCATCCAGGATGTTCAGTTTTTTTTTTTTTTTTTTCTTTAGAACTTTTTTCCTAAACTCGACCATTTAAGCCATTTCCTATTGACTCCCAGTCATTTACTTTATATAGCCTGGTTCTCTTTCTCTTTCCAATATGTATACAACATTATTAATAACGTAAATAAATAAGTTCTAAACTATTCTATAGAAAAATTACTGTAGTGTTCAAAGATTATTGTTGAAATGAGACAATTATGAAGCAGATATTCTTTAATAATTACAGCAAAAACATTTGTCAAATATGTTTATATTTATATTAAAATATACGTGATGTGATCTTGGAAATCTGTCTTTCTCTTAAGAATGTGCTGCGGATGTACTTTGCCTATTTGTGTAAAGATGCAGTATAGCGCTTCTGACAGACAGCTGTCATTCTTAAAGAGCACTCAGCACCATTTGTATATCGCTATGCGTTCATTTCATTTAGTTCCAGTGGTGACAGCATGAACTAAAACTACAAGTTTAAAACACAAAACTGCAAGTTGCAACCCCGAACTGTGCTTAGTTATGCATTAAGTCCAGAGTACAGGAGAAGAAGTGGAGAGCCTGCACGCTGTAATCTGTGAACAGATATATATAAACTTAGTGCTCAAGCGTCTCCAAGTGTTATGTGTTCCTTTTACATCATGTACAGTGACTACAATAAGTTTTTTTTAACACAAGTGACTTTATACTTGACTGTTGTGTTTCTATTTTCATTGCTTCACTTTAAATCCATTTTTCCTCAAAATTCCATTCCTGAAAATCATAGCTATCAGCCAACTTCAGATAGCTATAACTTTTTTCTTACGTTCACAAAATCAAAATGGTCAAATTGGGCACATGCGCACACACACACACACACACAAAACCCTTGCCAAATCTGTTTTTATTTTGTGAACGTAAGAAAAAAGTTATAGCTATCTGAAGTTGGCTGATAGCTATGATTTTCAGGAATGGAATTTTGCGAAAAAATGGGTTTGTAGTAAGACAATGACAATAGAAACACAGTCAAGTATATATATATATATATACACACACACACACACTGAAAAAAAAATTCAAGCAGTTTCTCATCCAATTAATAATTTGTCTTTCAATTCAGTTTACAATTTTTTTGTTTTATTTTTCAAGTAATATTTTTTTAGTTCAAAACATTGTTAAATATAAATATTTTTAATTAAGAGCACAACTAATATTTTTTTTGTTTTGACGAATGTAAAATACGTTATTTCACTTAAATTAAAATTTTTAATTTATATTGAGTCACGCCTCCCTCACGCTGGTGCTGCTGCGTCAGTTACCAACGCCATTCTGTCCATAGCAGAGGTGGGACCTTCAAGTCAAAACAAGTCTCTCAAGTCATTAATCCCAAGTCATCAAAGAGTTAAATTTATGAGATAATTGTCTAATTAAATGATGATTGTGCATTAGTGATGAACACCTGCTGTTATTGAGAATTACAGAGGATCAGATGTTGATGTTTTATTGGTTAAAAAGATGCCACCATCATGAAGATCAGTGTTTGCTTTAGTTGGGCTCTTGAACTTTAATGTTTTCTGTTATAATTCTTACTGTAGCTGTGTATGTGGTGCTGTAAAACAATGAGGTGATATTTGCTGTTCTAAATATCATCATAGTGGTCAGTGTTGAAAGTTACAATTTATTGTCCTTGTTTTTTGTAATTATTCCAGTGTCACTATAGCAAGCGAAATAGTATTGTTCTAACAATTATAATAAATGCATGTTAAACACACACAGTCATAAAGAACCAGCATATGAATCTCAACAATGGTGACAATCAACAAAATGTTTCAAGCTGCAATACATGCTGGGTAACACCATAGTAAAAACTCCCATCATGCACTGCAGTATGACTAATTATTGTCACCACTGTTGAGGATCGTATGACAAGTGTTCATGTCTAAAAAGCCTGGTCAAAGGCGTTTTTTTTTTTATTTTATTTTTTTTTATTGCAGCATTATAGTGCTATTTGTTTAATAGGATTTTTATAGCAGTCTAGTAAAAACTAAACATCAGCCAATAAGCCAAAGAGAGAACACCATGATGTTTCTTTATTTAGAACTTACAATCAGAAAGCATAACCATACCTACAACTTAGCAGTTTGATTCAGCCATGCACCAATGTTTACTGTGAAACAATACTGTAGTTGCTTAAAAGCAAATTACTTTGTCCCATCATAGAGTCACATGGCTTCTCCTACCATTGCTATGCTGATGACACACAACTCCATCTTTCATTTCAACCAGATGATCCAACAGTACCTGCACGGATCTCAGGCTGCTTGGCGGACATCTCAACGTGGATGAAAGAACATCACCTCCAGCTCAACTTGGCAAAAACTGAGCTTCTTGTTTTTCCTTGCACTCCAAACTTACAGCATGGGTTCACCATCCAGCTGGGCTCTTCCACAATCACTTCTTCAAACTCAATCAGGAATCTGGGTGTCATCTTTGATGACCAGTTGTCTTTCAAAGACCATATTGCAAAGACTACTCGATCTTGCAGGTTTGCTTTGCACAACATCAGAAAGATCAGGCCCTTTCTAACAGTGCAGGCTACACAACTTCTTGTCCAGGCCCTTGTCATCTCCAGACTGGACTACTGCAACGCTCTTTTGACTGGTCTTCCATCATGCACAATCAAACCTCTACAAATGATTCAGAATGCAGCAGCACGGCTGGTCTTCAACGAGCCCAAAAGAGCCCACGTTACACCTCTCTTTATCTCCTTGCACTGGCTCCCAATTGCGGCTCGTATCAAGTTCAAGACTCTGATGCTTGCATATAGGACAACCACAGCTACTGCACCTGCTTATCTGCACTCGCTATTGCAAATCTACACCCCCTCCAGAACTCTGGGATCTGCTAGTGAGCGACGCCTTGTGGTACCATCACAGAGAGGTGCTAAATCACTATCCAGAACATTCTCTTTTACTGTTCCTGGCTGGTGGAACGATCTTCCTACCCCTATCCGGAATGCTGATTCCCTGACAAGCTTCAAGCGACAGCTTAAAACTCATCTCTTTCAACTCTATTTACTGTTACCATAAAAAAAAAAAAAAAAAAAAAAAAAAACTTTATTCCTTCCCTTTCTAGCTTGTACTTGTTTGAAGCACCACTTGTGTCTGTTTGTCTCCTTAAGAAGAATCGCTCTATGTTCTCCCAACTGTATGTCGCTTTGGACAAAAGCATCTGCCAAATGCCTAAATGAATCAGTAAAAGGGTCAAGAGACCAACTAAAGCAAACCTTGACCACAATTATGGTGGCATTGTGTTTTTTCTTCTGTTAATTCCTTCTACAGCTGTGGCTGAAGTTAGTTGTAGTTCTTGTGTTTCTCTTTTCTTTAGTGATGTTGATTGTTAACAGCAGGTGTTCATCATTAATGCTCAATCATCATATAATTAGTCAATTATCTCATGAAATGTAACTTTTTGATGACTTGGGATTAATGACTTGAGAGACTTGTTTTGACTTGAAGGTCCCGCCTCTGCTATGGACAGAATGGCGTTGGTAACTGACGCAGCAGCACCAGCGTGAGGGAGGCGTGACTCAATATAAATTAAAAATTTTAATTTAAGTGAAATAACGTATTTTACATTCGTCAAAACAAAAAAATATTAGTTGAGCTCTTAATTAAAAATATTTATATTTAACAATGTTTTGAACTAAAAAAATATTACTTGAAAAATAAAACAAAAAATTGTAAACTGAATTGAAAGACAAATTATTAATTGGATGAGAAACTGCTTGAATTTTTTTTTTCAGTGCACACACACACACACACACACACACACACAGAGCATATATATAGCTAAAAGCCATCTTGGTCGAAAATTTCATAATTATACTGAGTGAATGCTCTAGACACATATTATACATCCATCAAATACTTTTACTTCAAACTCACTAAAATCCCAGCCTCAGCCCAATCAGAAGAACCAGTACTTACACAGAAACCTATACATCTGAGCCTGATAAAAATGCATTTTTAAAGAAAGATGTCAGATGGATTTAGAGGCTTTTGCATCTGAACTCTTCATATATATATTCTATTACTTTCCTTTTAAACATTCTTTTAATGTTTCCCTTCTAGTTTAACAGCAAAGAAACAGTATTAGTATTAATAAAAGTGATCAGTATTAATAGGTTTTCACAAACCTGTTGAAGTCGTTGTTGTTGTCATCTCTAGTGTTTCTCCTCTGTCTTCTCTCTGAGCTGCACAGAGTCAAAGTGCTGCAGCTCCTCCTGCCGCAGTCAAACACTTTTGTTCAAACTATGACCATGTGACTGTCAAAGACTTCCTGACAGCTTTTAGTTTCTTTATTAATTTGCTGAAGATATACTCAAATTAATTTTACTTTAATTCCTCAAAAACACAAAATTCACAATGTTTGTGAAATCTTGAAACTTGCTTCTTGATGTTGACATTTAATTGGACTGGGGTTCTCCTTAAAATAGCTTTCTGAAACTATTTATACAAAACTTTATGCTGCAAGGTGCAGCAGAAATAACCGGTTTGACGATAAATCATGATAAAATTCTCCACGGTTAGTATTACCGTTTCATCTTTTAATTATCATTAAAACCGTATTTGATTACCACGATTTGAACAACTTATGATAAATATATACTGTACAGCGTAAAGCAAAGTTTAAATAACAGTCTCATGTGCGCAGAGCACGCAGAGTAACAGTTAGTTTCGCTTTGAATGAAAGCATGACGGAAAGATGGGAGGGTTTAAAAGGTTGCTGAGGGAATATACAAATGAATATAGAAATGAATGAATTATATGAATGTACCTCTGATGGTTCTGACTGTCTTCAGAAAAGATTCGATGGCATTGTGTTTTGATCTTCATTCCATGTAATACCTAATAAAGCAGTGTTCTTAATCGCAATGCTGCATTGTCCACAGAGTTTACGGAAACAGCTGTAACTTTGCTCTTCCATAAGCGCCGCCTAGTGGCAGAGAGTGGATTTACATTGACTTACAATTATGTTCAGCCTGTTTGCAGTTTTTGTCTAGCTAAACCGGACCGAAGTTTCATGCACTGCTGTCATCTAAACTAAAAAAGACTAAAAACAAGGATTCTATAAATTTAAACAATTCACATGATACATCTAGAATTATTTTGATAAAATAGGCTACATATAACATTTATTGATTTGACTTAACCATTTTCTTTATTTAAAGGCTGAAATGTGAGGTTTACCATTTTATAAAACCTTTTCAAAGCTTTATTTGAACATTTTGAACATGTTATTAGGTAATGTTACTGTTTTAGTGTTTGTAAAAACAGAAGTCATTTTATATGTTGTTTGTTGATTTTAAATATAAAACTTTGAGAAACAATTTATGTGTTAGTACTTTTTAAAAACATCCAGCATATTTTAACAATACCGTGATAATATTGATAACCGTGATCATTTTTGTCACTATAATCGTGATAAGAAAATTTCATACCGTTACATCCCTAGAAGAGACAGACGGCTCACCCTGAGATGGAGACAGAGTAATGTGTCCACTAACATTTGGTGGTATATATAGGAGGCACATTTCCTTGCTTAATTTTGATGTTCTCACACACACCAACACATTGAGAATGGGGCTTGATTAGTCACAGGTGTTCTTATCAGGACTCAGTCAACCAATCAGAGCACAGCAGAATTTCCTACAATAGTGCTGTTTGTTCTCTGTATTTTATTATTTACCTTAAGTTCAGCTGTATTTGGGTGGGTTTTGAAGCCCCCAGATATCATTCAAAAAAAAAAAAAAACAGCACACCTCACAACCACCAAATCCTTAAAGCCCACTTCTACATTTTATTTTAACTCTACCCATTAAACAACCCATTAGACACCTTATTCATTTTTTAATTAATCTAAATAAATTAAGCTGCAAACTGCCATTACAGAAAAAAGAAGTAGACAATAGAAGCTATCATTTTTAAACCACATAACTCTGAGTTTAAGTGTTTTGAGTGTTTTGATTTTCATTCATAATGTGTTTGTTCAGTCACATTGAGCAGCTTAGGGCACAACTGCTTGAGACTCACCTGAGAATGTGATTCTGCTCTGCGCCACTAGAGGGAGAACACACACTTGTTTTAACCAGGTTCCGGGAAACCAAAGTAAGAAAGGAGAAAAAGGAATAAAGGAAGAAAAGACATTTCGAGTTTTTAAAAAACAAATTTTGTGGTAAGTTTACAACTTTTTCTTCACAAATCTATGTAAGTGAGCTATATAAACTTGGATCATTTCGACAGTTAATGGTTAAAGTGCTGTTTAAGTAAGATTTGTGACCGTGGACCACAAAACCAGTCATAAGGGTCAGTTTTTAGTTTTTTTTTTAAATTGAGATCTACATCATCTGAAAGCTGAATAAATACATTTCCACTGATGCATGGTTTGTAAAGATAAGACGACATTTGTCTGAGATACGACTCTTTGGAAAACGAATCTGAGAGTGCAAAATGAATAAAAAAACTGGAAAAAAAAAAACTATAAAAAAATCCTATTCAATAAAAATAAATAAATAAACAAACAAATAAATAAAAAAAGTAAATTAAAAATGTTTTATCAGGTTTTTTAGACATGAACACTTGTCATACGATCCTCAACAGTGGTGACAATAATTTTTCATACTGCAATGCATTATGGGAGTTTTTACTATGATGTTTCCCAGCATGCATTGCAGCATGAAACATTTTGTTGATTGTCACCATTGTTGAGATTCATATGCTGGTTCTTGACGTCTGTGTATGTTTAAGTGCATCTGGAGTTTTTTTTTTTTTTTTTTTTTAAATGTAATACATAGTTTTGAAATGTGTTTGATATAATTTATA
Organism: Cirrhinus molitorella; assembly: GCA_033026305.1. Classification (NCBI taxonomy): domain Eukaryota; kingdom Metazoa; phylum Chordata; class Actinopteri; order Cypriniformes; family Cyprinidae; genus Cirrhinus; species Cirrhinus molitorella. The sequence goes on from CM065120.1 coordinate 44,647,010, forward strand.
GAGCAATACTTTTTCCCACTTACTATAGTCTCACTGGAATAATTATATGAAACTATAACATTTAAACAACAATAAAAAAGTAACTTTCACTGCATTCCAGTCAGGTCACACTGATCCCGATGATGATGATATATAGTACTTCTAGTACTTCTTCATGTTATTGGAACATAATACTGGTGAGAACTTTTACTTTCGATGCCTGGACTTTACACCTCTGCATGAAGTACAATCTTGATATACTTTATTTTAAGTAGAATATGTCTTTGTACTTACATTTATAATTGCATTGTATAAAGTCTTACTCTGATGGTTTTTACATATCTAACTGAACTATAAACTTTCCATTTATTTCTGCTATTGTTTTCACTTTTGGAGTGCCTCATATTGATAAATCCTTGTTTATTGATATTTAAGGTGCTCAGTGAGATTTCAGCAGCTTCTTGTGCACTTTTAATAGATAAACATTTATCATTTGTGGTTTATGTTTGTATCTCTCTAGTTTGGATTGTGGAGAAAAAATCAGAATCACTCCAGAACTGAGAAAATGTAGGTCTTTTCTCTCTATTGCACACACACACACACACACACACACACACACACTTTCACTAGTAAAATCCCCAGTGTTAAAACAACTCTGCTCAGAGTATATTTGGTCCGACTCCAAATAGTGTTAACATAACACTGAAGCAGAATTGAAGTTAATGAGATAATTAAGTGCTGAATGAGCATTAGTGATGAAGTTGAACACCTGCTGTTAACAAACAGAATCACTGAAGAAAAAAGACCCAACAGACATCAGCCACAGCCTTAAATGAAATCAACTGAAATAAAAGCAGACATTACATCTTTTAAGAGCTCAGCAAAGAAGGTTCAAACAACTCCACAAACAGCATCACCAGATCATTCACTACTAACCAGCCTGACCATATCTCTGTCAAAAATGTGCAGAAAATCATATTGAAATGCAAACAATGTTTTATTGTTCAAACAATTATGCCTGGGGTTGTAAACATAAGACACCATAATATTTTCGTAATGTGAAGTTTTGGCTTAAGCTTTTAGACATGAACACTTATCATAAGATCCACAACAGTGGTGACAATAAATGTTTATATTGCAGCACATGTTGGGAGTTTTGTACTATGGTGTTACCCAGCATGAATTGCAATATGAAGCATTTTATTGATTGACACCATTGTTGAGATTCATATGCTGGTTCTTGATGTCTGTGTGTATCTAAACATTACCAAAGTTGAAATGTTTGTATGCCTTATATAGATTTGAAATGTATTTACTATAACTGTTAAAGCTCAACTTTTGCATGTTGTAGTTTATAGGGTTGGTAATGTAAAAATGAGAAAATAACACATAAAATCAACCAAAAGCCACCTCTCTACTTAACAACAATACATGCGTTGCTATAGAGATGTAACACACAAAATAAGCCCAAAAGTCAACAGCCCAACTAAAGCAAACATTGATCTCTATGATGATGGCATAATTTTTAACCAATAAAACCAACATCTGATCCTTTGTAATTGACTTGAGACTTGCTTGTGACTTGAAAGGAATGACTTGGTCCCACATCTGCAGGAGGTAGAACTAGTAAGTTAAATCAGCTGGCTGAGTTCATCAGTGAAATAAATATATTGCAGGACTTTTACTTTCTGACCCCTGGACTGTCCACCTCTGTTTGGCCCTCAAAATATATTTAAATAGGTACACAGCTCTAAAACTTTATGTTCTTCTAATATTATTTCTTGTGTACAGATGCCTTTAATCTCACACTGGACCCAAACACAGCACACACTCAACTCAAGCTGTCTGAAGACAAGAGAAAGAGTATCCTTATTATCCAGAAAGATTTGAGAACTTTGAGCAGGTTCTGTGTCAAGAGAGACTGGCTGGACGCTGTTACTGGGAGGTTGAATGGACTGGATGTAAGGTTGATATAGCAGTGACGTATGAAGGAATCGAGAGCAAAGGAAGAAGTTACTGTTGGTTTCTGACACATCGTGGAGCCTTTGCTGCACTCTTGAGGAATTAATTGTCTGGCACAATAATAAGAAAACGGTTGTACCAATCCGTTTATCCATTAATAGAGTAGGAGTATTTGTGGACGTGTCGGCCGGGACTCTGTCCTTCTACAGCGTCTCTGACACACGCATACTCACACACCTACACACATTCAAAACCACATTCACTCAACCCCTCTATGCTGGATTTATGGTTTATGATTCTGATCTCACAATTCTCGATCGTGAAATACACTCCCTAGCTGACAAGGCAGAGGATGGGCTACATCAGAACAATTTGAAAGCAGCATACAGAACCATCAATAAGATAAAGGGCCCATGTGGGCCTCAAGGCAAATCACTGATTCTTAGAACAGGTGGCTTAATATGCTGTTACCAATCCGATATTCTGTAGCACTGGCGTGAATACTTATTCAATGCACTGTTGCGTCTGGACCACACTATGGTTCATTAGATTTAACCAAATCAGTTCACTGAATTAACAAAAAGCACAGAGTTTCTCAGTCAATCCCCTACACTGGGTGCCACAAAGTCTCTGATAGCCCGCCAAAGTTGTAAAGTTGTAAATAAGGGATAAAGCTAAAGAAAAAAGTAAAACAAAATAAAAATAATAATAATAATAAAAAATGCTTCTATTTTTATACTATTTCAATACATATTTAAAGCTACAGCAAATTTAATCATTTATGTAACTGTTTTTGCTTTTGTTCTTCTTCTGATACAGACAATTTTGGCACATTTTAAAATGTTTCAATTAACCTTATTATAAAATTGATTTTATATGTGTTTATAACTTTAGCTGTAGGCTTAAAAATGTGTACTGAAAACTGAATGAAAAGGCAGATTACTCTTCGAAGTTTCATGTTAATGTCCATGTAATGTTTTCTTAAGTGTTTAAGAGAAATGTATAAATAATAAATAATAGATAACTATAATTGTTCCTGAATCTAGTAGTGTGTGTTTGAATAATCCTGAGCTGCTTTACAGGACAGAAAAGAGAAAAGAGCCTGTGCAGGGTGTTCATGATGCACATATACATATAACAGCCAAATAAAAAGAAAGAAAGAAAGAAAGAAAGAAAGAAAGTTATATGCAATAAATATTGTATTAAAAATATCATATTACATAATTATATTGTAATGGAAAAAAAATTGTAAGCCTGTTGGTGATGAATGTGGGAATTATTTTGTTTCTTGCTTGCAAACAAAAAAGTGATTGATGTGGGTGTCATCTGCACATGGTAAACTTTGTTTCAAATATTTAAAGACAACTTGTTGAAGAATACAGAGATTGAACAGTTGTGAGTATTAAGCCTGGTAAGACTCATTGAATGATTTTGTAGGTGAAATTGGATGTGCACTGAAATAAATAATTAGATTTACATCATTTTTGCAAGCCTCTTTTTAAGCAATTTCCACATTAAATTTTTAGCATTAGCTAAAAAATATTTAGTTGGTGATGCTTATATTTTTGAGTATCCTAGCGGTTGGTGTAACACAATATTTCAGTTTTTGTTTCCAAATGTAAGTTATTTCTATCATTAAAGTTTTGTTTACCTAATTATACAATTTTAAGCTGTGTAGCAGTTAATGAGATAATTAGGTAATTAACAAACTGATGATTGAACATTAGTATAGACACCTGATGTTAACAAGCAGAATCACCAAAGAAGAAAATCATCATTTTTAAGCAACCATTATAGCTGTCAGTGTTTGCGCATTAGTTGTGATTCTGACCCTTTAATATTAGATTTTGTTTGGTTGCTGTATCCAACAAAACAACTAAACAGCAACCATCAGGTGGTTATGTTTCAACATCATTATTGTTTCACCTGGAATCCAGTTTCTGAGTTGTTTTTCTTTCATTGATTATAACAACCCTGCAAACCAACAACAACAACAGATCTTATATTTTTGATACAGATTGTATATTTCTTTTAAGTAGTTCTGATCTCTTCTGCTTGTTTCGACACACACAGACATCAAGAACCAGCGCATAAATCTCAACAATGGTGACAAACAGATAATTGCAAAACAAACAGAAAGACAATTCAGCTCATAATTTATTCATGTGGCAATGCATGATGGGAACCATGGATGAGTTTTGATTGGCTACAACAGTGGTCTCAAACTCAATTCCTGGAGGGCCACAGCTCTGCACAGTTTAGCTCCAACCAGCTCCAACTCACACCTGCTTGGAAGTGTCTAGTTAACCTGAAGAGCTTGATTAGCCTTGATTAGCTGGATCAGGTGTGTTTGATTAGGGTTGGACCTAAACTGTGCAGAGCTGCGGCCCTCCAGGAATTGAGTTTGAGACCATTAGGCTACAACATGCTCATTTGATGCTCACCATTGTTGTGATTCTTATGCTGATTCTTGATGTCTGTGTGTGCCTGAATAATTATTTATTTATGTGTTTGTTTGTTTGTGTTGCTGTAATAAACATATTTTTGAAGGTTGAATTTCAGCTTTTTAATTAATTTATTATTCTATAGCATCTTGTCTATCATCTCTGAAAATATCTTGGCAAAATTAACTTGTTTAGTGCAGTAAAATTACAATTTGTTGCAGCAAGCGGAAATGAAAGCGCTAAGAACATGCTGCGGAGTGCGTTCTCTAGACACCACAAAAACAGTTAACCTCTCAAAATAAACCACGTAACACATTTAAAGGATACATAACATGCAGTTTCACCTAATCTCATGTTAATCCTGAGTACCTATAGAGTAATAATGTATTCTTAATATCTCCAAAAAGTCTTTCGTTTTCTATATTTATAAAAGAAAAATACAGTTTTCCACCATGGGCGGAGCTAAGTTTGATGATCACTTGTGTTAGGATTGGCAATAAAGCAGACATTCGATGCGGTTTCATTTACCATGTGCAGTTCTGAATCACCGGGATCTTTTATAGCTGGGACTGCTCCGTTGCAAATCCAGCGTCGAACTGGTCCTCATATATGAAACATTCAACAACAAACACACACTTGCACATCCACTGTTCACATAACGCTGGGTTCTTCAGGAAGCTGAGCAAAGTTATCTTTGCCTTACAATCAAAACCACACTTCTTTAGAGACATTCTTCCCGAATCCCTTGCAGAGTGCAGCCGAATGAAGCACGTTGATGGACGCGCTCTCTTTCTCACGATCTAGCCAATGTGAGTGATGTTATTAACTTAGAAATAACTTAAATTTGTAAACAAAAATCTGCTTAAAATATTGTGTTACACCAACCAATATATTTGAGCAAAACCGTTTTGCTAGCATACTCAAAAATTTAAGCATCACCAACTAAAGATTTTTAGCCAATACTGCTTAAAATATAATGTGAAAATTGATTAAACAGAGGCTTGCGAAAATGATGCACTATATTTATATGTAAATCTAACATATTATTTTTATCAGCATGAAAGGATGTAGCAGGGAGAGCATTTCTACTACAGCTCCAACATCATCTTCTCCTCTTGCTCCAACTTTATCTTCCCTTGTCACTTCGACATCACCTTCTCCTTGCTGTGACATCTGTTGTTCCAACAACAACTTCTTCTGTAGCTCCAACTTTACCCAGATAGCCAAAATGGTTTGGCCCTACCATGGTCCAGATCTGGTAAGCCTGAAGAGATAACTCGGCCCAGTTTCGGCTGCCAGACTCAGGACAGATGCAGGATGAATGACGCCCCAGAATCGGCCCAAATACACTGGCCCGAGTGTGGCTGCCAAAACAGCATTGGACCACAATCAGGCCAGCAAAAATACTACACTAAGCCGGTACTGGTCCAAGACTGGGTACTGAAACTGAGTTGGCAATGCCGGGATTGGGCCACAATCATGCCAGGAAAAAACATACACTTACCCGGTACTGATCTGAGTCGTGTTTGCTAAATTAAATGCTTGCTCCTCTTAAACAGTACAATCTAATATGTGTATTTAACCAGTATCATTAGTTTTTTTTCCAAAAACAATGACATTACCTTAAAATGTTGTGAATATATATGGGTTTGGCCCTGTTTCTTTATACACAGCAAAAACGCTCAGTGTTAAATTAACACTCTCAGTGTGGACACATATAGATTTTAACGCTCTGTATAGAGTGGATTATATAAACACTGAGTATTTTGCTATGAATGAAAGCAAAGGTGTACGTTCAAACTAGTGTATTCCATAACAAAGACGGTATTAGTCACTCAGTATGTACATTTAATAATGTTAAAAATTGTAATATTTATTAATTGGATTATAAACTTATCCATTTTGTTGCGAGTGCAGTGCGATTCCAGGGAGAGGCTGCCCACACTCACCTCTGATTGGCTGTGATATTTGATGCTTGTTGTGTCGCGTGTAGTTAGGAAATGGTGTCAGGCTGCATCAAACTTCAACTGATGCAGAAGAATATGATAATTGTATTGCATCAGATTCTTCAAAGCCAGGTTCAAGATAGCAAACTCATAGGGATCACCACTCTTGAAATATGGAAATTTGAAAAAAAAGGTCAAAAAAAATTTCAATAAGGGCTGACCTTGAGGACTGTAAAGTGGGCATCATCGCGAGAGGCACAGTCACTGCTGTTGGAATGGATGTATGTGGATTGGGTACCATCTGTTGTAATCCCATTTGAAAGAGTGCAGATGTTTGATTCATATCTCTTTGCTGCTCTTGGGGTGCTGAAGCAGTGGTATCTCTGGAGAGCAAACGAGTCTGAACAGACATAATGGAAGAATTAACTTGCTGCTCCATAGCTGTTCTAATTTGATGTTGCAGGGAAATTTGCTGAGAGTGACCAAGAGGATATCCATAGGAATATCCAGCTGAAAGACCTCTAGGAGGCAATGTTGCAACTCTTGAAGGAATACAATTAAACACAGCATATGAGCCATAAGATGGATATAGAGGGTATGCACATGACATCACTGAGTGGCAAAAAGAATGTGACAGCATTGGTTTCAGCGTAAAACTCACAAAACACCTCTAAAACCAGAACGAGCTTTGCGATTGACTGTACAAAAAGATTTGACAAGAAACCTGAGGTATATTTTTACAGGCTGCCGAAAGCTACAAAAAAGAAAAGCAAATGGATCGCTGCAATTCAAAGAAACATATGGACATATGGACTCCAGGCGGTGAAACACGGATTTGCAGTTATCACTTCATGTTAATATGTTCAATTTTGCGTAAAAGCATGCCCTATATATTGTATTGTCATATCATATTGACAACTCATCAATTAAATATTTACCATCTTAAATTATGCACACCTGGATGTTTTTAAATAAACACTGACAGAAAACTACACAGCAAAAACGCTCAGTGTTAAATTAACACTCTCAGTGTTATTTTAATACTCTGAGTGTGGACACATATAGACACTGAAGTAGTGTTAAAATAACACTGAGCAGTGTTGAAGTTAATGAGATAATTGGGTAATTAGCAGCTGATGAATAAACATTAGTATAGACACCTGATGATAACAAGCAGAATCACCAAAGGAGAAAATCAACATTTTTAAGCAACCATTATAGCGGTCAGTGTTTGCATTAGATGGGATCTTGACCCTTATATCTTTAATATTAGATTTTGTTTGGCTGCTGCGTCTATGTTAAAACAGACAGACAAGTCAAGAGCAGCAGTCATCAGGTGACAGTTTTTGCTGTGTATATAAGACTTTGGGCTAGGAGATATAACCATATATAACATTGATATAAGTGGTTTAGACCTACCTATTTTGTATCTACAAAATGTGTTCACAGGCAAATCTGCTTTGTTTATTGCTTTGCGTTGAAAACAGGCACATATAAATGTCAGGAAACATGATTCCTGGCTGCATATCAATACGCAATATCAAAACTTTGATCCATTCCTACTTGATGATCATGATCAGTGGGATAAAAACTGAGATTCGTTTGATGATGACTGAAGATAGCCATGGAGGACCATTATGTTGCTGAGTCAAGCCTGAGTCAAGCACATTTCCCTGCTTAATTCTGATGTTGTCGTATACACAGCTTTGCACACACAATGGGGCTTGATTAGTAAGAAGCCACAGGTGTACTTACCAGGACTCAATCAACCAATCAGAGCACAGCTGAATTTTCAACAGTAGTGATGTCTATTGTCTGTGTCTGTATTTTATTATTTACTTAATGTTCGGCTCTGTTTGGGTGGGTTTTGAACATTAACGTCAGGCAGTGGGACCTTATAAAAAGGCAGCTATTGCTGCAAGCCCCTAGATATCATTTTAACAGCGTGCCCCACAACCACCAAATCCTTAAAGCCCACCTCTACACTTTATTTTAACCCTACCTATTAAACAACCCATTAGACACCTTGTTATCTTCTTAATTAGTGTAAATGCTTAAGCTGCAAGCTGCCATTAAAGAAAAAAAGAAGTAGACAATAAAAGCTGTTATATTAAACCACCTGACTTTGAGTTTAAGTATGAGTTTGATTTTCATTCATAATGTGTTTGTTCAGTCACATTAAGCAGCTTAGGGCACAACTGCTTGAGACTCACCTGAGAATGTGATTCTGCTCTGCGCCACTAGATGGAGAACAGAGACTTGTTTTAACCAGGTTCCGGGAATCGAAAGTAAAAAAAGGAGGAAGAGACACGAGTACAATAAGAAAGGAAGAGACGCCATTTCGAGGCTCTAAGACTAAGCGTATTTTGTGGTAAGTTTAAAACTTTTTTTTTTATTATTTTTTCTTTTTTAATGAAACCATGTAAGTGGGCTATATAAAAATAAGCTGTTGTTAATACATTTAAAACTCGGATCATTTCGACAGTTTAATGGTTAGAGTGTTGTTTAAGTAAGATTTGTGACCCTGGACCACAAAACAGGAATCTGAGGGTGCACAATAAATCAAAATTTGAAAAAAAAAAAAAAAAAAATCTCCTTTAAAGTTGTGCAAAATAAGTTCTTAGCAATACATATTACTAATCAAACATTAAGTTTTAATATAGAAATGTACAAAATAACTTCATGGAACATGATCTTTATTCAGTAACCTAATGATTTTTGGCATAAAAGTATAAAAAAATAAAGTAAAAAGTAAAGTAAAAAAAGTATAAAAATGTATTTGTGGCTTTTGCAACAAATATACATGCTACTTATGACTGGTTTTGTGGTCCAGAGTCACATTTAATCAAACTTTCTCAGTTTGTCGTTCTACTAATATTAATTATAATAGACTGTATGTAGAGGTGTGAAGTATTTTGGGTTGCTACTGTGATTAATCGATTTGTATTAACACCGAACACTAAAATGCTTTCCATTTATTCTATTTGACTATAAAAGATTATTTATTTATTCATTTATTTATATATTTTTTTACTTTAAAAGTATATTATGACTTAAATAACTCAACTGAATACTCACATGCCATGTTAGGTGTGCACTTGTTAATGAACCGACAAATACATACAAAATTATGAAATGGCCATCTTGGCAAGTAGGAATAAATAAATAAAAACTATGTCTTAAGTGAACAGAAAGAAATCAGATGTGTATCTATATTGGTCTCATGGTCTCTTAAAGTGACCGCGCCTAATTTACTAACTGCTGTCGGTGTCCTGTTAATCCAAGAAATTACATGAGACAAAATCACTCGCTGGTCTTTACTGAATTACTTTGTAGTTTTAACAAGAATTAATCTATATTTAATGTATATAGTGAAGACTAAGCAATGCTATTTTACATTTGATTATTTGGTTTCTGTACCTGGATGCCGACAAACTTTGTTTAATTTGCATCTTTCTTCTATTTATGTATTTGTACTATTTACACAGGGCCCACAGATACAACCTGGGCAGAATAAAAACATAAGCGGGTGCACACCAGACGAGAAGCGCAGTGTCTGGGACAACTCACAGGTATTGCACCCAGCTCAAGACAACAGTCCAGAACAGTTCATCCAAAAGTTCACTTGAGGAATTAACAAAGTTGTGTTGATGAGTTTGAAGTACGGTGTTTAACAAAACAGACCAAATGGAAAGAGAAAGTGCAATCTATGGCAATAATTAGCTCTCTAAATAAAGCAGATAAAGAGAAGATAAGCCATACACAATCTTACAGCTTAGGATGAAGTCATTATGTGCATTAACAATAATTTAGGATAAATATAATGTGATTTTATGTAAAGCTATGAGAGTGACGCACAGTGTTCTGAATCGCCGCGGACAGTTTTGAACTTTAACTCAATATCATTTGCGGGTGGTACAGCTTGGATATGTCCAGTTCTGGGTAGATAACTTATAAACTGAAATTTTAAATACTGTGGTAGCGGTCAGTGATTGCATTAGTGGTATGCAGGTATGTATGCGAGACCAAAAAAAAAAAAAAGTGCAGTTAAGTGCAGACCGCTCATTTGCATACCAACATGATTGAAAGCTGTTAATGTACAACAGCCGTTTTAAATTGACAAACTTTAATACTGTATACAATTTATTTTCTGAAAGCATAAATCTATACTATCTGCTGCCATTTTCATTTCATTCACTGATGCTCTTCAATCGACAACGCTAAAACTGGGGCATATTCAAGCTCAAACTGGTGTGGCCTTCTCAGCTGCCATAGTGTCATCAGAACAGGGTGATTAATTAATGCATTATTTCTGTTTTTAAAAATGTATTGCAACGTTTTGTCGAGGTTGAACGCAGCCCTGGCAGCGCATATACTTACTTGCAGACAATCTGCCAGAATAAAACCTTGCTGCTTTTGAGTTTGAAAATGACAAATTCATATTAAAATGGTAAATATTAGCATTTTATTTTTACCTTTATTTAATACTCCCTATTTATTTTAAAATATAATGACATTATCACACTTTATGCATTATTAATTTTTTTTTATTAGTTTATTAAAAAAAAAAAAAAAAAAAATCTTGTTATATTTAATTTGTCACACACTATATTCCGTGTGAGGACCATGCTCTTATGAGAACCAGGCTAAAAAACTTGATCATAGTCCATTTCAGTTACTTAAAATAATTGAAAGACTGTTCCCTTAATGTAAATAGTTCATTTCCCTCATACATATAATTTATACAATGCTTATTCAGCATTTTTATGTGGATATGTGTTGTACGTTTGTGTATAAATATATTTGTTTTGAATACGCCTTTTTAAAATATAAATTTTGATAAAACGTTTAAATACAAAAATGTATTCAGTACAATTTACCTGAAGCATGAACTGGACGTATGCTTAAATATGCAATTTAGAAATCACTTCTAAATATCCACTCAAAAACATTAAATATTGGTACGATTTTGTCCATAAATGTAGTCTACAAAAATAACATTATTTAGAGGAACTTGACAAAATGGCGGCTGCTGTCACTCAGGCTGGCACATGTGAGGAAAGATCTCAATATAGACTGGATTTGTAGTCATTAGTTTAGTCAACATTGGCATTCTACACTTTTAAAAATAAAGGTTCTTTATTGCTATCAGTGGTTCATTAAAGAACCTTGAACATCCATGGAACGGTCAAATGCAGAAAAGGTTCTTTAGATTTTTAAAATGTTCTTCAAAAGGGTTCTTTTAGAAACCTTTATTTTTAGGAGTGTAATTAAAAATTCTATATTTAATGTTTGTAAAATATATTTTCGCACACTTAATTAGCCCAAGCAATAAAATTAGTTCAACATGGATATTTTTGCCCTCCCAACATTTAGTTTGTTTACAGTGAAGCTACTGGACACACAAACCTAACTGAAAAAAAAAAAAAAAAAAAAAAGGAAGGAAGAAGGAAATCAACTTTTTCAAAATTAAGAGATATGGAAACTAACATCATAACAGAAACAGTTAAGGGTGTATAATATTCCATTTATTAACACATTTGTAAACATTTGATCAGCAGAATTTACAGTTTGTTTTTCTTTCTTTCATGGAGATGGCGATAAACACTATTTCTCCTTCTAAAATTACTATTTAAATATAAAGCGTATCTTGAATTCGATGTAAACTGTAGTAGCTTCTTCCTGGAGCAAGACTAAAGCACTGAATTTTAAACAAATGATCATATCAGCAAAATCCAGTATCAGTTTACCTCTAAATTGTACTATTTTTTTACTTTTTTTTTCAATACATAATGTGTATAAAATGAACAGTATGTACAATTTTTTGCACTTGAAAAGGTAAAATAATGAGATAATGATGTCACTTTTGATTTCATGGTGATTTGAAGAACAAAAGTATGTTTTATTCTTGTGCTGCAGAAGTAAATCAGTGAAGGACGATGGCGTCTGTTAAGGAGCTGCTTGTGAACTCACTGAAGGAACTGCTAGGAGCTGAACTGAAGACGTTTCAGTGGCACTTGAAGAATGGTGGGCATGCTTCAGCTTCTGAGATGGAGAAGGCAGATATCTTAAATACAGTGGATAAATTGGTGGAATCTTTTGGACCAGAAGAAGCTGTGAAGATGACAGTGGCCATCCTGAGGAAGATGAACAAGAACTACCTGGCTACACAGTTAGAGGAACGGTCTGCAAAAAATCAGAAAGATGAGCTTAATCCAAAGAGAGTTGAGCCATGTCTGAACACTGTAGCAGATAAAGCACACATTTTTAATAACCGCTGGCCAGACCTCATTCAGAGAGTTAAAAATGTTAATATCATTGCAGATAAACTGCTTCAGCAGAAAATAATTCATGAGGAACAATATTCCAAAATCACACATGACAATTTAACTCCTGCAGACAGCATGAGAAAGATGTGTGCAATCATACGTAGCCAAAGTGACAATGTAAAAGCCAAATTCATCTCAGTTCTTCAGCAAGAGGAGCCTTACCTCTTTGAAGAGCTGTCTAAATCGACACCTTGAGCTTAAGGTGTGTGTGTAAAACAGTTATGATAAAGTGGGAAAAACGGATTCATCCAAAATGCACTTGGCCAGCAGATTGTCTTCCACAATTTTACAATTTTAATTGATAATAACATTACCTAGAAATCTCATAAGGGTTTTTGTTTTCATGTCAAAGTAAAGGGTAAAATCTAGTTCAGTGCCAAAAAAAATATTACAAAATATATATCTATATTTCTACAAATATCTATGTATTTCATACTTGTTGGTGAACTGTCAATTCTTAAATGCATGTTAATATTTTGGATTTCGTTTCAGACCAGTGTGAACATCAGGCCATATTTTAAAGCATTATAAATTAAACTGTGGATCTATAGGAAGCTAATGTGCATGTTAGTAAAAAAAAAAAAAAAAAAAAAAAAAACACATTTTAAAACACACAAATTGAAGTTTATTGTTTAATAAAACTCTGATTTTGTAAAAACATGGGAAGCTGTTTTAATCATTTCAATAAAAAAAGAAAGAATTTAGAAAGTAATAATGAGCTCAACCTCAATGCAGAATGAGTGTCTAATTTTGTTTAGTCTGATAAAGGACCTTTTTTGCAAATGTTCTTTTGTTGTTCAAGAATTTAACAGTTGGAAACATTTTAAATTCATTTTGGATATTATTTCACTGTATTGAAATATTCTGAATGATACTTTCTGAGTAATGTGCAGCAAAATAAGAGAGAGTATGTTTTTTTTTTTTTTTTTTTAATTTAACTCTTGGACTGTAAGATAGTGACAGTGAAACAGACAGCTCAAGAGATTCCTTCAGATACAAAGCACTGGCGATAACACAGAGGGAGGAGAATGTTTCCTTTCTGCAGAAGCAGGAGAGGAAAGACAGGTTTTTAGTGTTCAATCAGCTCAGACTGCATTTTTACTGTTACTGACAAATACGACAGAACTGTGACTGTATGTCCAGAAGTTTCCAGTAAAGCTTTATCTAGTTTCAAAGGATTGCCACTGAGTTAAACAAGGAAAGAAGTTAACGTAAATAAATATATTCATAAATTCACTTTATTTTATTATTTTTTTTTTTTTACACGTTTAATCATTTACTTTATGTATTTTGACTTGTTATACACTTATTTACACCATAGTTTGCTGTACTGCATGGAAATGCTCCAGTCACTGAATGTATGGTTTCTCTACTGACACTATAGCACTTTTTATTATACACATTGTTTCAAAGCAGCTTTACAAAAAAAAAAAAAAAAAAAAATGTTTCTACATTACAAACAAGAGTTCAGGTGTAACTGTGTCAAAGTAATGTTCATATGGCAGAAATGTTCTAAAATTAGGCTATACATATCATGCAGTTATTAATATCATGTATTCATCAGAAACAATGAGCACATTAACATGATGATTACATGATGTGATCATGTTGATTACAATGGAAAGAAAATCTGGCAGTTTTGGATATATATATATAATAAAAACATTGCAGTAACATATATATATATATATATATATATATATATATATATATATATATATAATATATATATATCATATCAGTTTTGCAAACATAATTTAATTCTGCTGTAAATCAACTCAAAAATAAATAGAGTGTATAAGGAAAAATAGACCAACTTGTTGGCAGAGGCAAACTAGAACCCTGACCACCAATGCCTTGCTGCACAGTGGCAAGTTTCCCACCACATACCAGATCCGAAAGGCATTTCTTTTCAATACTAATAAAGTAAATATTTGAAAAATGCAAATAAAATGCCTCGTTAATAATACACTGTTATTAGGTATGCTTAGCTTTAGGTGTAAGGAGGTTTTTGTCCCAATAAAGTGCCATTCATCTAATAAATGTGTATATATTCTGCAATACTGAAGTAAACATATCTTGCCAATATATTCAAATCAAATCAAATCAAATCACTTTATTGTCACATCACCACAGCACTTGTGCATAGGTGAGTGAAATTCTTAGGAGCGTGCTCCAGACAATGCAGTGACAGTTTACATATGACAATACAATACGATATTACATATAGACAATACCCTTATATACAGATTTACATAGATGGCAGTGTGCAATATACACATACATATATTCAGTACACACAGTGTACAGTTGACAGTACAAGTACGAGTTGGACATCTGTCAGGAGATTGTGCAAATAAGGAGATGGGGGGTGGGGAAGCAGTGCAAATGTTGCAGTACAGTACGCAGTAAGCATATGTTATCTTAACCAGCGATGCGAAGGTGCATTAAATTATAAATACAAATACAAATAATAAGTACACTGGATATGTAAAGACATGAATGTGCATTGTATGGTGAAGTGCAATGTGTGCGTAGTTCCAAGTTGGACTGTGTAGCATGACATTCTGTATGGTGGAAGTATGCTGTAAGGTGTATCAGTTCTGGTTGTTCGTTAACCTGATAGCCTGAGGGAAAAAGCTATCCCTCAGTCGGCTAGTGCGGGATCGGATGCTACGGAGGCGTCTTCTTGAGGGCAACAAAGAGAGCAGTTTATGGGATGGGTGGCTGGAGTCACTGATGATCCTCCGCGCTTTTCTTATACACCGCCTGGTGTATATGTCCTGGAGGGAGGGAAGCTCACCTCCAACAATATGGCGGGCAGTTCGCACAACTCTTTGCAGAGCTTTCCGGTTGCCAGCGGTGCTGTTACCAAACCAGGCAGTGATGCAGCCAGTCAGGATGCTCTCCACAGTGCAGGTGTAGAATGTTCTGAGGATGCTGGGGCTCATTCCAAACTTCCTCAGCCGTCTCAGGAAGAAGAGACGTTGATGTGCCTTCTTTAGCACTGCATCTGTGTGGGCAGACCATGTGAGATCCTCGCTGATGTGAACGCCGAGGAACTTAAAGCTGTTAACCCGCTCCACAGGTGTCTTGTCGATGGTGATGGGTGTGTGTTCTATGCTCTTTCTCCTGAAATCCACCACCAGCTCCTTGGTCTTGTCGATGTTGAGAGAGAGGTGGTTCTCCTGACACCATTTAGTCAGGATGCTCACTTCCTCTCTGTAGGCTGTCTCATCATTGTTGGTGATCAGGCCTATCACCGTTGTGTCATCAGCGAATTTGACGATGACGTTTGAGCTGTGTGTGGCTGTACAGTCATGTGTGTACAGGGAGTACAGGAGTGGGCTGAGGACACAACCCTGAGGAGCACCGGTATTGAGGGTCAGCGGGGATGAAGAGTTGTTGCCCATTCTGACCACCTGACTTCTGCCTGTCAGAAAGTCCAGGATCCAGCTGCACAGAGATCTGTTCAGTCCCAGAGTCTGGAGCTTTGTGACAAGTGTTGCAGGCACTATGGTGTTAAATGCTGAGCTGTAGTCCACAAACAGCATTCTCACATAGGTGTTCTTATTTTCCAGGTGGGAGAGAGCAGTGTGTAGGGTGAAAGCAATAGCATCGTCTGTGGAACGGTTGCTACGATATGCAAATTGTAGCGGGTCCAGAGAGGCAGGCAGCACAGAGCAGATGTAGTCTCTGATGAGTCTCTCGAAACACTTGCTAAAAATGGGTGTCAGAGCAACGGGCCTCCAGTCATTCAAGCATGTGACTTTATTTTTCTTTGGTATGAGCACAATGGTGGATTTTTTGAAGCATGAGGGAACAACAGACAGAGAAAGGGAGAGGTTGAAGATGTCTGTGAAAACCCCAGCTAGTTGGAATGCGCATGCTCGGAGCACACGGCCTGGGATGCCATCAGGGCCCGCAGATTTGCGAATATTCACCCGTCGGAAGGATCGGGTTACATCCGCGACAGAGACGGACAGTGCACTCGTCTCGTCTGCAGCAGCCGCGGGAGCGCTCTCTGTGTGGGCGGTGTTGTGAGCCTCGAAACGAGCGTAAAAATGGTTAAGCTCATCCGGTAGAGAGGCGGCAATGTTCACAGTAGCTGGTTTATTCCCTTTGAAATCTGTGATGTTACTGATGCTCTGCCACACGCCCTTTGTGTTATTGGTGGTGAACTGTTCTTCAACTTTGTTTTTATATTGTCTTTTGGCTGCTTTTATGGATTTCCTAAGACTGTAACTAGCTTGCTTGTAGTCATCAGGGTATCCGGATTTAAAAGCAGATGTTCGCGCTGACAAGGCTGCTCGAACATCGCTGTTAATCCATGGTTTTTGGTTGGGGTAGATGCGGATAGTTTTTGTCGGCACTACGTCTTCTATACACTTCCTGATGAAGCACGTAACCGTGTCTGAGTACGTCTCTATGTCGTCATCAG
This sequence comes from Cirrhinus molitorella, assembly GCA_033026305.1. Taxonomy (NCBI): domain Eukaryota; kingdom Metazoa; phylum Chordata; class Actinopteri; order Cypriniformes; family Cyprinidae; genus Cirrhinus; species Cirrhinus molitorella. Next base: position 44,664,111 of record CM065120.1, read on the forward strand.
ACGCTGCCCGGAACATGTCCCAGTCCACGTGATCAAAACAGTCCTGTAGTATAGCGTCCGATTGGTCCGACCAGCATTGAATTGTCCTGAGGGCGGGTGCTTCCCGCTTCAGTTTCTGCCTGTAGGCAGGCAGGAGCAGAATGGAAGAGTGGTCCGATTTGCCGAGAGGTGGGCGGGGGAGGGATTTGTAGGCGTCCCGGAAAGGAGAGTAGCAGTGGTCCAGTACACGTTCGCCACGCGTGTTGATGGTGATGTGTTGAAAATATTTTGGAGCTATTGTTCTGAAGTTGGCTTTGTTAAAGTCCCCTGTAACAATGAACGCCGCATCTGGGTACGCGGTTTCCTGCTCACTTATATTCCCATACAGTTCCTTGAGAGCCTGGTCTGTGTTGGCTTGGGGGGGGGGGAATGTAAACAGCTGTGATAATGATGGCTGTAAATTCCCTCGGCAGCCAGAATGGTCGGCACAGAAGCATATGAAATTCCAAGTCAGGCGAGCAGAATGATTTAATAGAGTGCAGGTTCCTTTCATCACACCACGAGTTGTTGATAAAGAAACAAACGCCTCCACCTCTGCTTTTCCCGGTGAGCTCTTTCGATCTGTCTGATCGGTGCACGGAGAATCCCGTAAGCTCGATGGCTGAGTCTGGAATCATTGCAGACATCCAGGTTTCCGTGAGGCAAATAATGCAGCAGTCCCTTGTTTCCCGTTGGAATAAAATGCGCGCTCGTAGTTCACAGTTTGTTGTCCAGTGATTGAACATTTGCCAGCAAAATTGTTGGGAGAGGAGGTCGGAGGGGACGGCGTCTGAGTCTGACGAGGACGCCGGCTCTTTTCCCCCTTTTTCGGCGGCGTTTTTTTGGTCGCGGTCGTGCGGCCCAGACAAAAGGCTCTGATGCTGTGTCTGTAAACAAAACTCCGGCGTTCAAGAACTCAAAGTCTGGTTTGCGTTGCGCGACAAAGCTTCCAATGTTTAAAAGCGTGTGTCTATCGTAGACAGTTAGACTAACCACGTCCAACACGTAAAACAACAATGAAAAAACAACAAAAACAAAAACAAACGAAATTTTTACAGTTATTAATTCACAGTTAAAGACAGCTCTTAAGTTCTTTCCAATATGTGCAATATATGGGCAATATGTGGGCAATATAGCATTGTTTGCTAGAAGCCATAATAACAAGCCTTTGTAAAAATAAATGTTAGCATATTTGTTTGTAAGGTAACAATCTCGACACACACACACACACACACATATACATATACACACACATATATATATATATATATAATAGATCAGTGGTTTCACACAAACAGAGCCACACGCGTCATAATCTGAAAACCACGCCCATGTCCCTTGACATCTACAACTACATTTGTCCTTAAAAGTTGTTGTTGTTTTTGTTTTGTTTTGTTTTTTTTTTGCGGTCGGCAGGTTTTAAAAACAACAGTGTTTTGCAGTTTGTTTACTGTACATCTTGTCAAATAGCAGCTTTTAGACATTGTTATTTATTGATTTATTTATAAGTCAGAAATTACAAGAAGGCAGCTTCCCACAATACAATAGTAGCACTAAAGATGATGTGAAATGAACAATTTAAGTATTGCCTACATATGCTCCGAATAATCCCTCATTTGTATTTAAATACGACGGTGTAACAGCTTAGTCCTTTCACTTTCGTTTTGAACTCAAATGAAGGACACTCGCGCTCCCTCTAGTGGCGCAGAGCAGCAGCACATTCTCATGTGAGACTCGGAACAAAATGCTTTAGGTGATTTCTGTTATAAATTCATATCAGTTTAAGTTCATTCATGGTATGGTTTGTATGAATGTGATATTCAAGGTAACAAGTAGAGACTGTGCTCTCTTAAAATGATTGGGGGGTGGCATAAATCCTTTGATCACGTCCTTCCACAAACAGAGATGGTCTGTGTTACTCAGTAAATATGAAACCACATTAGAAAACACGTGCTTAAAAAGAGAAAACCATATGCACATAAACCTGAAAGGGCATATATTTAGTATATGAGTTAGAGAAGATGGAAAGAACAAAAAGACAGCTGAGATAACACACAGTACATAGACTATAGAAAACATATACAAAGACATATTCAGACATGCTAAACTATTTGCAAAATGACATCAGTGGACATGACAACAACATGATTCGAGGTTTGTATAGATTACAATGAGTGCACCCCCTCAAATACAAAAGATGTATTTTCTTCATGATCACCAATACAATTCAAGAAAAGATGGCAAAATTGAAATGTATTCAACACAACTTCATAAAAACAAAGAAATACTCATCTTTAATATTTAATTAATCTATTCATTTGTTTAAATGAAGGACTACAGAAATGAGTACACTAGATTTAATTAAATAAAATGTCCATTCTAAAAAAAAAACAGCAACAACAACAACATACAAACAACAATTTCTGTTTAATTTGGCAACCCAGCATTAGGTGAATATTTGACAGAACACAATATATGCTATTTTAACACATCTTGTTTGGTTTTAAGACATTTGCTGGGCTATTTTTGCTTGTTTGTTTGTTTGTTTTTGACAGTGCTGTCAGTCAACCTATTGAAGGCAAAAATGCACTTGAAAATTTATTTGACATACAGTATAGTTGCTTAACTTCACCATAAATTAAGAATCATTCTCCTTTTAATTAACTAAACTGAAATAGGTACTGGTTTCTGAATTTTAATTAAGTTAATCAGTTTCCTTAAATATAATGAGTTAAGTTGTTGAGTTTGACTTTGTGTCTGCTGTTGTGAGCTGACAGTGAATGACAAGCACTCTGAGTTTATTTAAAGTTTGTAATTTCATTGGTTTTGCTCAAGTTTCAGATGAAGTATATTTATAATAAGTATAATTGAATTATATATTAAGAAATATATGTACCTAAAGAATGCATATTAGTGCATAAAATGAACAAAAGTGTATATTTTAAATATTAAAATATAATAAGTAACTTACAGGTTTGTCTAGCTAGGTGTGTGCTTTAAAGAGGAAGGCTGAGTATTCATTTGTGACAATATCAACAGTTTTAATGTATTCGGTGGAGTTGATATTTAGCACACTGCAAAACTAGAAGCAAATCAGACAAAAAGAAAAAGGGGAGGTGCAAATGAAACAATGAAAGGAAACAATACAAAAACCCTTTTCTACTGCTACTTTTATTACCCACATTCACTATAAATAATCTGTTATTTGATTTGAACTACTTGTGAGTTTAACATGATTTAATAGTTGGTTATGTATTTATTGACAAATTATTTATCCTTGTTCTTTATTACATTTTTGTAATATATACATTTTGTAATGTAATTTAGATGTACAAAGTAACAAACAGTGACGTTTTTTTACCTGGTTAAATAAAGGAAATGAAACATAATAAATTCCTGTATGCCTTGCATTATTAGAGTCACACAAAGAATAGTCAAAAAGCGGTATACAAAGCATTGCTAAATTTAACAGTCAAACTCCAGTGCCCAGCACTTCCCAAAGTTTAACACTGTACTTGATCAAACATATATTAACTCATTTCTCATGCAGTACATCTAAATTAATTGAAGAATTATTTATGCACTTGAATTGAAACTTCATGTTCAGTCAAACTCATATTCAAATAAGATCAATACGAATCAAAAACGTGGATAAACTACCCTCTTACAGTCTCAGTGCTGATATTATTGCAACAGCTGCTCCTCCAAATGCTGCTGCTACAGCAGCCACTGCAGATACTCTTCCAGATGAGGCCAGTTTCCCTGCGGCTGCTGCAGATCTCGCTGCCGCTGCTGCTGTTACTGCTGCCAGACCTGTGACTACTCCTTGTGCTGCTACCCCTGCTCCAGCTGCACTTTCTACAGCTGCCTCTTCTATAACATCTCCTGCTTTTTTCGCCATTACTTCTCCTGCAGTTTCTAATGCTTTTGCTAGAGCTGCTACTACTTTTTTGGTAAATGCATCTCCCATAATTTCTATTGCTATTCCTATAGCAGCTAGTGCTTTTTCTACAGCTACTTCAACAGCTTCTCCGGCTGCTGCTGCACTTTCTGGGGCTACTGTTACTTTTTCTACAGCTGCTACTGCTGCTCTACTTGCAATTGCTTTTGCCATAACTTGTGGTATTTTTGTTGATCCTAGAATTCCAATTCCTGCAGCTGCATATGCAAACTTTCCCCTTCCTCGCTCTTTCTTTCTCTGATTTTTTTTAAACATCTCAAGATTGTAATAGCACATTTCATTGTCCTCCATCACTGAGTTGATCTTCTTCAGCAGTTCAGGGACCTGATCTTGATGGTTCCTGTCCTCATTGTTGAATGAGTGATATCTCCCTCCACAGCTGTTAATGATTTCCATTAAGTAGTTGCTTTTATTGATGTAATCTTCCACAGGTTTTCCTTTCAGCTGATCAGCGTGAGTGAACAGAATGATGGTATGGAGCAAAGCTTCTTCTCCAAAGTTCTCCTGAAACCATTTCACTGTGTCTCTCTCCTCTTTTGTCAATCTCACACCCAGCTTTATCACCAGCAGAAACACATGAGGACCAGGAGCAGACATCTCCACACACTTTTCTGTTTCAGCCTGCAGTTGGTGCTTTTTTATAGCTGTGTTAAATAGTCCTGGAGTGTCGATTATAGAGATGGTCTTTCCATCCACCACTCCTTCCTGTTTCTCACACATTTTATTGGATGATTTTATAAAATCAATAACTTCAAAAGCCTTTCTGCCCAGGATGGTGTTTCCTGTTGCACTTTTTCCTGATCCAGTTTTACCCAGAAGAACGATCCTCAGATCAGACCCTACAAATACATTTAAAAAATGTATTATGTGCATTTATAAAAGTAGCTTTAATGCATTAATAATGCCTTGTAGTGCACCTTAATGCACTGTATGATCTAAATAATAATTACAACCTAGATATAATACATGATAATGTCTATTCATTGTTATGCCTTTAGAGAGTATAATGTATTAAAACACATAACAAATAAAATGTTTTTTCTTTAATTTCCTTTATATAGCATTATACAGAAATTATTGTTGATACTGTGATGTAAAAACAACTAAACATTTTCTTTGTGTATTCTAGTAATGTTCAAAGATTATTGTTAAAGTGAGAAAATTATAAAACAGACACCATAGTTAGATTTGTCAAATACGTTTACATTTATGTTAAAATATATTTAAAATGTATTTTTTTTCTATTCATCTATTCTATTCGTTAAGAGAAAATAAAATATACTGTAATTCATATAGGCTCCCTTTTAAACATTCCTTTGGTGTACTTATTCATGTTTAACAGCAAAGAAACAGAAGTGATCAGTATTAATAGGTTTTCACAGACCTGTATGTTTTAAAGCCATTGTTTTTGTCATCTCTCAGGTTTCTCCGCTGTCTTCTCTCGGAGCTGCACAGAGTCAAAGTGCTGCTCACGCCAGTCAAATACTGTTGTTCAAACTATGATCATGTGACATTTAAGAGGACTGGAGTTCTCTTTTGAAAACAGCTTTCTGAAATAGCATTGTACAGGTAAATCCGTGCAACTTGTGCATCAATTTAAAAAAGTTACAAATAGGTTCATAGAGGACAAAAATGTTCATGTCAAAAACTGTCAAAAAAATCTGAAGCTTGGGACTACAGACCAGAGATTTTCAAGTCAAGTCTGAAGTCTTTGTTGCTGGAGTCTGAGTCAAGGTTGGAGTCATTTAATAGCTCACAAAAAAAATAAAATCTTTGTATTTATGAGCTGTTTTATAGGCTACAGACATAATATATGATATATGATCTGCTTTTTTTATTTATTAAAAAAAAAAAAAGAGGTGTTAAGAAGTAAGGTTAATGCACATCTTGCCCATTACTTATATGTTTAAATCCTTTACCATGCATTGTATTTTAATCAATGTTTATATGCATTTTTACATTTAAGGCCATGTGACTGTTTCAAAATACTGTTTCTGTTCAAGGTTTTCCTCCTGAACTCTATAAAGAAAGATAAGAAAGTTAACCAGCAGTTTCAAAGTATAATCCTATCCATCTAAGAACAATAATACTTGCCTATTACCTGCTGCATTAGATAATTAGCTTTTTCTTACAAATCATCTACAAAAGATTTATCTACCAAATGAAACCTTTAAATGTGCTAACATATCAAACAAAAAAGTTTGAAGTAAATTGTCTACGTAAATTAACACTTTCCTTTTAGCGTGATATGGAAATGTTTTTAAATATTATTTAAGAACTTACATAATGAGGATATCTTTGAAAAGTTAAATTGGGACATATTTGCAGCTGTAGTCATGTGATCATATATTCAAATAAGGGGAGTTGCCCTGAGTGCTCTCAGTCTGCCAGTCCTTTAATTTGTCATTCATCCAAGTCAAGATCAGAGAGCATTGGCATTAAGCATCTAAAACAGAAAAAAAGAGGATTGGAAAATGGCACCAACGATTACAGGTCAGTGAAATGTACCTATAGTTAACATGATTCAATTATTCAAAAAGAAAATGCATGTCATTCTGTACATTCTAACCAAATATGATAGCCTAACAACAAGTGACAAAAAATGTATATGTTAGTTATAAACGGATGTAGTAAATATAACTTTAAAGCACATTAAAAAAAACAAAATAAGTTTAGTCATTCAGTAGTTAAAACCACTGAGAATATGAAAAATAAAACCGATCATTGAGAAATTAAAAAAAAAAAAAAGTTGCTTTAGGAAAGATAAATAAGTTAAGTTTTATTACTGCATGACATTTACGTTTCATCCTAAAGCTTAAAGGACAAAAAAGAGCCATATGATTGTTTTTTAAGTCTTCTAAACCAAACAGATTTGTATGAGTAAGTGACTGAAATTTAAGTTGCTGTTTGTTTAAAGTCGTACTCTCTGTCTGTGTGTCACTTTGTCATGATGTTACTGATGGCATGAGGTTCAACTCAGTTCCACTGTTTGAATGTGTCTCTCCAACTTTAGTAAATCTGAGGATTGTAATGTTGGGAATGACTGGAGCTGGAAAGAGTGCAACGGGAAACACCATCCTGGGCAAGGATGAGTTTGCAGAGGACAATTGTCCAGAGTCAGTTACTCAACAATCAGAGAAAAAAATGACAAGAAAAGGTAACAGGACCCTCTCAATAATCGACACTCCAGGCCTGCAGGATACAACAGCAAATGAAAATGAAGTGAAGGCTGAAATAAAGAAGTGCATGAGAATGTCTGCCCCTGGTCCTCATGTGTTTCTGCTGGTCATCAGGGTGGATGTGAGGCTGACGGAGGAAGTGATGAACACAGTGCAGTGGATTCAGCAGAACTTTGGAGAAAAAGCAGCACGTCACACCATTGTTGTCTTCACTCACGCTGATTCATTAAATAAACCACTGAAAGATCATATAGAGGAGAGTCAAGACCTACGGCAGTTTGTAATGACCTGTGGTGGCAGATATCACGCGTTCAACAATGAGGACAGAAAGAACCAAGCTCAAGTAAAAGAGTTGTTGGAAAAAATGGATGAAATGGTGATTATGAATGAAGGAAGGCACTACACTAATGAGATGTTTAATGAGGCCCAGAGAAGGCTTAACTGGTGGAAAACTGGTGCAATTACTTTAGGAGTATGTTGTGGTATAGTAGTGGTAGTGATAGTGGTAAATAAATGCAAAAAGTAAAATCAAAATCATATTACTTGTGAAAGTTTTTTGTTTTGTTTTACATTGCTATTATATGCAACTTTGGTTATTACCTTTTTATCACCACAATATTAAATCAATCATTTAGATTTTATGCAGCAGATGCATGATTTAATTGCACAGATCTAAAAAGCTATGATTAAAATGTCAATATGTTCAGCTTAGATAATTTGGGGCGAGCTGCTATAAAATCAGTGTAACAAACTGGAAATGCAGCACTGAGATTATAATCATCTTGATGAGATGGTTGGTTGTGTGTTGTACATATATAAAGGTCTAATACTTGTGGGTAATAACTGATTTGCATGGATGTTACATGACTGGACTGGTAATTAGATTAGTTTATTATATATATTATGTAGCATAGCTTACATTTACGAAAAAAAAAGGTCTTTCACCTTAATGTAAAGCAAAACCTAGGAATTTTCATTGCTATCAATATCAAGACTGGCCAAAAAGTAACAGTGTTTGTGTAACAAACCCAGCTTTTATCACCATTGATTAACATTTTTTTTTTTTTTTTTTAAAGTGAATTTAATTAACAAATAAATGCATGTAAACGTTTAATTTGTGTCCATGTTTCTATTATTGTTACAACCCACAGGATGCAACTGGATACAACTTCTGCAGGTTGGTAACAGCACTTTTTGTACTTTGCATTATCTTATAGTTTAGGAATAAGTTGTAGATATTAAACAACTTCCATATATCAATACGTGGGGAGATAGTATTAAAGACTGTTAAACATCTTATAGGAAGCCAAATAATGGGGCTAGGTACAATGTTATTAATGAATCTGAACTACAATAAAATTATTTTTCAAAAATGGAAAAATTATATGGAATAAAATAATAAACATGAAATATTTGCCCATCTGCAAGACACAGCCAGCTGAACCATTGCTAAAAACATTGCTTTCTCCATCATCATCCTCCAGCAAAAATGCTAGCAAACAGATTTGACACAAACACACACACACACACACACACACACACACAGAAATGACTGTTAATCAGTTAGTTTCAGATGTGTTTGTATGTCTGTGTTGCTTATGTGACAGTGTCTATTATCTGTATGTCTGTCTGTCTGTGTTTTCAGATTATATTTGTAAAATAAAATATGAAGTACATAAATACAAAAGTCTTATGAATTTGTTTTACTTCTGCATCTTGTCATTTAATGTAGTTGAATGGATTGAACTCATTCCCAAAATTAATCACCAACTTAAAAACAAAGGATATAAAAAAATGTATTAATGTAACAAACATAAAGGTGGGAACATAATGTTGCTTTTAAATAATGCTGGTCTTTTAAATAATGTTTGACAATAGCTGTAATTTCTCCACCATTCATCCATTGCTATTATTTGCAGTGCTCTAGGATGGGCCTAAATGACGAATGAATGGAAAAGACTGACTGAAACGGTTCAGGTTATTTGAATAGGCATACTGTCAAATACATTAATTACCCATCTTAGCAGTCCATTATTTAAAATGTTAATTTTGTTAATTTAGGAAATTAAATATTTTAATTTGTCATATGAGACAGTCAAATGCATGTTGATGCTCTTAAGATTTATTTACTTCCAGTGAAAATAATAAAGAACAAACTGAATAGGGAATAAAGAACAAACTTTTTGAAAGGTCTTTTTAAAGACATTCAGTTAATATGACAATATTAAAAGAACTAAATGTACAGAGAACGGAAATAAAAAGGAATAACAATGCAATCAAAGTATTATTATTTCGAGTTAAACATTTAGAACTTTTAAAGGTGCTGTTTATTAAGTGTGATAACATGCTTTCACTTTAAATTAAGAAGAACATTCTACAGAAAATCTACAGAGGCAATTATAGCACAAAATAGAATATCAGATTTTCTTCATTTAGTCAAGCAAGTCAAGTCTTGTATCTCAAAGATCCCCACCTCTGCAGTTAATTGAAATGCTTTTGACTGGTTGACAGAAAAATGATTAAACTGCAATTTCATTCAGTAGCCTATAACCCCATGCCAAAGTGCTAACGAGTCTCAGGAAGCTATTCTAGTGTACTGAAGGGTACTGGAAAGTTTCTAGTCATCTAAATACTTCTTTGCTGCTTCTGCTACTGATTCTGCTGCTGTTTCCACGGCAGAAAAGGCTGCTGCAGCTATGTTTGCCCCTCCAGCTACAACTCCTGCTGCAGCTTCTCCTGCTGCTGCTAGTCCTCTCCTCCCAACATCTGTTACCATCTGCTCCTTAATTATCTTCTCTTGGGCTGCTTTATACATGTCATTAGTGTAGTGTTCCATACCATTAAAACAGACCATTTTTTCGATCATTTTCAGCAGCTCTGTGACCTGATCTCGATTATCTCTGTTCTCATTGTTGAATGAGTGATATCTGCCAGAGCATGTCTGAATTAGCTGCTGTAGGTCTTTGCTTTTGCTTAAGTAGAGCTCTAGTGGTTTACCCTTCAGTGTGTCGGCGTGAGTGAACAGAACAATGGTGTACTTCACAGCATCTTCTCCAAAGTTCTTCTGGATCCATTTCACTGCATTTTTCTCCTCCTCTGTGAATTTCACACCTAATCTCAACACCAGCAGGAACACATGAGGACCAGGAGCAGACAGATAGATACACCGCTCTATTAAAATCTGCAGTTTTTTATTATCGATCAAAGTGTCAGACAGGCCAGGACAGTCGGTAACAGATATATTTCGGCCACCAACAGTTGTTTGTTGTTTCTCACAGGTCATTGAAACCGACATCAGAGAGTTTTTCACTGTAAACGCATCTCTGTTCAGGATGGTGTTTCCTGCTGCACTCTTTCCAGATCCAGTTTTACCCAGAAGAACAATCCTCAGATCTGTGACAAAGTGTTTTAAACATAAATTAACTGTGACAGTTGAATTTTTAAAAAAGAGAAAATATATACACTCTTCAAAATAAAGGTGCTTTAAAAGGTCATTCACAGCAATGCCATAGAAGAACCATTTTTGGTTCCATAAAGAACCATATCTTACCTTTTTATAATCTTGTATGGGTCAAAATTATCCAGTTTTCTTTTATGCCACAAATCATTAGGATATTAAGTAAAGATCATGTTCTATGAAGACATTTTGTAAATGACCTACCATAAATATATCAAACCTTAATTTTTGATTAGTAATATGCATTGTTAAGAATTCATTTGGACAATTTAAAGGCGATTTTCTCAATATTTAGATTTTTTTTACACCCCCAGATTCTAGATTGTCAAATAGTCATATCTCAACCAAATATTGCCCTATCCCAGCAAACCATACATTAATGGAAAGCTTATTAATTCAGTTTTCAGATATAAATCAGTTTCACAAAATTGAAACTTATGACTGGTTTAGTGCACAGGTAGTTCCAAGTAAGTTTCATTCAGTCAAATCCTGTGCTGCAAAGACCAATACTATTTTAACTTGTCTATAATTTTGCAAATGGCTATGGAATAATCGGGATAATCAACGGATTTCCGTGCATTTTAAAGATTTCTTCTAACTGTTTGCAATCAACTGTTTACGTACTCCACACAATGGTCATCATGACATATTGTTTTGTATATTTGACTATATTTGGCTTTCCGTGTGTTAGAATTAGAATTTTTATATATATATATATATATATATATATATATATATATATATTTGTGAATCGTTGCAAATGAGCAGAAGTTAGAAGTTGAGATCCATATGTGAATCCATTTTTCCTCGCCCCTAATAAATATACACAAATTAAATCAAAATAATTGTTATTCTGTAATTCTGTCCGCTGCAGTGGCGAGTTTGTTTTTTTCTGTACAGCAAAGATTCAGTTTAGTTACTCAATCCTGTCATTGCATTAAAAAATGTAACAACCATAGAGCCCATTGTTGGTCTGTATGATCACAGTCAAGAAAAAATTACTAATACCCCAACTTCATAAACAGAGGAAACACAGCAATTTCTGGTTCTAGGAGCTGTTATAACTACAGAAATCTTCCCAAACTTTTGGATCATACATTGAAGTGTTCAGCATGTGTTCAGTTCAGATTTGCAATTTTAATCATTTGCTCCATTTTTCCAAACTGCTTGAATAATTGCAGTTTGTAGCTATATTAAAATATTATTTAAAAGGTACAGATTGAGTCACCTTTAGCACATTTTCTATGCTACTTTTGTGTTTCTTTTCTTTTTTTTTTTCCTCGTTTAATGTTTTGATCAGTGCTACATTTTAATTATTTAAGCAGTATTATATGTTATGAGGAAAGTTTTAGCTCACCTAGATGTTTATCTGCCATTTCTTAGTCTTTCTTTTATTTCAGTCTCCACCAGCAAAATACCTGAATGAAATGAGAAGAACTGTTGCTGAATAAGGTTTGATCAATATTCTTTTTTAAAAAATACTTTATGTAATTCTTTATTGGTTTACTTAGTATGCCTTACCTCTGTTGCCGTAAATATGAAACTGGTTCTGTGGACAAGACAAAATGCCAAAAATCACACAGCAGAGTCTTGTATTAACAAAGAAAAGTGAAACTGAAAATCTCATCTAATTGTGTTTGTCCAGAGTCTAGCTGTTCAACTGGATACTTAAACATGGGCTGTGATTGGATGGGTTAACATAGTGCGACAGCAGCATTTATGCATGAAAAAAAATCTGAATGTGTACTTCAGACATTACATTTAAATTACATTTAGTCATTTTGCAGATGCTTTTATCCAAAGCGACTTACAAAAGAGGACAATGGAAGCAATCAAAATCAGCAACAGCGATGCTATGTCTCAGTTAGCTTAAAGCAGTATACGTTGCAAAGTTATTCATTATTATTATTATTATATAAATAAAAAGAAAACAAATAGAAAAGATAGAATATATAAAAAGAACAGATATGTTTTTTTTAGGAATAGAAGTAGAATAAAGAGTGCTAGAGTTAGAGGGTCAAATAAAGATAAAGTTTAAAAACATAAAGTGGATTTTGATTTTAATATTTGCACCCAAGTAAAATAGGTGCATGCTTGTATTAAAAAAGTCCAGGAAGCAGACTCAACTAAGAGACACAATCACCAATAACAGAAGAAAAAATCTGATAATAAAATTATTTGTTACGTACATTTGGTACATCAGACAAAACATTTTATTTAAGAAGCTTAAGACAGTCTAACTAAAAAAGAAAGTTTTGCTACTTATTGAGAAACTGAATCTAAAATTGGTTTGGTGTAGTATGAACAGCTCAGCAGCATTTCATTTTCTCATATACAGTAATTCTCATAAAGAATCAGAACTAACAAAGCAGGGCTGGTCAGTAAATATGAAATCAATTTAATGACAGTTGTTTTTTTGAAAATCTTTGCTGTGAAATGTAAATAATATATATTTATTTCCCACCCATAGGACCAAACATTGCTTTTGTCAGTGGATAGAAAACGCATTGTGCTATTAGGCTTACTCTTGATCATATTACTGACAAAAGAACTAATGTACCATAAAGAAACCAAATGAACACAAATTTAACCTGAAAGGGCATTCATGTGAGTTTTAGAAAACAGAAGCAACACAAATACAGCAAATAGAGATAACAAATAGACATAGATAACTTCTGTTTTCTATTAGCCCCATGAATGCCTTTTCAGATCTGATTTGTATCCATTTAGTGTTCTTTAAATTAGTTCTTTTGTCAGTCATACGATCATAAGTAAGCTCTATAGAACAATGTGTTTTCTATCCACTAACAAAAGCAATGTTTGGTCCTATGGGTGGGATATATATCTACATTATTTACATACAAACATATACAAAACTGAATGCAAAATGACATCAGTGGATATAACAACAAAATCATTTGAAGCTTTTGTTGCGATGAATATTTCTTTGAACCATCAATATTGCCATTTCTGTTTTGTCTTTATTTAACGGAAGGAAATCTGTGCACTTGCAATTGTTAATTGCACTGGTATATGTTGACATGAGTCTTTAGCTGCTTGACAGTATATAGCTATATAGATCTGGTTGTTGTTTATAAGGGATTTGGTTGTTTTCCGTTATTTTGACTTAGCTGTTGCATTATTTCCGAGCACATATGAATTGAACAAATTGAAAATTACCATGTTACAATTTCTCCTATTTATAAAGTAACAGGAGTCAACAGTCTTTGTATATCTATAGTCTCTGGTTAAATGCACTGGTTTAGCATTGTCCACTAATATGTGTATATACATATACACATATTAGTGGAGCTGATGTTTAGTAGATGAAGAGAAACTGCAAAAATGTAGACAGAAATAGACAAAAACAGAGTAATAAAATGTGTACACAGAAAAAACGCTCAGTGTTAAATTAACACTCTGAGTGTGGACACATATAGACACTGACGTAGTGTTAAAATAACATCATAACAGAAGTTAATGAGATAATTGGGTAATTAGCAGCTGATGAATAAACATTAGTATAGACACCTGATGATAACAAGCAGAATCACCAAAGGAGAAAATCAACATTTTTAAGCAAACATTATAGTTGTCAGTGTTTGCATTAGTTGGGATCTTGACCCTTATATCTTTAATATTAGATTTTGTTTGGTTGCTGTATCTACGTTAAAACAGACAGACAAGTCAAGAGCAGCAGTCATCAGGTGATAATGATTATGTTTTAACATCATCATTATTTCACCTAGAGTCTAATCTCAGAGTTATTTTTCTGTTACTGATATTAACAGCCTTGTAAACCAACAACAGTAGATCCTGTACTTTCTATATATTTTGGAGAAATTTCATTTAGGCAGTTCTTATTCAAAATTCAAAACAATATTTTTAGGCACACACAGACATCAAGAATCAGCGTATGAATCTCAACAATGGTGATAAACAGTATATTCTGAAAAAACAGATGATCTCAAAACAAATAGAAAGACAATGTGGCAATGCATGATGGGAACCACAGATGAGTTTTGATTGGCTAACACATGCTGATTTGATGCTCACCGTTGTTGTGATTCTCATGCTGATTCTTGATGTCTGTGTGTGCCTAAACTATACGTTTTGTTTTGTTTAAATTCAGAACTGCTTAAAAGGAATCTTTTCAAAATGTATAGAAAATACTGAATCTATTGCTGTCTGTTTACAAGGCTGTTATAGTCAATAAAGGAAAACTCTGAGATTAGACACCAGGTGAAATAAAGATGATGTTAAAACATAATCATGGCTGCTGCTCTTGACTTGTCTGTCTGTTTTAACATAGATACAGCAGCCAAACAAAATCTAATATTAAAGATATAAGGGTCAAGATCCCAACTAATGCAAACACTGACCACTATAATGATTGCTTAAAAATGTAGATTTTTCTCCTTTTGTGATTCTGCTTGTTATCATCAGGTGTCTATACTAATGTGTATTCATCAGCTGCTAATTACCCAATTATCTCATTAACTTCTGTTATGATGTTATTTTAACACTACGTCAGTGTCTATATGTGTCCACACTCAGAGTGTTAATTTAACACTGAGCGTTTTTTCTGTGTACACATTTTATTACTCTGTTTTTGTCTACATTTTTGCAGTTTCTCTTCATCTACTAAACATCAGCTCCACTAATATGTGTATATGTATATACACATATTAGTGGACAATGCTAAACCAGTGCATTTAACCAGAGACTATAGATATACAAAGACTGTTGACTCCTGTTACTTTATAAATAGGAGAAATTGTAACATGCAATATGGCAATATGGTAATTTTCAATTTGTTCAATTTATGTGTGCTCGGAAATAATGCAACAGCTAAGTCAAAATAACGCAAAACAACCAAATCCCTTATAAAAAACAACCAGATCTATATAGCTATATACTGTCAAGCAGCTAAAGACTCATGTCAACATATACCAGTGCAATTAACAATTGCAAGTGCACAGATTTCCTTCCGTTAAATAAAGACAAAACAGAAATGGCAATATTGATGGTTCAAAGAAATATTCATCGCAACAAAAGCTTCAAATGATTTTGTTGTTATATCCACTGATGTCATTTTGCATTCAGTTTTGTATATGTTTGAATGTAAATAATGTAGATATAATAATGTAGAGCATTTTTGCTGTGTAGACTTTGAATGAAACAAAGGAAAGAAACCATAAACCATATTAAAACTACAGTTTGTTTCACTGCATTTTGTAGATAAAACATTTGTGTAGCCTTAAGATTATTAACATTTTTATTACACAGAAAGTTTTTTTTTTTGTCATCCTGCAGATAAAAAAAAAGTCCAATTGCATTAGTTTAATTACAAGAAGCTAACAAATCTGTGAAAGTTGTGTTCTCTAGCTTTAGTTTGTGCACAAAATGTATGTAAATTAAAAACAGAAGAATTAATCCAGTATGAGTCGGTGATCCAGCAGAATATTTTTGAATGATCAAAACTATTGTCATGTTTCATTGCACTCTGCTTATCCCAATCTGCTCTTACCAAATTTATTTTCACCCTTACTGCTTTAATCTATTCCATCTATATTTAATACAATGCATTTTATTTTATTTAAATGTGACTTCTGGTTATTGCAATTGGTTATTCCCTCTGATTTTTGAATGTGCTTTTTTAATTTAAATACAATGCCCATGATCTGTTTGCTTGCTCATTGAATAAGGAATAAGGCTATTAAAAGAGGCCAACAAATTTGATATTTTTATTTCAGAAAGAATTCACATATATAAATAACAGTGGAATTATTTTAAAGCATGAATCATCCTGTCCTTAAGCATTATAATCTAATCAATTTAGAGTGTCATTTGTTTTTTTGTTTTTGTTTTTTTGTTTGTTTGTTTTGTTTTGTTTGTTTTTTTTTGTTTTTTTTTTGTTTTTTTTTTGTTTTTCATATCAACTGCATTTACAATCCTCAACTGATCTGAAGGAGCAAAAGGCTCAAAATGTTGGTGTTCTTTACAAATGAATTAGCTGGAGAGTACAATTACAATTGAAGATATGTTGTAAAATTGATTATGAAATACATTACATTAAATACTGAAAAAGATGTGAAGAGGACAAGTAAATAATAAAGGGGAAAAAACATTATGTGGTAGATAAAAGTAGATGTAAGTAGTAATTATATGTTCTTAGTAAATAATGTAATGCCCAGTGCAATATGCTGAAAATATACTGTAAATATGTACCACACAGTCAGGTCATTCATGCATGTATTTATTTAGGTTCACAAAAGACTGAAACAAAAATCAGTATACAATCAATATTTAAAAAATGTGTATCAGCATTAAAAAGTATACAGTAAGAGTAAAAAAAAAAGAGAGAAGGCAGTTTTTATGCTATCTACAAAATATATAAAGAAACAAATGAACTCTTTTCTCATGCAATACATCAAATGTGTTCAAAGAATCTTCCGTCACCCTTCACAAACAAATTAGAGTAAAATCTTTATTCTCTGCAACTGTCTGTAGAATTGACTGGACTAAGTGCAATATTCACTGTTTGAATAATGACATCTTAAACATTTCTTTGTGTGTATTTCTTTCTTTATTTGTTTTTGTGTTTAAAAAAGGTTGAATAATTGTGCAGTGACCACAAAAAAGAATTCTGATTCAGATTTTATATCTTAAGTCATAAATTAATAACTTGAGTGTGAAAACCCTCATTCTAATAGGACAATGAAAATGTAAAAGTTCAAGTTTTAGGCTCCTGATAAATTACCCTTTTACCGTTTTAACACTGACATTAATGCAACAGCTGCTCCTCCAAATGCTGCTGCTACAGCAGCCACTGCAGATACTCTTCCAGATGTGGCCACTTTTCCTGCAGCTGCTGCAGATCTGGCTGCTGCTGCTGCTATTGCTGCTGCCACACCTGTGGATACTCCTTGTGCTGCTACTTCTGCTCCAGCTGCAGCTCTCTGCACTGCTTCTTCTGCTGTTCCTCCTATAACTGCTACTGCTTTATTTGCAGCAGCTTCTCCTGCTTTTTCTATAGCTTCTACTGTTTTCTTTGTAACCGCCTCTCCTGCAGTTTCTACAGCTTTTTCTACAGCTGCTACTGCTTTATTTGCAGTAGTTTCCCCTGCACATTCTACCGCTTTTTCTACAGATGCTACTGCTTTCTTTGTAAGTGTGTCTCCTGCAGTTTCTACTGCATTTTTTATAACGGCTAAAACTTTATCTACAGTTTCTTCTGCTGCTTCTCCTGTGGCTGCTAATGCACTTTCTCCAGCTTTATCTGCGGCTGCTCCAGAAGCACTACCTGCAAATATACTGCCTAATATTTTTGCTGTTCCTAGAATTCCAATCCCCAGCATTGCAACTGCAAATGCAGCCTTTGCCATTTTTATTTCCTTCTTCTTCTTCAGAGCTGTTTTAAACATCTCAAGAGTGTAATAGCTCATTTCATTTTCCTCCATCATTGTGTCAATCTTTTTCAGCAGTTCTGTGACCTGATCTTGATGGCTTCTGTCCTCGTTGTTGAATAAGTGATATCTGCCTCCACAACTCTCAACAATTTCCATTAAATAGTTGCTTTTATTGATGTAATCTTCCACAGGTTTTTGATTCACCAGATCAGCGTGAGTGAACAGAATGATGGTTCGACACAGAGCTTCTTCTCCAAAGTTCTCCTGAATCCATTTCACTGCTTCTCTCTCCTCTTTTGTGAATCTCGCACCCAGTTTGATCACCAGCAGAAACACATGAGGACCAGGAGAAGACAAAACTACACATTTCTGTAATTCAGCTGTCAACTGCTGTTTTGTCACAAGCATGTTAAACAGTCCTGGAGTGTCAACTATAGAGATGGTCTTTCCACCCACTTTTCCTTCCTTTTTCTCACACAATTTATTGGCTGATTTCATAAAATCAGTAACTTCATAAGCTTTTCTCCCAAGGATGGTGTTCCCTGTTGCACTTTTTCCTGTTCCAGTTTTACCCAGAAGAACGATCCTCAGATCACACTCTGCCAAGAAAAAAGTTAAATATGTACACAAACATACATTAGTGAAAAATCAAATGGAATTGTAAATAAGCAATAATAAATATTACTGAAAATATATCATTATATGGACTAATTATATTGTTTTCAGTTAAAAAAAAAAAAAAGTAAAAAAAAAAAAAAAAACATATTCAAAATATAAATATTTTCTAACAATGTCTTCACTATCACTTTTTTTATCAATTTACCACATGCTTGCTGAATAAAAGTATACATGTCTTTAAATTGTAAAAAAAAAAAAAATGAATGGCAGTGTACATTGTCTGATCAAGAGAACATAAAATGTTCTAAGATTTTATATGTTTTTTTTTTTTTTTTACAGACCTGTATATTCTGTAGTCATTGTTATTGTCGTCTCTTGGGTTTCTCTGTCGTCTTCTCTCTGAGCTGCACAGTCAAAAGCTGTCCCAATGTGGAGAGCGCGGACTCCGAAGTGTACGGACTTCTAAGGTCACGCCTCCGAAATGCAGGAAGGACCCTCCGAAGTGCACGAGACACTCCGCCTTCGCAGGATTTCCTAACTGCGCCGCATAGCAACGGTGCGAGGGGAAAGCTGCCATCCTGACAGGTTTAGTTGTTCAAAAAAGGTTATGGAGCCAGCATTGCTCATATTAGTTTTTAAATTTTACTGTAGGCATTGCGTTTGAACTGACTTGAATAATGTAATGATACATATAAAAAAACTAAATCATGCACACACATATATAGCAGTTCAAATGTTGACTGATATGTTACCAAGGTGCGATTTTATAACAGTTTATTGTCTTGACCATGGTGAACATATTTAGAAAGTTTTGCAACCCTGATTTTAAGTAACCATAAAGATACGACTGTGAATAAATAAAAACAAATTATGCATCTAATATTTGGCTAAACAAACAAACAATGAAGGATCTGTGCATGAACCTGCGACCATTCACACAGCTAACTTTATTTAAACATTTCAGTGCTATAAAATAACCCCGAGTTTTTGTTTTTTTTGAAAAGAAATGTGTACTGACATCACTTAAGGAGCCGATCAGTTGGTTCTTTGAATCGGTTCATTGAACCGAACTGCTCAAATGAGCCATTTTGCACAAATGATTCGGACTTTGCATCACTAACACAGATCACAAAAAAGGTTTTCGTAACATCACAACACAGAAGGAGTGTATACTTCACAAACAGTGTGTGGAAACGTAAGTGATTTTATATAGGCTGAGCATACATATGATCGGGAGTCCAGCGATTTAGAGCGCTGCCATGTGTGAGTATTTTTCGGTAGGGACTCCCGAAGTCTATGTTTGAAGTCTGAGGTGTATGTTGGGTATTGTAGTTCCCTGAGCTGAAAGTGTACAGCATTTGAACGAAGTATTAAATATACGTGTTCAACTTAACATCTTTGTAAAAAGATATTTTGGGTAAACCATGTTATTATATAATACACATAATATGATATACGTACGCTAAAACAGTGTATGTTGTAATGGATCTTGTCAAATAGCATTAGGCTTTTTTTGTTGTGTGCTCTTGAAATCAAACAATTGTCTTTATCTTAAGAAAAAGCCAATCAAGTCCTGCTGCGGTTGTCTGAATTTTCAGTCTATATTCATCATGAAATAACGAGCCCCATCATCAGTCCGCGTTCTGGAGAATGTGTGTTGTGTTAGACAGCCATTTTTATGGTCCAAAGGGGTATGTTTGTTGAGTTCTATGTTTAACGATTGTTAGCTCATGTCTTTTTTTTTTTTAGCTTCAACAAAATAAATATAATTGTAATTAGTTAATTAGAGAAAACAAGGTGTAATTCAAATACGGTTACAACTTTCCAACCTGGTGTTAGATGCCAATTTTTCCTGTCATAACTATGCATAGCTTGATCTCAATTCCGTATCATAGCTATTAAACTATCTTGTTATGGTTTTGAATGTGTATTTATTCTCAGAACAATCCCCACAGTAAGTCGGCTGTGCTATAGAAATAAATTATTGTCATCGTAATTCAACTGATGAAGGATTTCGTTAAGTCCTGTTAACCTAACTGGTTTACATGTTTTAAAAACAATACGAGTTATACGAAAATAACTCCCTCAGGGATCTCAGCTACCGCTAAATGATAAAACAATGCATGCATGAGAGAGCTGTGAGTGTTTTAGCTTAAAGATATGATTTTAGTAAAACTTTGTCAGGATTCTGTTACAAAACCAACTGAATGTGTTCATGAATCCTACATGAAAGATAAAAAAGATCTTTTTTTTTGTAACTATTTTGAACTACTTTTACATATATTTTACATAACAGCTTAACACATCAGACACATCAGATGGACTTATCGAATAGTTGCTTGTTTCTTATATCAATTATTTGATCAAATCTTAAAACTATAAGGACCCCTGTTGTTTTTTATTGTAATAAAATAAAAATTATAGTGTAAAAATAAATAAGCAGCTTTTAAACAACATGGTTAATAATAATATTTTTTATCTTGTGGAGATATGATGCTAAAGTTTTTATTTGTAAAAGGTTTGTATAAGAGATCTTTTTTTTTTTTTTTGCTTGTTTGTTTTTCTTTTTGCATTTGAGTTTGTTTTTGCTTTTGAGTTTTAGTTTTTGCTTTTGCGTTTGAGTTTTAAGTTTTGGTTTTTTTTGCGTTTGAGTTTTAGTTTTTATGTTTTTGCTTTTGCATTTGAGTTTTAATGTTTTTGCGTTTGAGTTTTAGTTTTTTGCTTTTGAATTTTAGTTTTATGTTTTTGTTTTTGCATTTGAGTTTTAATGTTTTTGTTTTTTGCTTTTGAGTATTAGTTTTGTTTTTGTTTTTGCTTATGCGTTTGAGTTTTAGTTTTTATGTTTTTGTTTTTGCATTTGAGTTTTAATGTTTTTGTTTTTGCATTTGAGTTTTAGTTTTTATGTTTTTTGCTTTTGAATTTTAGTTTTATGTTTTTGTTTTTGCTTATGCGTTTGAATTTTAGTTTTTATGTTTTTGCTTTTGAGTTTTAGTTTTTATGTTTTTGCTTTTGCATTTGAGTTTTAATGTTTTTGTTTTTGCTTATGCGTTTGAATTTTAGTTTTTATGTTTTTGCTTTTGAGTTTTAGTTTTTATGCATTTGAGTTTTAATGTTTTTGTTTTTGCTTATGCGTTTGAGTTTTTATGTTTTTTTGCTTTTGAATTTTAGTTTTATGTTTTTGTTTTTGCATTTGAGTTTTAGTTTTTATGTTTTTCGCTTTTGAGTATGAGTTTTTGTGTTTTTGCTTTTGTGTCTGAGTTGATGCTTGGAAAAGTGAATGTAACCAAATGAACAAAATATTCCAACAGCATGGACCTTTTGTTAGGCATAGACATTCTTTGTCCCCATTTAAGTTTGGTACTTGTCTTCTTTATCTATCTAATCTCATTCTGAACATCGGTTTAAAACCACATTCACCAAATCCATATTATAATTATCCCGGCTTTTTCTTAGTATAAAATATTTTCTTCCCAAACATTACCTAACAAGTCACCAGATGACCTAAGCAAATCCCTGCTGTGTGTCATAAAAAAAGTTCAGTATACATCCTTTGACCAGACACTGAACATTTTTGCTAAACTGCTGGCAAAGTTCATGACAACAGATGACTCAGCTGCACTCACAAGTGAATACCATAAATGTATGGAATGGTTATTCTTTTGATCACAGATCCTGCTGAACATTATATGACACACCACAAAAATTTGCCAGACCCTCAGAACTTATTAAATAAGTCGCGACTCCCAGAAAGTTTTGGGAGATCTGATAGGAATGCATCAGTAATCATAGACCCTCACCAACCTCTCTAGAAGTTGACTGAGGAAAAAAAAAAAAAAAAAAAAAAAATATATATATATATATATATACAGGTCCTTCTCAAAAAATTAGCATATTGTGATAAAGTTCATTATTTTCTGTAATGTACTGATAAACATTAGACGTTCATATATTTTAGATTCATTACACACAACTCGAAGTAGTTCAAGCCTTTTATTGTTTTAATATTGATGATTTTGGCATACAGCTCATGAAAACCCAAAATTCCTATCTCAAAAAATTAGCATATTTCATCCGACCAATAAAAGAAAAGTGTTTTTAATACAAAAAAAGTCAACCTTCAAATAATTATGTTCAGTTATGCACTCAATACTTGGTCGGGAATCCTTTTGCAGAAATGACTGCTTCAATGCGGCGTGGCATGGAGGCAATCAGCCTGTGGCACTGCTGAGGTGTTATGGAGGCCCAGGATGCTTCGATAGCGGCCTTAAGCTCATCCAGAGTGTTGGGTCTTGCGTCTCTCAACTTTCTCTTCACAATATCCCACAGATTCTCTATGGGGTTCAGGTCAGGAGAGTTGGCAGGCCAATTGAGCACAGTAATACCATGGTCAGTAAACCATTTACCAGTGGTTTTGGCACTGTGAGCAGGTGCCAGGTCGTGCTGAAAAATGAAATCTTCATCTCCATAAAGCTTTTCAGCAGATGGAAGCATGAAGTGCTCCAAAATCTCCTGATAGCTAGCTGCATTGACCCTGCCCTTGATAAAACACAGTGGACCAACACCAGCAGCTGACATGGCACCCCAGACCATCACTGACTGTGGGTACTTGACACTGGACTTCAGGCATTTTGGCATTTCCCTCTCCCCAGTCTTCCTCCAGACTCTGGCACCTTGATTTCCGAATGACATGCAAAATTTGCTTTCATCCGAAAAAAGTACTTTGGACCACTGAGCGACAGTCCAGTGCTGCTTCTCTGTAGCCCAGGTCAGGCGCTTCTGCCGCTGTTTCTTGTTCAAAAGTGGCTTGACCTGGGGAATGCGGCACCTGTAGCCCATTTCCTGCACACGCCTGTACACGGTGGCTCTGGATGTTTCTACTCCAGACTCAGTCCACTGCTTCCGCAGGTCCCCCTCTCGTTGTGCAGCGTTTTCTGCCACACTTTTTCCTTCCCACAGACTTCCCACTGAGGTGCCTTGATACAGCACTCTGGGAACAGCCTATTCGTTCAGAAATTTCTTTCTGTGTCTTACCCTCTTGCTTGAGGGTGTCAATGATGGCCTTCTGGACAGCAGTCAGGTCGGCAGTCTTACCCATGATTGCGGTTTTGAGTAATGAACCAGGCTGGGAGTTTTTAAAAGCCTCAGGAATCTTTTGCAGGTGTTAATTAGTTGATTCAGATGATTAGGTTAATAGCTCGTTTAGAGAACCTTTTCATGATATGCTAATTTTTTGAGATAGGAATTTTGGGTTTTCATGAGCTGTATGCCAAAATCATCAATATTAAAACAATAAAAGGCTTGAACTACTTCGAGTTGTGTATAATGAATTTAAAATAAATGAAAGTCTAATGTTTATCAGTACATTACAGAAAATAATGAACTTTATCACAATATGCTAATTTTTTGAGAAGGACCTGTATATATATATATATATATATATATATATATATATATATAATAAAATAAAAGTGAAGAACAGAAACAGGAGACAGTTTAATGACAGTAAACAGGAGACTATTGAATAGTCTTGGTTGTGTATGTCTCAATGCTCAGACTTTGTCTGAAGAACACAAATCCAACAAACATTTTTATACCAAACTCTTTCACAACAATGTAAACCAAAACAACTCTGAAAAAAAGTTGATCTGATATTGATGAGTCACCGGTTCTGCACCCCTGTCACTACCCTCTCTCTGATATCGTAGCACTGCTTGATAGTGATTCAGGATATTACCATTTCCTATACTGTTGTTAAGTTTAGACATTTAACTACACAGCCGTGTATGTGTTTTGACTAACAGTCCACAAGTCTTACAGCTTGAAAATCAAAGAGGGATCCTCTTATGTTTCTATTGCCTTCATTCTCTTGAGATTTAACTACAAACCTGTGCATACATATGTGCATTTCAACTGATATAGCAGGCCATGAGTTCTAAAAACAAAGACAGATTAAAGAAATAATCATATTATATGTAAATAACTAAATAAAATGAAATAAAACAAATAATTTTTTTTTCCTGTGGCCTAGGTGACATTTGTTTAAAAAGGAAAGATGATATGCGCTTTAAAGTAAAAACTACTTGCATTAATTCTAAGATTGGCAGAAATTAAAAAGGGCATAAATAAAAGTGTTGAAGTGTACACAACCAACTGGAATAAACATTTTCCACTAACAAAGAAAAAAACAACATATTTCTGTCACTCTGTTTTTATAATCTTTAAAGTAAAAAAAAAAAAAAAAAAAAAAACGACTTGTATTAATATTAAAAACAGGAAGAATGCATTTATCAGTTAAGAATTACCACGTAAGAATACATAAGAATACAATGTAAGTTTTAAAAAAGTAGGCCTAGCTAGCTTATGCTTTTGCTTAATGTTCTCGTCTGATATTTTTTTTGTACAAAAAACTGTAATGTTAGACTACAAGATTTTGACAACTAGTGTATGCCTTTGTTTAACACAGTGTCTGATACATTTTGGCAATGCTTAACTATAGTATGTGACACATTTTTGGTTTAGATCTGCATAAGATGCAGAACTCTGTTTTTATTTTCTTCAAATGTCTGTCAGTAATGCTAGACTACAACATAGCTTAATATGCTGTTGTTTGACCGCTGCGCACGTGTTGACCATCTTCATTCTATCTTTAGACAATGAGCTGAGAGGTATGGCCGTTAATGGTTTGACTTATTTTCTTTTATTTCTCTTGTAACAAACTCTAACCTTTGTGTGATAGATATTTGTTACTGCTTAATGATCATGTCAGATACATTTTTGTTTTAAATATATCACTGCTTTTCATTGTTCACTTGTTTTCTGGAAAACACACAATTGCCACAGTGTGTCTACTATGTAAAAAAAAAACAAAAAAAAAAACAACTTTAATAAAACAGCAGACACCATGTTGAGGTGAGAACACATGATAGACTCATTCATGAGATGCGTAGACATCTCCAGACTACTAGCGAGCAAAAGGTTCAGGTTTGAGGGGGGCCGGGGGTTCCAACTGAGAGTAAAAGGTTCAGGAAGGAGGAGGAACTCCATAAAACACCAAGGGAGTGAGCACAGGGTGAGAGATAAAACTTCATAAAGGAAGTCCTATCAATTGTCTTGATCTTTTGATTTACAAACACACACCCCCAACTGCCATGTCACTAGGGCCATGACAGCCCTGACTGACATGACAGTCTGGGTGACAGAGGACAGATACCCCCATAAATCCACCCATAAATTCAACCTGTACACTTTTGACCTGTCAATCAGCGCTGACAGATGCCATATATTCACCCATAAATCATAAGCCATAAATCATCATTTGACGTTAAGTGTATGTTAGAACTACTCACCTATATTTCTTTCTTGTATCAAAAGATGACTATTGTATTTCAATTAGTCTGTGAGGGAAAAAAAAAAATGTTACAATTGCGGTCTCTCTTATTTCTGTTTTAAACCATGAATATCAAACTTTGCGCAATAATTATGCCGGTGAACGTCTTAACTTCAGTCAATACACTATACAGAAAGTGAAAGTAAAAAACGGGCTTTTCTAACGCTGCATTCACGGAGCATATTTCATACTCATAGCATATTTCATAGTGTTTTATCTACCTTTATATTGTATTTATTTCTTCTGTTGTCATTTGTTTCTTAGCAAAATAAACAAACGCCATACATTTTCTTTGTTCGTTGTGTCTAAGACTATTGGAAACCTAACATAGTATACGATCTGCAAATTTTGCGCAAATTTTTGGAAATTACCACCACATAATCAGACATTTGGATTTGGCTCCCAAACTCTGGAATAGCCTTCCTGATAACGTTCAGGGTTCAGACACACTCTCTCTGTTTAAATCTAGATTAAAGACATATCTCTTTAGCCAATCATACACATAATGCATCTCATAACCCTGTACTTCCCTTACATCTGATCAAATGCACATTGGGTTGAACACAAAATGTTTGCTTGGTTGGAACAGCAGCTATGCTAATTATTTCTCTATGTGTTTCTCTGGAATTAGACAAGCTCTATGCCAGCCCTGAAACAACACACAGCACTACAAAACTTTGCTATAAGTTTGATTGCAACATAAAATCATTATTGTTAATAGTGTTCATTGTCTGTTTGATTACGTCATTAACTGATTTTACCATACATCTCTGCCATATGCACATCAACTTACATAAACTACTACTAACTATACTGTAGAAACTTTCATTTTCTGTAAAGCTGCTTTGCATCATGAAAAGCCCTATACAAATAAACTTGAATTGAAGTGAACTTGAATCAACCTTGTGACAGTTTTTATTGGTTAAAATGTTTTTAAATGTTTTATTTATTTATTTATTTTTAACAAATGTAAACGTTTAGACATTTGTTTATTTCTTATACCTAACATTTTAATTGATATACACTGTATAATCATAAAATGCATTGTTTCTATTTAATTTACCTTCTGGTGTCATCTGTTTGTTTTTAATTATTTGTAATTGTTCCCACTTCTGCTTTATAGGAACATAGCCTTTGGTCAAGATGTGTGTAAATATTAAAAATCTTGTAAAGCTGGGCTCTTTCACATTCACTCCATGTGAACACTAGGTGAGGATGTTTGACAGCTGTTAGTGGTTGTAAAAATAATCACAGGGTAAGGAGGCCACATATTAGTTAACACAAATGCATGACTATATTCCTGAAATATGCTCACAGACACACACAACCCAAGTGACCAGTTAATTAGCAGATATGGCAAAACTGCCACAGTTGAAGATGAACATAATCTAATTTAGAAGTTTTACCATAACCTGCCGCAGTAGGTGGTTTGCTTGTTACGAATCTGCTATATACGATTTATGTATCAAAATAAAGCTTTAACACTAGAAGTCCCAGAGAGCAGCCATTTGGCTTTTCTACCTATAAAACCCACCGGACAGCCGATGGGCTGGAAGGCTTTTAGCTAATATCCTAAATCACCTGTGAACAGCTGCTTTTGTTATGTAAACAAGGCAATTATCTGTCTAGTGGATTGAGGAATTTCCCGGCGAATCTTGTTGACTGTGCCGAGGATGGTGGTTTTCTGGCTAAGAAATTGTCCGTGGTAACATTTCTGCCCTTGTCTAGGAATGGTTCCATCAGCCTCATCACTACATTTTCGAACAGTCTCTCCCCACTGGGACGACTGGGGTCCTTGCCAAGGTATGGGAGGACATTGCAAATGTACTTGGATTTTAAGTCGCAAGCCACCCAAAACTTGATCCCAAACTTGTCAGGTTTAGATGCAATATACTGCAGGAAACAGCAGCGAGTCTTTGACGGGAAAAGCTGTTCATCAACAGTGATATGTAGACCAGGGTTGTAGGAAGTGATGCAGTTGGTGACAAATGATCCCCAAACACTGGAAATTGCAGCAAACTTATCAGTCTTTGCTCGCTCACTGCGGGTGGATCTGTCATCAAAGCGTAGGTGTCGCATGATGTCTTGGAAGCGGTTTTGCGTCATTGTTCCAATGATCTGTGGGTTTCCCAGGTTTGCTGACCAGCAGTCACGTAGTGATGGAACCTTGGTAAGCCCCCGCAAGATGACAATTGCAATAAATGCCATTAGTTCAGGAAGTGCCATGAACCAATCAACATGCTCCGTTTGTTGTGCATGTTGAATAGTCCATTCTTGAATGCTATGAAGCATGTCAAGAGTGATGAAACACAGAAAGCTCTGAAGGCGACTCAAGATACTTTTCCAACTGTTTACACCTGGGCGAGACCCTGCATGCCAATGTGAGAAATGGTCAATCAAGTTCTCTGCTTGCTATACATAAACGATCCTCTCGCAAAAATTCTACTGCAGGTTTGAAAAGCCCAGCTTCACACCCCACACCCCCCTCTCCCCCTCACATTCCTCAGGTAATGACCACATTTACACATGAATTAATGCTAATGATAGCCAAAAGACTAGCCAGTTAGCAGCCTCTTGGCTAAAGAAGGGTTAGAAAATCCCGGGTCTTCTAGTGTTAAATGTTCTGACTATATTAAACAAGTCAGAATTTAATTGCATAAGAAGCATCTTGAAGAAAGTGAATTACAACAGAGTGACAAAAGACTTTTATTTTGGAACATAATTTTAATTCATGGAAATATCTTTGAGATGTTCCATTTGCAGTCATGTGATCATATGTAATGGGAGGTAACTTGAGCACTCACAGTCAGTCCTTTCCATTCATTTAGAAAAAGAAAGAGAAGCACTGCAAATAAAAGTGATCACTGAGCATCTAAAACAGAAAAAAAGAATTCTGGAGAAATGGCATCAATTACAGGTCAGTAAAATTAACCTAATTAATCTGATGCAACTCATAAGGAAATTATTCTCACAAAATGTGATCACCTAAGTTAACAAAAATGCTGACTTTGAAAGCAAGCTTTCTGTATCAAGCTTTTTGTATCCATTAGTACTAGCAAATCCACTCTGTACTTAAAAAAAACATACTGTCACAATAGGTTGGTGGTTGGTCATACTTGTTTTCTTAAAAAAAAAAAAAAAACATTTTAATGCAGATGTATTGCCCCTTTTCAACCTGCCAATTTATAGACAATAAGCACCACAAGTACTATTTTGTGCACTAAATACATAGACACATATGCATAACATGAAATGTAAGGTTTTTTTTTTTTTTGGTGCCGCTGCTCAAGACGGTCCCTTGTTCTCTGACATAACTTTGAAATCACATTCACTTTGTCATGGTGTAAGTTATGGCATGATGTTAAACTCAATTCCACTGTTTGAATTCTAAACCTAAGCAAAATGTTTTAGCAAATGTTTGTATTATTATTATTATTATTATTATCATTATGTGAAAACAACTTGTCTCTCTAACTTCAGGAGATCTGAGGATTGTAATGTTGGGAATGACCGGAGCTGGAAAGAGTGCAACAGGAAACACCATCCTGGGCAGAGATGAGTTTCAAGTGGAGTTTAGTCCAGAGTCAGTTACTCAACAATCAGAGAAAAAAATTATGAAAAGAGGTAACAGGTTCATCACAATAATCGACACTCCAGGCCTGCAGGATACATCAGCACAAAAACATGAAGTGAAGGCTGAAATAGAGAAGTGCATGAGCATGTCTGCTCCTGGTCCTCATGTGTTTCTGCTGGTCATCAGACTGGATGTGAGACTGACGGAGGAAGTGATGAACACAGTCAAATGGATTCAGGAGAACTTTGGAGAAGATGCAGCACGTCACACCATCATTGTGTTCACTCACGTTGATTCACTGAGGGGTAGACCACTGAAAGAACGCATAGAAGAGAATTCAGACCTACGGCAGTTTGTACTGACCTGTGGCGGCAGATATCATGCGTTCAACAATCAGGACAGAAGCAATCAAAATCAAGTCAGTACGCTGCTGGATAAGATGGATGATTTGGTGCTGAAAAATGCAGGGAAGTTCTACAGTAATGAGATGTATAAAGCAGCCCAGAGAAAGCTTAACTTGTGGAAAACTGCAATTGCTGTAGGAGTAGTTTGTGGGGTAGTCGTAGTTGTAGCTAAATGGAAAAAATCTGAAAAGTAAAATGAAATTTTAACACGAGGTTTTCAACTGTTGTCATTTTATGACATTTAATGTATCACCACAGCATTAAAAAATCCTTATATTAAAAAGTGTGTGTGTGTGTGTGTGTGTGTGTGTGTGTGTGTGTGTGTATATATATATATATATATATATAAAATTAAAATTTAACTAAAATGAAAACATGTTCTGCTCAGAAAACATAAATCAGGGAAGTTTTGAAAAATGGAGTGATTTGCAACACCATCAGTTTTAATAATGAAAAATGAGCTACATGGGATGAAATCATTATAAATCATGATTATTACTAACTCGTAAGCTGACAGTGCTTTAGACACTTCTCAATAATATCTGTGTTACATTTATGTTTTACACTCAAATTTTTAACATGATTGTACAACAAAACCTGTAAATATTGTGGCTGAGTATTAGAGGGAGCCAAAACCCAGAAAAAGCTAAACCCAATATTTATCATAGCTGTGGGAGTGATTAATATACTGACTGTTGTTGTTGTTGTTTTATATCCCTTAGCCAATGTGTTGTGTATTTGATTAAGCATTCTTTTCTCTTTATGGAATAAAATGTTTTAAAGAAAAAAAAAAAAAAAAAAAAAGGTATTTAATTAACATAATAAGTACATAAATTAAAATGTAAAAAGTGGTGTTTTACAGTTTAGGAGGTTACAGAGAGTAAACTACAACAATACTACATTCATAGTTTCCATGTTATACTTGCAAAATATTTTAAAAGTATTTTTCTCTTTTCATTTTAATGTAAGAAAGAGCAATTGCCTGTAGAGAAATTAAAACCAGCATATAAATGCAGCTATAGTAAACAAAATGTAATGAATTTACATTTCAACTAGTTTTTTTGTTATTAAACAAGTTTCAACTGAAATGTTCTCCCAAAGGTCGTCACCAATTCAAAAAAAAAACAAAAACAATGATATTTATTATAACAAGTAAACACAATTTTGATGTGCTTGCTTATAACTTATAAAAATGATGATGTGATTTTTTTACAGATCACCTTATTATTTTACTGATTAATGATCTTGGCATTAGCAGTGCTCTCTCTTTCTCATTCTGTGTAAATGACAAATAAATAGACAAGGCTTGGTTATCTCTTTTTATTCGAATAGTCAATTTGAGTTTGTTCATAAAGTCTGTTTCATGGCAATTCAAGGTGCTTTACACAGTTATTCTTTTTAAAAAGTCACTCTATTATCTTTAAAATAAAACATAATAAAATGTAAGACAGGAAATGATAAATAAATGACAATACAGCAATCAAAAAGCTGTGTTTCAGCATCATTACTCCAGTCTTCAGTGTCACATGATCTATACATGATCAATTCTAACATGCTGATTTGCTTTGCAGTGATTTTGTGTTATTTTCCAGGACTCGCATGATGCAAAGATAATTAAAAAGAACAGCATTTATTTAATGCATCTTTGCTGAAAATCTTAATTTCTTAAAGAAAAAAAAATAAATGACTGACCCTTCAACAGTTTTATAGAGTAGTATAAAAGGACAGTTTCTACTCATTGAAATGATACTGCTGCCATTATTGCTGCTCCCACTGCAACAATAGCTGCTGTTGTGGCTGCTGCGGTTCCTCTGCCCCCCATAGCTACTACTCCTGTTCCACTGATTGCTGCTGCTGCAGCTGCTGCTGCCAGTGCTATCTTTCCAGTATCTCTCACCTTCTGCTCATTTTTAATCTTCCCTTGGGCTGCTTCATACATGGCTTTAGTGTAGTGCTTCCTTCCATTAAAATGGACCATATTTTCTATCTTTTTCAGCAGTTCTGTCACCTGTTCTCGATTATTCCTGCTCTCATTGCAGAACGAGTGATACCTGCCACAGCATGACTGAATTAGCTGCTTTAGCTCATTGCTTTTGCTGATATATTCTTCTAGAGGTATGCCCTTCAGTGCATCAGCATGAGTAAATAAGATGATGGTGTACTTCGCAGCATCTTCTCCAAAGTTCTTCCGAATCCATTTCACAGCATTTTTCTCCTCCTCTGTAAATTTCACACCCAATGTCAAAACCAGAAGGAACACATGAGGACCGGGAGCAGCCAGTGACATACAATCCTCTGTGACAATCTGTATTGCTTTATTACTGACCGAAGTATCAAACAGACCAGGACAGTCAATAACTGATACAGTTTTTCCATTCACAACTGCTTCTTGTTTCTCACATTGTGTTGTAACTGACCGTATTGAGCTCCTCACTTTAAACGCATTTCTGTTTAGGATGTTGTTTCCTGATGCGCTTTTTCCTGATCCAGATTTACCAAGCAACACAAGCCTCAGATTTGCTAGAACATAAAATAATTTTGGTTGGAATAAATCGTATTTATTGCATGTTTTTAAACTCCATCAATTTATTGCTCCCTCCATCCTTTTTTAGTCTTTCCTTTGGTCTTCCTTCATATAAAATAGGGCATTGATCGTTTTCAGTAGTCAACATTTGAACCTTCATTCAAATGATCAACTTTTTGATTATTATTAAATAATCAACATCAAAACCTTTTATCAAAGTTTTCCTAAAACCAAAACAATACCCGTTCTTGACTTAGGACAACTTTGATTACATTTTTTTTTTTTTTTTTTTTTTTTGATCTACTTCAAATGTTGATTACTGTATAATAATCATGAAAACTGTTTCCACATTGTGATTCCACAATTGATATTTATATATATATATATATATATATATATGTATTACAGCTGTCAAACGATTAACCATGATTAATCACATTCAAAATAAAAGATTATGATGACATACTATATGTGTGTTTACACACACCTACATGCATATATTAAAAAACTAATTTATATATATATATATATATATATATATATATACATACACACACACACGTATACAATTTAGACTATAAATAAATATACATATTTTATATATCAGACATATAGTATGTAAACAAACTTTTATTTTGGATGCAATTAATCACAAATTGTTTGACAGCACTAATAATATATATAATAATATATATATATACAGTATATACATACACATATACATGCATACAGTATTTTTGTCACAGTACTATTTATAAGACTGTATTAGCAATAGCATATATGCACAGCCTCACATTAATAGACAGGTAAATAACAGTGTCAATACGTAGTTTATCCATGATAAAACAACAGCAAAAATTAATACATTTTCTGTTAACACAATCTGTCAGATTATGATTATACTATCAGCCTATGTTGATCAGCCTATGCCCATTTTCTCAAGATTTCAAGACAATGCTTTTGGAGGCTGATAAAATTCTGACAGCAATTTTTTTTTTTACCATGTAAAAGGTTAGTCACCTCAAGCTCATTTTGGTTGAGTTGTTTTTCACATGTGCTGTATTACATTGTTTCCATCAGTTCAAATACATCATTTAAAAGTGTATAGAAACTATTACATGTTATGCAGGTTTTAGCCTACTTGTACATTTACCTGTCATTTCTCGATCTTGTCTTTGTATCAGTCTCTACCTGCAAAACACCTAAATGGAATGAGAAGAACTATTACTGATCGCAGCTCCGGCTTAGCAGACATACAGAGGATATTAATGTTTTTATCTATGCATTGTTGTACCTGATATGCTCCTCCAGGGTTGGTTCTGTGGACAAAGCAAATTAATTATATTTGTTCAATCGAAAGTCACACAGCAGATACAGTCTGCTGTGAGCAAAGAGCAGGAAGAAGAAACTATAGCAATCTTAAGTCCTGAAAGTATGCAGTCACGCCTAGGGAAGATGGTAATGAAGCTAGAGTTTGTTTAGAGTACCTCACTGTGCTTATTTGCCTTAAGGCCAATAAAGGTTTATATATTTTCTGCAAAGGTTGTTTTGCAAGTTAAGGCAGAAGGGGCCATAAAGCAGACTTTTACTAAAATCAATATAATGCACTAAAACAACATGTAACAGCAAATGTATTTATAAGTTTATAAGACTTCATATAGTGGTATGAGCAACATCCATCAATAATCACACTAGATGTCAATTACAGGCTTAAGTTATTTCTGAGAGTATGCTAATTTCACATATAAAAACAAAACAGAACATTACAGGCTACATTACTAAGAAATAGAAAGAAATTACACTTCATTTAATTTACTCTACTAATGCAATTGTATGCAACGCATTCTGGGAACTCCATTGGCCAGGTAATTATTAAATTAGTCACAATTAAATGAACTTCGATTTAACAGAAATTAATTCGCATGTTAAACAATTGTGTTGCTTTAGCTAATTTTAACCAAGTAAATTTGAACAAGCAGCAAAAACAAAATCAATTTTAGCATTCACATTATTCCTGACCATAGTTAAAAAAAAAATAATTACATGTATTGGAAGAATATCCGGGCATGAAATGTAAACTTACAGATGAGTAAAGATGTCATTTGTTTCATGATTGTTCATCATGCAGGTTTATATCAGTTTAAAGTGAATGCATCAGTTCAGAGAAGGACAATCAATGCAAAGCAAAAAAAAAACAGGTGACATTCAGCTTGAAACAGGAATGTGCCTGTAGAACACATTTGATTGACAGTGTAATTAAAAGCATTTTTGTAAGCTAAAGAAAAAATATATATTTCCGCAAAAATGTTTACAGGATCAAGAAAGAAAAAAAAGAAAGTAAAACAGGAATGTGCAGAAAATTAAGGTTAAGGTTAAGATTGTGAAAGTGTTCTCTTTATTTAATGTTTCTTTGGTTCTCTTGCATCTCAACACATTGCTTTGATTTTCTTTGTGCATGCCTGCTTGTTTCCATTGGTCACACCCTCTTGTTTGGCCCAGGTGTTCATCACTAATGCACAATCCTCATTTAATTAGTCACTTAATTGTTTCATTAATTTTAACTCTTTGAAGACTTTTGGTTTTGAGTAGTACTGACTTGGGATTTAACTTGAGACTTGCTTGTGACTTGGAAGGAATGACCTCTGGTGAATACAAAAAAAAAAAGAAATCAAGGCCCAATAGCTAAAGCACTCATCGTGATAATGAGGAAAAAACATTGAAAAAACATAATAATTTTTACCAAAAAAAAAAAAAAATAAAAAATAAAAAATAATATATATATATATATATAAAATACAGATTGTGTCAAAGCAGCCTTACAAAGTTAAACAGAAAAATTGTTTCAATGCAAACAAAATTCAATTCTGCTGTAAAGCAGCTCTAAAAAGAGGACAATAGTCAAAAGTCCATTTTTCAGACAGTCAGTTTATCACTGATTTAGTATGGATGCATATGAAATGCTTATGAAAGAAAAATTCAATTATATAATTTACATTTGCCATTTCATACAATAGTTTAATATGCAAATCAAAAATGTATATTAATGCTTTAGAAGCGGTCAAATTAAAAGGAAAATGTATTACCCAGATTGATTAGATGTTTTACATGTCCAAGCAAAAACTGTAGCAAAATTATAAATTAAATGGTGTTTTTCCTAAATGCATTTAGACTTTCGGACAGGAGACATGAGATTGTATTTTCATCATAATACCACATGATAATCGTAGCAACATGCTGTGAGAATTCCAGAATGCATTCTGGGCCAAATGTGCAGCAAAAGGGTAGCAAAATGTTGATTTAAATGTTTTTTTTATTTTTTCTGCTTAAATGCATTCACACTTACATGACATTTTCAATTGCATTTTCATAAAAAAACTCAGCGGTGAATTTGAAAATATATATATATACATACTTTTCATTTTTATTTATCAGTTACGCATGTTGACAATAATATCTTCAACACTGTCTATGATATGACTTTCAAAATTTGAATGTTGAGATGTTATTTTCAATCGATTCACAATGTGATTTTCGGCAATCAAGATATGCCAGCAACAGCACATTTTCCGCTTGGGCAAGCGGTCCGCGGACAGCTTACCTCGCCAATGAAATCACGTGCATAACTACAAAGCTCAATAAACTAACTTTATTAAGCGTGCTGAACAACCACCCAATAAAGCATTTCAATAATCTATCCTGGAGGTCATGAACGCATGAATTAACGTTTCTGCATTTGACATTGAGAGCATAGGTTGTAATTTCGATATGTTTTTAAGATGGAAAAATGCTGTTTTGCAATCAATAAATCTGAGTGTAAACAGAGAGATGTTGAGTTAGGTGAAACCTGGTAAGGCCTGTTGTGTCATGTTGCAGAGCCCCGCCTTGATGTAATGATTGACAGGTCAGGGACGTGATCAGCTCGGAATCCATTTTCAAATTAATTGCACGGTTTTTAATGAAAATGCAGTTGAAGTGTCACATATGTAAGTGTCAATGCATTTAAGAAAAAATAAAAGACATTTAAATCAGCATTTTGTTACCCTTTTATTGCACCTTTGGCACAGAATGCATTCTGGAATTCTCACAGCATGTTGCTACAATTATCAGAATCAGAAAGAGCTTTATTGCCAAGTATGCTTGCGCATACAAGGAATTTGTTTTAGTTACATTAGCTTCCAGTGTACATAGACAACAACAACACAGACAATAAAAAATAAATAAGGATAATATGAGAATAGAAAAATACACATATGGAAATATAAATAGACAAAAAATATATAGAAAAATAGATTAAGAAATAAGTGGCATATACAGTTGTGCTATTGATGATTGATGAAGGTTATTGCACATATTTTTATTGCACAATGGGGTGAACATTTAGCTGTTCATAAGGTGGATTGCCTGGGGGAAAAAACTGTTCTTGTGCCTGGTCGTCCTGGTATTGGGGGCTCTGTAGCACCGGCCAGATGGCAAAAGTTCAAAGAGGGGATGGCTTGGATGTGAGGGATCCAGGGTGATTTTCTGAGCTCTTTTCCTTACTCTGGATGTATACAGTTCTTGAAGGGTGGGCAGAGGAGCACCAATAATCCTCTCTGCAGTCCGAACTGTTTTCTGTAATCTTCTGATGTCTGATTTTGTAGCTGAGACAAACCAGACAGTTATTGATGTGCACAGAACAGACTCAAAGACGGCTGAGTAGAACTGTTTCAGCAACTCCTGTGGTAGGTTGAACTTCTTCAGCTGGCGAAGGAAGAAGATCCTTCAGATCCTTCAGATCCTGGGAGATGAAAGATCCTCTGGAACTTAAATGTCTCCACTGTAGCCACAGTGCTGTCCATGATGGTGAGTGGGGAAAGTGCAGGAGGGTTCCTTCTGAAGTCCACTATCATCTCTATAGTTTTGAGCGTGTTGAGCTCCAGGTTGTTATGACTGCACCAGACAGCCAGCTCTTTAACCTCCTGTCTGTAGGCAGACTCGTCACCGTCCTGAATGAGGCCGATGAGTGTGGTGTCATCTGCAAACTTCAGGAGCTTGACAGAGGAGTCTTTAGAGGTGCAATCATTGGTGTAGAGGGAGAAGAGCAGAGGGGAGAGAACACAACCCTGAGGGGTGCCAGTGTTGGTGGTGCGGCTGCTTGACATGAATTTCCCCGTTCTCACCAGCTGTTGCCTATCTGTCAGAAAGCTGTTGATCCATTGACAGATAGGGCTAGGAATTGAGAGCTGGTTCAGTTTGGTTTGGAGGAGTGTAGGAATGATGGTGTTAAAAGCTGAACTGATGTTCACAAACAGGATCCTCACGTAAGTCCCTGGCTGGTCCAGATGTTGCAGGATGTAATGTAATCCCATGTTGACTACATCATCCACGGATCGGTTTGCTCGGTAAGCAAACTGCAGGGGGTCCAGTAAGGGTCCAGTGATGTCCTTCAGATAAGCCAGAAGCAGTTTTCAAGCTGGTATTATGATGAAAAAGCAGTTCCATGTGTCCTGTCCTTCAGTTTAAATGCATTTAGGAAAAACACCATTTAAATGATAATTTTACTACAGTTTTTGCTTGGACATGTAAAACATTTAATCAATTTGGGTAATACATTTTCCTTTTAATTTTTCTACTTATAAAGAGTTAAAATATATTTTTTTGATTAAAACGAGTGTAGGAAATGACAAAGGTAAATTATATAATTGAATTTTCATTTTAATTTTGCGCTAAATATTGCACATTTGTATTTGGAAAATGTATAGGGCCAATGAAAGTTTGATATATTTTCTGCAAATGTTGTTTTGCAAGTTAAGGCAGAAAAGACCAGAAAGCAGACTTTTACTAAAATTGATATAATGCACTAAAACAGCATGCCCCTTAAAATGCGTTTATAAGTTTATAAGACTTCATATAGTGGTATGAGCAACATCCATCAATAATCACACTAGATGTCAATTACAGGCTTAAGTTATTTCTGAGAGTATGCTAATTTCACATATAAAAACAAAACAGAACATTACAGGCTACATTACTAAGAAATAGAAAGAAATTACACTTCATTTAATTTACTCTACTAATGCAATTGTATGCAACGCATTCTGGGAACTCCATTGGCCAGGTAATTATTAAATTAGTCACAATTAAATGAACTTTCGATTTAACAGAAATTAAGTCACATGTTAAACAATTGTGTTGCTTTAGCTAATTTTAACCAAGTAAATTTGAACAAGGAGCAAAAACAAAATTTATTTTAGCATTCACATTATTCCTGACCATAGTTACAAAAATAATTACATGTATTGGAAGAATATCCGGGCATGAAATGTAAACTTACAGATGAGTAAAGATGTCATTTGTTTCATGATTGTTCATCATGCAGGTTTATATCAGTTTAAAGTGAATGCATCAGTTCAGAGAAGGACAATCAATGCAAAGCAAAAAAAAAACAGGTGACATTCAGCTTGAAACAGGAATGTGCCTGTAGAACACATTTGATTGACAGTGTAATTAAAAGCATTTTTGTAAGCTAAAGAAAAAATATATATTTCCCACACATCAGAAACCGCAAAAATGTTTACAGGATCAAGAAAGAAAAAAAAGAAAGTAAAACAGGAATGTGCAGAAGATTAAGGTTAAGGTTAAGATTGTGAAAGTGTTCTCTTTATTTAATGTTTCTTTGGTTGTCTTGCATCTTAACACATTGCTTTGATTTTCTTTGTGCATGCCTGCTTGTTTCCATTGGTCACACCCTCTTGTTTGGCCCAGGTGTTCATCACTAATGCACAATCATCATTTAATTAGTCACTTAATTATTAGGAAAAACACCATTAAATGATAATTTTGCTACAGTTTTTGCTTGGACATGTAAAACATTTAATCAATTTGGGTAATACATTTTCCTGTAATGCATATGTTTTTGATTTGCATATTAAAACTAGGAAATGGCAAATGTAAATTATATAACTGCATTTTAATTTTGCACTAAATGTTGCATATATGTATTGGATATGTATATGTATATTTAAATACAGAAATACATTGCCATTTTGCATATCTGTTTGTTTGGCTGACTATATCAGCACCTATGCATTTGAAAGACACTGTTATGCTGATGAGATCAAGACTGGGAATGTTCTGGATACGGGGGTTGATTTCCTGTATTGTCTTTAGAAGAGGTCACTTCTGTAAGGTGAAATCTGGGGCTCTGAGAAGTGGCTCTGACATCAGTGCTGTCTTGATCAATTGGAAAGCCTCTTATGTTTCAGGGGTCCACTGCACCTTCTTGCGCCAACCCCAAAAAGGCTCGTACCTGTGATTTTGTAAAAGGTCTTGGGGCATTCCTTACGGCCTCTACATTGTTCTGCTGGGGCTGTACCAAACCTCTTCCCACCGTGAATCCCAAATACATACAGATAGGGCAAGGTGACATTTGCAGAGGTTGGCGGTCAGTCCAGCCTATCTTATTTCCGTGAGCACCCTCCGCAGATGTTCCAGATGTTCCTCCCATGTCTCTGAGTGGACTACGACATCGTCAGAGTAGGCGGCGGCATAGGCCTGATGGGGACGCAGGAGGATGTCCATGAGCCGCAGAAATAAGGCTGGGGCTCCACGGGGGCCGAAGGGATGGGTCCGGTACTGCCAGTGGCCACTGGGGGTAGAGAAAGCAGTTTTTGGTTTAGAACTTTCAGATAATCATACCTGCCAGTAGACCTTGGTGAGGCCGAGGGTGGAAATGAACCGGGCCCTTCCCAGATGATCCAGCCGAGGCATGGGGTATTCGTCAAATTCCGATACATCATTCAGACAGCGGAAGTCATTGCAGAAACGGAGGGTGCCGTCCGGCTTGGGGATCATGACGACTGGGCTGGACCATGGGCTGTGAGATGGTTCAATCACCCCTAACTTCAGCATGTCTTTCACCTCTTCCTCAATAGCCTTCCGACGAGCCTCTGGGACACTGGTGGTGTCCGAATCTCGTGCTGGATAATGTTGGTCTGGCCGGGATGAGTGAAAAACACATCAGAGAACTGGCCAACCAGGTGTTGGAGCTCCTTCTTTTGACCGGCTGCCAGCTGGGGAATTATATCCA
The DNA here is from genome assembly GCA_033026305.1 of Cirrhinus molitorella. NCBI lineage: Eukaryota > Metazoa > Chordata > Actinopteri > Cypriniformes > Cyprinidae > Cirrhinus > Cirrhinus molitorella. Next base: position 44,704,713 of record CM065120.1, read on the forward strand.
CAACCACAGGTTTGGTGGTCGAAAACGCTGTGAGCTGGTCTCTGGTTCCCACCCACCTTTTCAAAAGATTGATGTGATATAACTGGTCTTCCTTGCATCTTCCAGGTTGTCGCAATCGGTAAGTTACTGGGCCGACTTTCTCCACGACCGTGTATGGGCCTTGCCAGGTGGCGAGGAACTTACAGGCAGCGGTGGAGACCAGGACCATGACTCGATCCCTGGGCTGGAACTCTCGTGGCTGGGCGGCGTGGTTATAATGCTTTTGTTGGGCTTGTTGAGCCTTCGTCAGGTGCTCCCAGACTAACGGCATGACTCGGTCGAGCCTTTCCCTCATCTCCTTGATGTGCTCGACCACTGATCGATGAGTTGCCGGCTGCTGCTCCTAGGCTTTTTGGCCACATCCAGGAGGCCCCGGGGCTGTCGGACAAACAGAAGCTCGAAGGGGGTGAAACCAGTGGAGGCCTGGGGTACTTCTCTGATGCCAAACAGGACTGTTCTCTAGACACAGGGACATAGGACATAAGGACATAGGGTAGCATCAGGTCCCAGTCACGTCGATCTTCAGCGGCCAACCACCTCAGCATCTGTTTCAGAGTTTGGTTGAAGCGTTCCACCAGGCAGTCCGTCTGAGGATGGTACATGGTCGTCCATAATTGTTTCACCCCCAGCAGCTGGCAGAGGTCAGCCATTAGCCGGGACATAAATGGAGTACCTTGATTGGTCAGTATCTCTTTGGAGATGCCGACTCAGCTGGAGAGGAGGAACAGCTCATTGGCAATGGCTTTGGCTGTCGCCTTCCTCAGGGGAATGGCCTCTGGATACCGGTTGCATAGTCGATGATCACCAAGATGTGTTCGTGTCCACGGGCAGACTTCTGCAATGGCCCCACCAGATCCATCCCGATGTGCTCGAAGGGAACGCCGATGATGGGTACCGGTATCAGCGGACTGGGAGGAGGAGTACATGGCCACCAGCCTGTGTATCAGTTGCGAGATGCCCTCCGGCGTGCGTCGTTCCTAGAGCACCCTCCAGGGAAAAGGCGGCGCTCTCTCCCCAGCGTCCAGCTGTTTAGCGGTATCCGCCAACTCGGCAGCCTCGATCAGTTCCAGAACGGTGGTGGGGTTCCGCATTCCCACGGCTTGTCGATGTGATTGGGCAAGAGCTCGCAGCAGCTTGTCAACCACCACCCGCTCTACTACCTGCCCAATGGTCGGTGTTCCCTCCAGCCACCAGTCCTGCACGAGCCTCATCAGTTTGGCAGCTTGGGCACGTGCAGGCAGCTTGGCTTTATATTCCCATTCGTGGAACAATTGGGCTGTGCATATCGGTGGCAGCCCCATTCGGGCTAGGATTTCTCTCTTTACGGCTTCATATTGGTCCATCATCTTGAGTGGCAGCATAAAATAAGCCCACTGTGCCTCTCTGGTCAGTAGAGGAGCCAGCGCCTGTGCCCAATCATCCGGTTGCCATCCTTCAGCTGTAGTGGTACTCTCGAACATTTGTAGAAACGCCTCTACATCGTCGTGAGGAGTCATCTTTGGCAACAGCTGGGTGGCTCGTGTGCGGGGATCCGGCAAGGGTGTTCGCTGGGCAACGGCGATACAGATGGTGGCAAGCTCTTGTTCTGTCTCGCCCTGGTGGGTGGCTAGATGTTCCACTATTTGCTGCTGGCGGATGCTCACTTCGGTCAAACGCTGGAGGATTTAATCCATGTTGGGGGGAGGAGCGTGCGCCTAAGCAGAGCGGGAAACAAAGAGAAGGGGGAAAAAAACAGGTGAGCCAAAGTGAGATCGTTTGCCGGTGATTCTTCACTAACTTGCCCACATTCTCCACCACTGTCATGGGGTGAAGAATCACTCGACACAATGATTGTAACAGAAAGGCCCCGGAGGGTAGATTTATTTAAAAAAGAAAGCAAACAGTAGGATTGAGGGGAGTCCACGTGGCAGTCTTGGCGGGGAGTGAGGTTCTTCAGGTCCCCGGTGACAGGAGTGCTCGTGGGAGAGGTGAATCTTGTGAGTGAGTTCCCAGTGGTCACACACTGCTGTCTGGAGAGAAGGGAAGAGAGAAAGAGACACGTCAGTACAGCCGTGAGCGTCTCAAGGAGGCCTTTTCTATCTGTGGCTGTGCTTCTTCTGTTTAAATCCCTCTCTCCAGACGAGCATCAGGTGTGCGTGCTCAGGCGGTGATGAGTAGGGGGCGGTGCTCCTTGTTAGTTTCCAGGACGACACGGATGATCCTTCGGGATGTACAGAAAATACAGGATCTATTGCTGTTGTTTTACAAGGCTGTTATAATCAGTAAAGGAAAAATAACTCTGATCAGACCCTAGGTGAAATAATGATGATGTTAAAACATAACCATGATCACCTGACAACTTCTGCTCTTGGTTTGTGTGGCTGTTTTTACATAGATACAGCAGCCAAACAAAATCTAATATTAAAGATATAAGGGTCAAGATCCCAACTAATGCAGACACTGACCACTATAACGATTGCTTAAAAATGTCAAAGCACATAGTTTGTCATAGCTGTTAAATTTAGGTAATCTTTACTCAAATATATAGGATAGAATCTACCCAAACAAAGTGAGTGCAAATTCTTACCTCTTTTACTCTAATTTATTGGGTAGATTCTATAGGTTGTTTTTTTACAGTGTACCCTTTTATTGCACCTTTGGCACAGAATGCATTCTGGAATTCTCACAGCATTTTGCTACAATTATCACATGGTATTATGATGAAAATGCAGTTCCATGTGTCCTATCCTTCAGTTTAAATACATTTACAAAAAACACCATTTAAATTATAATTTTACATTTACATTTACATTTAGACATTTGGCAGACGCTTTTATCCAAAGCGACTTACAGTTGGGAGGACATAGAGCGATTCTTCTTAAGGAGACAAACAGACACAGGCAGTGCTCATAATACTAGATTTCAAGTGTTGCTTCAAACATGTACAAGCTAGAAAGGAGAGGAAAAAGATTTTTATTTTATTTTTTTATGGTAAAACCAAATAGAGTTGAAAGAGATGAGTTTTAAGCTGTCGCTTGAAGCTTGTCAGGGAATCAGCATTCCGGATAGGGGTAGGAAGATCGTTCCACCAGCCAGGAACAGTAAAAGAAAATGTTCTGGATAGTGATTTCGCACCCCTCTGTGATGGTACCATGAGGCGTCGCTCACTAGCAGATCTCAGACTTCTGGAGGGGGTGTAGATTCGCAATAGCGAGAGTCAGAGTCTTGAACTTGATACGAGCTGCAATTGGTAGCCAGTGCAAGGAGATAAGGAGAGGTGTAACATGGGCTCTTTTGGGCTCGTTGAAGACCAGCCGTGCTGCTGCATTCTGAATCATCTGTAGAGGTTTGATTGTGCATGATGGAAGACCGGCCAAAAGACCATTGCAGTAGTCCAGTCTGGAGATGACAAGGGCCTGGACAAGAAGTTGTGTAGCCTGCTCTGTTAGAAAGGGCCTGATCTTTCTAATGTTGTGCAATGCAAACCTGCAAGACCGAGTAGTCTTTGCAATATGATCTTTAAATGATAATTGGTCGTCAAAGATTACACCCAGATTTCTGATTGAGTTTGAAGAGGTGATTGTGGAAGAGCCTAGCTGGATGGTGAACCCATGCTGTGGGGTAGGAGTGCAAGGAAAAACAAGAAGCTCAGTTTTTGCCAAGTTGAGCTGGAGGTGATGTTCTTTCATCCACGTTGAGATGTCCTCCAAGTAGCCTGAGATCCGTGCAGGTACTGTTGGATCATCTGGTTGGAATGAAAGATAGAGTTGTGTGTCATCAGCATAGCAGTGGTAAGGGAAGCCATGTGACTCTATGATGGGACCCAGTGATGTAGTGTATATGGAGAAGAGGAGAGGACCAAGAACTGATCCCTGAGGAACCCCAGTGATCAGTTGATGTGTTTTGGATACCTCTCCTCCCCAGGCTACCGTGAACGACCTACCGGTGAGATAGGATTCAAACCAGCGAAGTGGAGTTCCTGTGATGCCCAGCGATGAGAGGGTGGACAGGAGGATCTGATGATTGACAGTGTCAAAAGCAGCAGATAAATCAAGCAGAATTAGAACTGATGATTTAGCATTAGCTTTTGCTGTCCGCAAGGCTTCAGTAACTCACAGTAGTGCAGTCTCAGTTGAATGGCCACTCCTGAAGCCTGACTGGTTAGGATCCAGTAAGTTGTTCTGTGAAAGATGTTGTAGGGTGGCTGGAAAGGAGAAGTTTTGATACTTCTGCCTCAGTGAGGGGAGAGAAGGAGAAAGCGAGAGTGTTCGAAGTGGCTGTGGTTGGTTGTAGGTCATGTGTATGTGGGGCTAAGAATTGTTTGCTGATTGTTCTAGTTTTGTCTGTGAAGAATTTTGCAAAATCATCAGCTGTTAGTGTAGTGGTGGGTGGTGGTGGAGGGGGACAGAGGAGAGAGTTAAATGTTTTGAAGAGATTACGTGTGTCTGAAGCTCTATTGATCTTGTTATGATAATATGAGGATTTGGCAGTGTGGAGTTGATTAGAAAAAGCTGAAAGCAATGACTGGTAAACAGTCAGGTCAGATGGGTTTTTAGATTTGCACCATTTTCTTTCTGCTGCCCTGAGTTTGGACCGATGTTCACGAAGAACATCAGTTAGCCAGGGGTTAGAGGGGGTAGCCCGTGCTGGCCTGGAGGAAAGAGGACAGATATCGTCGAGACAAGACGTTAAGGTGTAGCACAAGGTGTCAGTGGCTGCATTCACATCCAGAGATGAGAAATGAATAGGTGAGGGAAGAGAGGAGGAAAGTACAGAGGAAAAGTGTGAGGGTGAAAGGGAGCGTAGGTTTCGTCTAAAAGTAACCGGTAGAGGGGTTGGTGATGTATAGGTTGAAAGATGAATAGTGAATGTGATGAGGAAATGGTCGGAGTCGTGTAGGGGTTTGACCAAAATGTTGTCAGCGATACAATTGCGAGTATAAATTAAGTCAAGTTGGTTGCCAGATTTGTGAGTTCTCGTAGTGGTAAAGTGCTTGAGATCAAATGAAGCAAGAAGTGAGCGGAAGTCTGTAGCATAAGGCTTGTTAAGATGAATATTGAAATCACCAAAGACCAAAAGTGGACTGCCATCTTCTGGAAAAGAGGATAAAAACCCATCCAACTCTTCCAGAAAGGTGCTTAGAATTTGGCCAGGAGGACAGTAAATGACCACAACCTGGAGTTTTACAGGAGTTGTGACTGTTATTGCATATAACAGTCGTTATATGCAGAGTTGTGACCAGTGCCCCCACCCCGCCCAGCCTGACGCGGCGTGTGAGTTAAAGTGAAATTCTTAGAAAGAGCAGCAGGGGTTGCAGAGTCTTCTGGACAAATCCAGGTCTCGGTCAAGCCCAAGATGCTAAGATCAGATTGTAGGGAATAGGCAGAAATGAAGTCTGCTTTGTTAACAGCAGACTGACAGTTCCAGAGGCCAACAGAAAAAGCAAGAGGTGGAGTAGAGGATGTAGCAATAGGACGTAGGTTAGCTAGATTGCGATGCCGTTTGCATGAGGAGTTAGTGCGTGGTTGAGAGACAACGGGAATATAGTGAAAACACATGCTAGAAGTGAAAGGCAAATGAGAGGAGGGAAGGAAAAAAGGAAATACTTAAGTGCGTTGCCGGTTTCGTTGCTCGGTTAAAGTCACGCAGGGGAAAAGTCGCAGGTCTTTACTCTCGTCGGTCTTCACGTGAGGAGGCTGAACGCGAGGGCTGAACGCTTCCGCTGACGCTTCGGCATCAGCTCTCCAATAGCAGTAAAATGTGCAACCAACGACAATTAGGGGGAAAAAGGTGCCTCCGCCTACTTACTTAATTCACCCGAAAGCAAGGCAAATGTCTCAAATCGAAAGTACACAGACACACTTAATTGCTTGCAGGAAGGGAGCAATAACAATAACAATAGCTTCGTTTCGCCGACGGCTTACTAGTCTAATTTTAATAAGTGCTATCAAAACTACAATTTCAAATGAAACCACAATAACACAAAAATGTACACAACGAAAAAGTATAGCTCTAGCAGCAACTTGCAAAGTACACAACTCTTACTGAAATAAAGTATTACGCAACACTTAGGCTTTGCGCACTGAGGTTGTTTCCTTCTCCGTGAATAAGTCGCTTCTCCCTTTTTTTGCTACAGTTTTGTAAATGTAAAACATTTAATCAATTTGGGTAATACATTTTCCTTTAAATTTTTCTACTTATAAAGAGTTAAACTATTTTTTTGATTAAAAAAAGTGTAGGAAATGGCAAAGGTAAATTTTCATTTTCATTTTGCACTAAACATTGCACAAGTTTGATATATTTTCTGCAAATGTTGTTTTGCAAGTTAAGGCAGAAAGGACCAGAAAGCAGACTTTTACTAAAATCAATATAATGCACTAAAACAGCATGCCCCTTAAAATGTGTTTATAAGTTTATAAGACTTCATATAGTGGTATGAGCAACATCCATCAATAATCATACTAGATTATTATGCTAATTTCACATATAAAAACAAAACAGAACATTACAGGCTACATTACTAAGAAATAGAAAGAAATTACACTTCATTTAATTTACTCTACTAACGCAATTGTATGCAACGCATTCTGGGAACTCCATTGGCCAGGTAATTGTTAAATTAGTCACAATTAAATGAACTTCGATTTAACAGAAATTAATTTGCATGTTAAACAATTGTGTTGCTTTAGCTAATTTTAACCAAGTAAATTTGAACAAGCAGCAAAAACAAAATCAATTTTAGCATTCACATTATTCCTGACCATAAAAAAAAAATAATTACATGTATTGGAAGAATATCCGGGCATGAAATGTAAACTTACAGATGAGTAAAGATGTAATTTGTTTCATGATTGTTCATCATGCAGGTTTATATCAGTTTAAAGTGAATGCATCAGTTCAGAAAAGGACAATCAATGCAAAGCAAAAAAAAAAAAAACAGGTGACATTCAGCTTGAAACAGGAATGTGCCTGTAGAACACATTTGATTGACAGTGTAATTAAAAGCATTTTTGTAAGCTAAAGAATAAATATATATTTCCGCAAAAATGTTTACAGGATCAAGAAAGAAAAAAAAGAAAGTAAAACAGGAATGTGCAGAAAATTAAGGTTAAGGTTAAGATTGTGAAAGTGTTCTCTTTATTTAATGTTTCTTTGGTTCTCTTGCATCTCAACACATTGCTTTGATTTTCTTTGTGCATGCCTGCTTGTTTCCATTGGTCACACCCTCTTGTTTGGCCCAGGTGTTCATCACTAATGCACAATCATCATTTAATTAGTCACTTAATTATTAGGAAAAACACCATTAAATGATAATTTTGCTACAGTTTTTGCGTGGACATGTAAACATTTAATCAATTTGGGTAATACATTTTTCTTTTAATTGTGCTACTTATAAAGAGTTAAAACATGTTTTTGATTTGCATATTAAAACTAGGAAATGGCAAATGTAAATTATATAATTGCATTTTCATTTTGCACTAAATGTTGCACATATGTATTGGATATGTATATGTATATTTAAATACAGAAATACATTGCCATTTTGCATATTTCAAATTGAACCATCATATATTTCAACAGGGCATCTTGTTTCATTAATATTTATTATGAATGTCTTAAAAAATGAACTTTAACAACATAAGGGTAGATCCCTTTAACATGAGAAAAGGTAGTGAGGAAAGGAAATGAGAAGCACCCATTATTTCAAAATATTAAGTGTTCCCAAGCAAGCTAATTTGAATATACTTAAAATTCTAAGTAAAAAAAAAAAAGTTAAAAGATGACTCAAAAAGTTAAGGAAACTGTGACTTAGCTCAGAAAAGAATACTCAACATTTATTTTGAGGTCACAAAATCCAGTAAAGCAGGTGTGAAATGGTACATTAACTGGTCAGAATAGCATTAGTATTTAGGCTATACTCCATACCTTAAAACCCACTGATACTTGAAACATGTTCATAAAACAGGAATGCATCTGTTAAGAACATTTGATTGATAGTCATGTTTTCAAAACACAACTGTTACTCAGTTGCCCTTATAAAAATACTTGATTGACAGCTGTGTTTTGAAACATTATAACTTCCTTGTTTTAAATAGTGAATAGAAAATTATTGGTAACACTTTGCAATAAGGGTACGTGAATATTCATGTAATAACACCTAAATTAATACTTAATTCATCACATACTAATGATTATTAAAGTCGTTGACTAATTATGAATTAAGGAAGAGCTATCCTTAACTACGACTGGAGTCATATGGATTCATGCATGAATAATGGCAGCCTTAACTACATGCTAGTACATGTTTGATAGTTAATACTAAATAAATGACTGATCTTGTCTGTTTTAGGTTCTTCTCTTTCCCTTTAAACTCACCCTATTGTGACTTATACACAGATTCAGTCTGCTTGTGTGTATTTTAATATTTATAATAATATTTATAATTTGTTGTCGGCAAAATGCAATGGCGTCTCTTTTTTTCTAGATTTAATGTAAGAAAATTTGTCAGACACTGGTCACGCAACAGCTGAAACCAAGTTTAGCATTTTTACACTAATATTTTATTTTAAATTAATATATTCATCTATCATCCAAACCATTTGTTCTTTGATGAGATGAGTGGAAAATTGGAATTATAAAAAGAGCATTGTATGTTTTGAGTATTAAGAGTATTGTATGTTGTCCTCTAACTTTTTTATATATAGATTATTTATATTTAGCCTAAAGGCCTTAAACTTCTTTAAAGAGGGTTTGAGAATTTGACACATTATGCATATAATTAGTTGTGTTGGTGTTTGGTGAATGAATTTTACTATTGAATATTTTGAATGAATGAATATTTTACTTTTGTACTGTATTCATGGATTGGTCACAGATATATCTTTGTCCTCATCCTGTATGTAATTTTAATTGCTTGAGAAATGGGATCTAGGAATATAACACTTTCTTTCAATGCAGATTATATAGAGAGATGAAAAAAGTATATTTATTTTTTGGAGAACCACATGAGAAAATACAAGGTCATACTAATAATTTAGTAACTGTAATAGGGAGCAGTTTTGCTCAAAATGCAAAGCTTCCTGTATGCTTGTTTCCTAACAAATCTAGTCATATGATAGAAACAAGTTTATGGAGACCATGGGAAGTTGTTTTTTAATAAGGTTCACAAAATCAAATATAAAAAGCATGGGGGAAATGTATCAAATGTGATCTGTGCATTAACATTCAAAAAGAGTTAATTCATTGTTAGATTTTATTCACACAAGCTCAACATTGTACATTATACTTGCACACTGTACAAAGAAACATATGAACTGATTCCTCATGCAGTATTCAACAAAGTGTCTGTTGCTGTTGGTTGGTGTCTGTTGGTGCAGTATGAATTAGCCTTTAAGTACCCTTTTACGGTTTTGCTACTGATAATGCAGCAGCTGCTCCTCCAGCTACTACTGCTGCTAATGCAGTTATTGCAGATACTCTTCCTGAGGCCAATTTCCCTGCAATTGCTGCATATCTCGCTGCTGCTGCTGCCACCGCTGCTACTGCAAGTGAAACTGTGCCTGTTGCGACTCCTGCCTTTGTTGCAACTGTCTCCACTGCTTCTCCTGCAGTGTCAACTACTTTTTCAGCAACTGCTTGCACTGCTTCTCCGGCAGTATCAGCTACTTTTTCAGCAACTGCTTGTACTGCTTCTCCTGCAGTGTCAACTACTTTTTCAGCAACTGGTTGCACTGCTTCTCCTGCAGTATCAGCTACTTTTTCAGCAACTGCTTGCACTGCTTCTCCTGCAGTATCAGCTACTTTTTCAGCAACTGCTTGCACTGCTTCTCCTGCAGTATCAGCTACTTTTTCAGCAACTGTCTGTACTGCTTCTCCTGCAGTATCAGCTACTTTTTCAGCAACTGCTTGTACTGCTTCTCCTGCAGTATCAGCTACTTTTTCAGCAACTGTCTGTACTGCTTCTCCTGCAGTATCAGCTACTTTTTCAGCAACTGTCTGTACTGCTTCTCCTGCAGTATCAGCTACTTTTTCAGCAACTGCTTGCACTGCTTCTCCTGCAGTATCAGCTGTTTTTTCTACCAGTGATTGTACTGCCTCTACTGCAGATACTGCACCTTCTCCTGCAGCTACTGCAGCTTTTTCTACAGCTTCTCCTGCTGCTCTGCCTGTAATTGCTGCTGCTATCTTGCCTGCTATTTTTACTGTCCCTAGAAATCCAATTCCTAGCATTGCAATTGCACATGCGATCTTTACCTTTTTGCTTTTCTGATTTGATTTAAACATCTTAAGAGTGTAATGATTCATTTCATTTTCTTGTATCACTGAGTTGATCTTCTTCAGCAGTTCAGTGACCTGATCTTCATGGTTTCTGTCCTCATTGTTGAATGAGTGATATCTGCCACCAAAGTTATTAACAATTTCCATTAAGTATTTGCTTTTATTGATAAAATCTTCCACAGGTTTTCCCATCAGCTGATCAGCGTGAGTGAACAGAATGATGGTTCGACACAGAGCTTCTTTCCCAAAGTTCTCCTGAATCCATTTCACTGTGTCTCTCTCTTCTTTTGTAAATCTCACACCCAGTTTGATCACCAGCAGAAACACATGAGGACCAGGAGAAGACATCTCCACACACTTTTGTATTTCAGCCTTCAGTTGCTGTTTTTTTATAGTTGTGTTAAATAGTCCTGGAGTATCAATTATAGAGACATTCTTGTCACCCACAGTTCCTTCCTTTTTCTCACACAATTTATTGGTCGATTTTATAAAATCAGCAACTTCAAAAGCCTTCCTGTCCAGGATGGTGTTTCCTGTTGCACTTTTTCCAGATCCCGTTTTACCCAGAAGAACGATCCTCAGATCACACGCTACAAAGAAATATAAACATAAGTTCACACAAATGTGTTCATAACATTTCTGATTCATTTCAAAGATGACCAAATTAATGTCAGGGGAAGTTGTCGGACCTGATGTTTTGTTCCAAAGTTTTAATGATAAAAGTATGATAATATATAAAATATCAATAAATAGTTAAATGATTGTTTAGCCTTCATCAGTCTGGCAGTTTCAACCAATTCTGCTGGTTTAATCTCAACAGCTCAACACAAATAAGTTTTGTTCAGTTTATTTGAAACGTCAATAAGAGATTTTTTTTAATCAATCTAGTGAGACTTCACTATAGTCTATCCTCACAAAATACAAGAAACAACACGTGGCTGAAGCTTATAAAATGTACCTTAAAACTTAACATCTGTATATTAACAGCATACTGTAATATTAATTATATATTTAGCATGGGTTATTGTCCTCCTTAAAATTTCTATAAAATTATTTTCATGGGAGCAAAAAAAAAGTCCACAGTACTGTTACAGAACTCCTAGTCATTTAGAATAAATAAGAAAATCATACAACAAAAATTGCTCAATATTTACTAAAAACACCAAATACAACATATTATTTTACTGTTTTAAATTCAAATGATCAAACCTGAGCACTATGTCTAAAATAATAAAAAGCACTTTAACTGCTCAATTTTCAATTCTATTTAAATTCATTAATCAATAATAAAATGGATTTTTATAGAAGAATTTCTTTTCACAAACCCATATTTGTTGAAATCGTTGTTGTTGTTGTTGTCCCTCAGGTTTCTTTGCCGTCTTCTCTCTAAACTGCACAGAGTCAAAGTGCTTACACCAGTCAAATCCCTTCATTCAAACCATGATCACCTGACTAAAGTCTCCCTGTGAGCTTTTAGTTTCTCTATTGATTTATTAATTATATGCTCACATTTTACTTCCCAAACTTTTCAGCTGCATATATAATACTGCTGCTGCATATACACTGCATACTAAAACATGGATAAACCATAAAATGTTATAACAGTATAGTTACCTTGATAATTAACGTTAGTACACTTTTGTTAAAGGAGCTATGCCACTTGAGGGCACTATAAACGTGCATTTGAGCAAATATTGAAGGTCTCAGTTTACTCAGTACAGTTACTCAGTTACAAACAAATCAGTTTTGAATTATTACTAGAAATACTTCAAGGTGATTTGCAGACTCACAAAAATGAGTTACCTTTGTAACTTTCTGAGTGTTTTCAAACCAGCAAATCCGTGTTACAGTCACATCCATTTCAGTGCTGTAAGACGGATCCAGAGTTAAAAGCAGAGTTAAAAATAACACTGAAGCAGTGTTAAAGTTAAAGAGATAATTAGGAAATTATTGAGCATTATTAAAGACACCTGATGTTAACAAGCAGAATAACCAAAGAAGAAAATCAACATTTCGGTGTCAGCATTATAGTGGTCAATGTTTACTTTAGTTGGGCTCTTAACCCTTGACTACTTAATTTTAGATGTGTTTGGGGTTGCTGTAACTGATTTGTAACAGCCTGACAAATAAAAACAAAAATTATCCAGTGCTGGTGATTATGTTTTGATAAAAATCATCATGTCGTGACCCGAATAATTGAGAAAGGTTTACTTTGTTGCTTATATAAACACTGTGAACAACATAAGATCTGACATTTTCAGTATAATCAGACAGACATCTTTAAAACATATTTTGATCAACAACTTTAAAAAAAAACTCTTGAAGTTAGACACACAGACATCAAGAACCAGGGTGTTATTCACAACAAAGGTGACCATGTTGAAAACTCACCCATGGCTCCCATCATGCACTGCAGCATGAATAAATTATGCTATTTGTCACTGTTGTTGAGATTCATGTGCTGATTTTTTGATGTCTGTGAGTGCACAACATATACACTTTAAAAATTTATTTTTTTTTTTTAGGACATATTGTAAAAAAAAATCTTCCAAAATGCATAGGAAGCACACAGTTTTTCACAAGGCTATTGCAATTTATAAAAGCAATATAACTATGAGACTAGACTCTAAACGAGTTTAGCCAAAGATTCAGCCCAAATACTGACAATGCTAATGCATAATCATTATTATCAGAAGACTTTAACATTTGCAATGAGCAAAACTATTAAAATTCAGTCATGGCAGCCAAATAAAATCTAAGATTACAAAGTCCAGAATCAAGAGCCCTACCAAAGTAAACACTGACCACTTTGGTGATGACTTAAAAAAAATGATTTTCTCTTTTGGTGATTCAGCTTGTTAATAGCAGGTGTTCATCACTAATGATCAATCAGCACTTAATTAATCACTTCTCATCTCATTAACTATAACACTCTTTGTAGTGGGACCAAATATATATGATTTAACACTGGGGATTTTACTGTGTACTGATGTGTGCCAGTATTGGCCCATTGTGCCAAAAGACACCGGACTAAGTCTGTTTTGCGGATTTGTGCAGGTATGGGCCAGATCTGGACCAGATGATTTTTGCATATTTTTTACATATGTAAACATGCCATTATTAACAGCTGCTCATTAACATGTCTGTGAATGATGGTGAGGTTTGTAGTTTAGATTGAGGGCAGAATACCACAATATGAGTATATTTTCTGGGACATGATGGTGTGAGTTCTTTATGAGCTTGTGAACAGTTTGTGGAAAGAGAAGAGAATGTTTTCTTTCAGCAGAAGCAGGACAACAAGACAAACAGGTTTACAAAAACACAGTTTCAGTCAGCCCAGACTACATTTTACTGTTAATGAAAATGAGAATGAGCTGCGACTGTGAATCCGAAGATCTTCAGTAAATTTTCATCCAGGTTCTTAGGTTTGTTACTGCTTTAAACAATTGATGAAATTAAGGATTAAAGATATACAAACTTCATTGCTATCTAGTCATTTGCTAATTGAGCAGTACACATTTATCAGTAGCAAGTTACAGCAAGCATTTGCAGTGTAAAACCATATCACTGCTTTCTCTGTTCACAACTGATAGACTAAAACTGTTTTATTTAGATTTACTAAGAGCAGTTTTGTTCAAATGATTTTCTCACAATTAAATGTTTGCCTTTTGATACTGTATGGTTCAAAATCTTGTTTAATTTGAAACACATACTGTAGTGGACTGAATATGAATCACTGTATTCACATTTGAACTTAATATCCAGATTTTGTACATTAATTTAGCATATACTTATTCCCTTCAAGCAGAGAAACACCAGTGACAGAAGATGGTGGCTATCAAAGAGCTTCTTCTGAGGTTTCTGGATGAACTGGAAACAGAAAAACGAAACTGGTTTAAATGGTACTTAAAGACTAATAAATCAATTTCAACTGCTGCTATTGAGAATGCAAATGCAACTGGCACAGTGGACATAATGGTGTCGCGATTTACACCAGAAGGAGCTGTGAGGCCATGTTGGACATCTTGAGGAAGATGAATGAGAACCATCTAGCTGAACAATTAGGGAACAAATCCAAGGATGGTAATGAAGGAGAAGCAACAAATGCTACAACTGTATTGTCAGAAACTCACTGAATACATCCAGTCTCTTTTTCAGTGGGAAATGCAGTGCAGATGAGCAGAGATGCTCACACTGTTGATCTGAATCTTCAATTGGGTGAAGCTGTAAATGCTCCTGTATTTACTAGAAACATCATCTCAAATCCAGTGAGCGCCAACTTCAGCTCGAGCTCCGGTGCTCCATGCACCAGCAGATATTTTACATTATTAAATATATGTGACTCTTACATTTCAGCAATAATTTATAGCAATATTACTCCAGAACTCAGAAGAAAGTGGATCCACTGGTCAAGTTTCCCTCTTTGCTGGACTGACAAATACACACACAAACATATTTTCAGTGTTTAGTCAAAATTAGCTTTTGTGCTATAAATGCTGTCTATGTTCATGTTCAGATGCCTGTTATCTCACACTGGATCCAAACACGGCCCATCCGAACCTCTTTTTGTCTGAGAGGAACCGTAAGGCGACAATTGTCATATTGCCTCAAGGCAAATGTTTGTGTATTGCTGGGTCAGATTAGTTTATACTCTCTGTTTATAACTAATTTGAAAGAGCATGATATAGTGATCTGTTGCTTTGATTTATTGACTGACATTCAACTATTGCAGAACGTAAAAAAAAAAAAAAAAAAAAAAAATACTAGATAGAAATCTTATAAATGTTGTTGCAATGCCTTAATATTGAAATTGTTTTTGTTTTTTTTGTCAGGCTTTTAGATATGAACACAGTGGTGACAATAAGTATTCATGCTGCAGTGCATGATGGGAGTTTTTACTATGGTATTACCCAGCATGCACTGCAACATAAAGTGATTTGTTGATTGTCACCATTGTTGAGATTCATATGCTGGTTCTTAATGTCTGTGTTTGTCTGAGTAATGCAGACATTCAAAGATGTTTATATTTCTGTGGTTAATGATAGCGCTGGTGTGTTTTTTTAAAAAAAAAAAAAAAAAAAGCTTTCTATACAAACTTAAATTACTCTCTCAGTTTTGATTGTACAGATAAGATCAATACATCAATTGAATCCATAAAGGGCCTGCTTTTATTTGTATAGACACATAATAATAATAAAATGATGAGCTTCTGATAAATAAAGAAAATAAACAGTGTGTGCTTTGTGCCACGTTGGTTTCTGTGATCTTTATTTTGAAATGTGTCACTTAAATGATCAAATACTCAGCGAAAACAGCACACCCAGACATTATACATACACATTACTTATACATACAAGTAATACATATGAAACCAACACAGTGTCCAGTCCCTTGGAGCTGATTATCTTTAATTAGTTGACGCCCATAAGTTAGTTTTGCTTTCATATTACAATTAGCCACGTGAGAAGCATGGGGAGGTAAACGCCCACACCACCATAAACAAAGCAGCAGGACTTTTCGTCAAATTAATCTGGATTACTGTAGTTACTGGATTAACCAGGAATTACACAAACTTCAGCCTGAATCAAGACCATATAAGAAGAGATGATGATGCCAACCCCTCGGAGGACTTCAGATGATATCAACCCTGAAACACCATACATCAGAGGTCTTCAACCCTGTTCCTGGGGACCCACTATCCTGAAGAGTTTAGCTACAACCCTGATCAAACACACCTGAAATGGCCAATCAAGCTCCTCAAGACCAGAGGTGGAAAATCCATGTGCCATGAGTAAAAGTCCTCCCCAGTATTTTGTTCCAATCACCTGGATTTGCGAATTAGCACCGTTTTTCAGCAGGAGGTCAGAGATGGGACCAAGTCATTCCTTTCGAGTCACAAGCAAGTCTCGAGTCAAATCCAAAGTCCCCAAAGAGTTAATGAGATAATTATGAAATGATGATTGTGCATTAGTGATGAACACCTGCTGTTATTGAGAATTACAGAGGATCAGATGTATGTTTTATTAGTTAAAATGATGCCACTGTCATGGATATCAGTGTGTTTGCTTTATTTGGGTTCTTCACCCTTAACTTCTCACGTTATATCTGTCTGTAATAACACATGTGGTGTTGTGAAGTAGTGAGATCAGTGCTCAGTGATGAGAAGATATTAGCTTCTTCTATATGATGAGATGATCATCATGAGCTGGTTGGAAAACATTACACATGTAACTTTGCATATAAATATGTGTGTGTTGTAAAATATACAAAGTCAAGAGTCAAGAAACCAACAAAAGCAAACACTGATCCACTGATCCCATCTCTGACCTCCTGCTGAAAAACGGTGCTAATTAGCAAATCCAGGTGATTGGAACAAAATACTGGGGAGGACTTTCGAATCCTGGACTTTACACCTCTGACAGGAATGTGCTTGTTGAATATGATTGACAGTGTAATTAAAAGCATTTTTGTAAACTAAAGATACAACATATATTTCCCACACATCAGAAACCGCAAAAATCTTGACAGGAACAAGTTAGGTGGAAAAAAAAAAAAGAAAGTAAAACAGGGAGGTGCAGATTTTTAAAAAAGAAAGTTCTGCTTTGTCTTAGTTCTCTTTATTTAATGTTTCTTTGGTTTTTGTTTGTGCATGCCTCCTTGTTTCCATTGGTCATTCCCTCTTGTTTGGCCCTTGATTTCTCTCTTTTGTTTATTTTTGGTTTCAATCATCAGTTATTTTCTTGTGATGTTTTTTGGTCTTGCATTACTTGGACTGTATACTTTATTCATTCAAAATCCGATTTTGACCTTTACCTGTATAACCTGAGAGTGAGGTCTTGAGTGATGTTTTGTTGAGGTTTTTTCTTTAACTACAATCAACTTAAGCTTACATTGCTTTTGGGGAACTCTTTGCTCATACTCTAGACTATCAACTTCTTAGAGCATAGCTCTACAATCTCAAAAACAACCACTCCTATGCTGTGTGAATTTGTGTGTTTTCAACATTTGGATTCACTCAATCTGCATTTGGGCTCCTTCCTGCTGATCCTCAATCTAAATTTCAACAATGGTGACAATCAACAAAATTCTTTGTGTTACAATTAGTGTTGGGTCCAGTGTGGAGTCCTAGTATTTAATCAATTGAGCAGAGGCGGGACTTTCAAATAGTTAAAGATAATAAGATAATTAAGTGTCTAATTAAATAATAATTGTGCATTAGTGATGAACACCTGCTGTTATTGAGAATTACAGAGGATCAGATGTTGATGTTTTATTGGTTCAAATTATGCCACCATCATGAAGATCAATATTTGCTTTAGTTGGGCTCTTGACCCTTTTCTTAATTCAAAATGGTCAGCTTTTACAAATTTGCAATGTTTGTATTTGCAAATACATGTGCTTTGTTAAAATTACAGGCAACAACGGCAAATGTTTATGTTCTGTTGAAACAGTAAATGAACTTAGATTTCAGATCTATAACTCATGATGATTGACCAAGAGCCATTTTACATTTCAGCATAAATAAAAAGGAAAAATATTAGTTCAGTTTTTTAGATAAATGTTTCTCACACCGTTCTCAACTGTGCTGACAATTTTTCATACGTTACTGATTGTCACCGTTGTTAAGATACATATGCTCTTTCTTGATGTTTGTGTGTGTCCAAATAGGACTGGAGTGTAAATTTATATGTGCATAACATAGATTTGAAATTAATGTATTAAATTATTTATTCATCGTTGAATAGGGTTTTCTTTATAGTCTAGCAATAGCTGAGTGTCAGTGAAACCATTCATATGATTTAAAAGCAGAGATGTAAAGTCCTTCCCAGTATTTTGTTCCGATCATCTGGATTTACTAATTAGCACAGTTTTTTAGCAGAAGGTCAGAGATGGGATCAAGTCATTTCAAGTCGAAAGCAGTTCTCGAGTGAAATCCCTCATCCTCAAAGAGTTATAGTTAATTAAGAGACTAATTAAATTATGATTGTGATGAACACCGGCTGTTAACAATTAACATCATTGAAGAAATGACAAAGAGAGCTACAACTAACTTCCACCACAACCTTGGATGAAATCAACTGAAATAAAAGACAATAAATGTCTCAAGATCTGACTAAACAACTCCACAAACAGCATCACCAGCTTCACTCATTACTAACCAGATTTGACTTTAGGTCTGCAGAATCTCTTATTGTGAATTGGTTTAGATGTTGATAATTTATTGGTCAAGAAAAGAAAAGAAAACAAAACACAATGCCGGTAATTGTGGTAAATTTTTGTTTAAGTATTGATAAATCAAAGTAATTTACTTTTAATTGATTACATAATTGTTTCACAACAAGCATTTGTACATTATTTGTACAAATCGGGCTTTTCAGCAGTTTGGTGAAAACTGAATATCAGTTAATAAACCAAACTGCTTTGTAAGCTTCATTCAAACGATTTATACACGGAAAGCTTTAATAATGCACAAATGTTTGTCGTCTAGCAATTATGCAGTCAGTCAGAAAAAATAAACCTTGACCACAATTATGGTGGCATCATGTTTTTTTTCGTTTCTTTTCTTTTTTATTTTCTTTTCGTAACTTCTCTGTTCCCTCCTTCGGGGACCAAGGGTAACCTTCATAACTGAGATGTTTTCTGTTACCTCTATGAATGCCATATCAGGTCTTATTTGTATTGATTTAGTGTTCTTTATTAGTTCTTTTGTCAGTAATATGATCAAGAGTAAGCCCAAACATATACAAAACTGAATGCAAAATGAAATCAGTGGATATAACAATAAAATCCTTTATTTGAAGCAACACTATTGCCATTTCTAATATTGCCAGGATAGAAATAGAATAGAAAGTGCTAAAGTTAGAGGGTCAAATATAGATATATATAGAAATATAGAAGGAATGTGTTTTTCTTGTAGACAAATTGGTTATATTAAATAATTATTATTATTTTTTTAATGTGACTTTTGGATATTACTTTTGGTAAACAAAGTTGCTTTTTTAATTGTCAACTGAATTTACAATCCACAATTGATCTGAGGGTGGCTCAAAGGCTCAACATTTTGGCACTCTTTACAAATGAATTAAAATTACAATTGCAGGTTTGTTGTAAAATTGATTATGATATACAGCACATAAAATATTGGAAAAAAGGTGCTTGAACTGAGGGATTAAAGATGAGAAGAGGACAAGTAAAAAATAAAGAAAAAATGAACATTCAGTGGTAGTAAAGTAGATGCAAGTAGTAATTACATGTTTTTAGTAAATAATGTAAAGAGACAAAAAATAAACAAAAATCAGTATATAAATCATTATTAAAAAGATAGTTTTAAAAAAGTTTGTTTTTTTGTGCTATCTATTAATATATATATATATGTGTGTGTGTTGAAATTAGAGTGTTAAATTAACACTGAAGCAGAGTTAAAGTTAATGAAACAAACAGTGATTAATTAATTGATGATTCTGTTTTTTGTTTTTGTTGTTTTTTTATACATTTTAGAAAAAAACAATTA
Source organism: Cirrhinus molitorella (assembly GCA_033026305.1). Taxonomy (NCBI): domain Eukaryota; kingdom Metazoa; phylum Chordata; class Actinopteri; order Cypriniformes; family Cyprinidae; genus Cirrhinus; species Cirrhinus molitorella. The sequence goes on from CM065120.1 coordinate 44,724,520, forward strand.
CAAGCTGTTGAGAGATAAACCTATATATAAAACAGTTTTGGGAAGAAAAAAAAAAAAAGTTTGCTTAAGCACACACAGACATCAAGAACCAGTGTATGAATCTCAACAATGGTGACAAACTGTATATTCAAATAAAGTTTTAATTAAAATAAGTTTTAAAAGCATCTATCTGATTACATTGAAAATGTCAGTCAATTTCAGAAAATTTTGTTCATTTAACTCAATTATTCAGGTCACCGCATGATGATTATGTCAAAACATTGTTTTTTGCTTGTCTGGTTGTTATAATTCAGCTACAGCAACCAATTTTTAAAAAGTCAAGGATCAAGAGCCCAACTGAAGTAAACACTAATCGTTATTCAGTGTTAATTTTAACACTCTGTATAGTGTGGATTGTATAAACACTGAGCAATATTAATTTAGAACAATGAAAATGTAAAACTTTTTTAGGCACCTGATATACTACCCTTTTAGCGTTTTATTTCTGATATAAATGCAGCAGCTGCTCCTCCAAATGCTGCTGCTACAGCAGCTACAGCAGCTACTCTTCCAGATGAGGACACTTTTCCTGCAGCTGCTGCAGATCTGGCTACTGCTGCTGCTACTGCTGCTGCCACACCTGTGAATATTGCTTGTGTTGATATTACTGTTTCTGATGCAACTGTCTGCATTGCTTCTTCTGCTGTTCCTCCTATAACTGCTACTGCTTTATTTGCAGCAGCTTCTCCTGCTTTTTCTATAGCTTCTACTGTTTTCTTTGCAACCTCCTCTCCTGCAGTTTCTAACGCTTTTTCTACAGCTGCTACTGCTTTATTTGCAGTAGTTTTTCCAGCTGTTTCTACTGCTTCTTCTACAGCTGCTACTGCTTGCTTTGTAACTGCGTCTCCTGCAGTTTCTACGGCATTTTTTATAATGGCTAAAACTGTATCTACAGTTTCTCCTGCTGCTTCTCCTGTGGCTGCTAATGCACTTTCTCCAGCTTTATCTGCGGCTGCTCCAGAAGCACTACCTGCAAATATCTTGCCTATTATTTTTGCTGTTCCTATAATTCCAATCCCCAGCATTGCAACTGCAAATGCAGCCTTTGCCATTTGTATTTCCTTCCTCTTCTTCTGAGCTGTTTGAAACATCTCAAGAGTGTAATAGCTCATTTCATTTTCCTCCATCATTGTGTCAATCTTTTTCAGCAGTTCAGTGACCTGATCTTGATGGTTTCTGTCCTCATTGTTGAATGAGTGATATCTGCCTCCACAACTCTCAACAATTTCCATTAAGTATTTGCTTTTATTGATAAAATCTTCCACAGGTTTTCCCATCAGCAGATCAGCGTGAGTGAACAGAATGATGGTTCGACACACAGCTGCTTCTCCAAAGTTCTCCTGAATCCATTTCACTGCTTCTCTCTCTTCTTTTGTGAATCTCATACCCAGTTTGATCACCAGCAGAAACACATGAGGACCAGGAGCAGATATAACTACACACTTCTGTAATTCAGCTGTCAGCTGCTGTTTTGTCATAGCCGTGTTAAACAGTCCTGGAGTGTCCACTATAGAGATAGTCTTTCCACCCACTTTTCTTTCCTTTTTCTCACACAATTTATTGGCTGATTTTATAAAATCAAAAACTTCAAAAGCTTTCCTGCCAAGGATGGTGTTCCCTGTTGCACTTTTTCCTGATCCAGTTTTACCCAGAAGAACGATCCTCAGATCACACTCTGCCAAGAAAAAAGTTAAATATGCACACACAAACACACATTAGTCATGTGAAAAATCAAATGGAATTGTAAATAAACAATAATAAATATTATTGAAAATATATCATTATATGAACTAATTACACTGGATTTGCTGGAATATAAAAGCTTTTTTTTTTTCTAGTGATATTCAGAGATTATTATTGAAGGGAGACAATTCTAAAACAAATATTGTTTTAATTAACACTAATAACACCAAATACATAATATTAGTTTACTGTTTTAAATTCAAAGATTTAAACTTGAGCACTATGACTAAAATATTAAAAGCATTTTAAACTATTGTTTTTTTGTTATTCTATTTACACTGCCATTCAAAGGTTAGGGACCAGTAAGATTTTTATTGTTTTTTAAACAAGTATCTTTTGCCCATCAAGGCTGCATTTATGTGATTAAAAATAGAGAAAAAACAGTAATATTGTGAAATATTACAATTTAAAACAACAGTTTTCTATTTAATTATGCTTTAAATATATAATTTATTCCTGTAAGGCAAAGGTACATTTTCATCAGCCATTACTCCAGTCTTCAGTTTAAAAGTTAAAAAGAACAGCATATTCAAAATATAAATCTTTACTATAGCTTTTGATCAATTTATCACATGCTTGCTGAATAAAAGTATTTATTTATTTAAATACTTAAATAAATAATTACAGATCCCAAACTTTTGAATGGCTGTGTACATCGATTAATAAAGAGAACATAAAATGTTTTATAAATTTTTTTTCCACAGACCTGTATATTCTGAAGTCATTGTTATTGTTGTCTCTTGGGTTTCTCTGTCGTCTTCTCTCTGAGCTGCACAGAGTCAAAGTGCTGCAGCTCCTGTTAAAGTGCTCCAGCTCCTTTTGTTGAAGCGCTCACTATGATCATGTGACTAAAATCTTCCTGAGAGCTTTTAAGTTTCTCTATTTTGCAGATGATGTGCTCACACTTATAATGCTTTGATTTCTCAAACACACAAAATAGACAGTGACCTACGAAAAATTCATAGGCTACTTGATTTTTTTGTTTGTTTGATTTTTTTTGTTTGTTTGTTTTTTTAATGGTGAAATATAATAGGATTGTTTTCTTTTGTATGAAAGTATGTAAGATTGCCAGCTAGTGGTTAAAATGGGTACTGCAGTTCCGTCCTGGAATTTGCCCGAAACGCACATTTCAGAGTAGAATTACTGGCTATAGCATTAGTTTTCAGTTTCCTAAATATCTGCAAACATATTATGTTATTTTTTTGGCTTAAGAAGAGTCAAAAACTTACATACAGCACCTTTAACTTGAGAAACCATTCATTTTTTGACTTAAAAATTATTAAAATGAGTTTGGCAAATTGCAAATGCCACTTGAGGGCGCTATAAACTTGCAAGTCTTGAAGGTCTAGTTACTTGCACATTTAGTCTCAAGGGATTTTTAACACTTGGCACAGCTTTTACCACTGAACATTGTAATATTAACCTCCTGGGACCCGGCTATGGAGTTTTTGCCTCTGTAGTGGACATTATATTTTAGTGAATTTCTATGAGACCTCACATGTCATAGTTGTAAGCCTTGACGTCCTGTACAGAGTACATTCAGGGCTTTTCAAAGATACCAAATGTTTGGAAGTTTGACCATGATCACACCCTCTCCTGTGAAAAATTGCACATCCTTATGGAAATATGATTACATTTTGTAACTTGCATTTAAATCTGAATAATTTTCTAATTGTTTATCATAAAGCAACATCTCAGGAAAATGTTATGAGTTTTCAAATCCAAATATAACTTCCTGTTATGAAACAGGACATCATTTGATACATGTCCACTGTAGAGGACACCAGGACTAAAAGCATGTTTATTATGCATTTTGTGAGACATAACAATTGAATAGGAAAAAAATATATCAACATTCTTATGAAATATTAGATATTATTACAAAAATCTGACCAATTAATACTCCCATTATGACAATTATTTTTCAACATGCTGGCCCAACAGCAACACATTAATATTCAAATTAGATACAGTGTATAGATATACTGTATTTAAGGGTTTATGCAGTTTATGTAATTTTGTACACACATACGGCAATAAAAAAATGGCATATCAAATTATTTTATGTATTTTACAACATAGGTGAGAATCATCCTTACAGAAAGTCTGGAATAAAAAATCCTGAAACCTAAAAATTGGTTGGTGATTTAAAAAAAAAAAAAAAAAAATTGTTTTTTCTTTTTGATGTCTATTTATACCATTATATTTTTAGAAAAACTTAGACCTAGTGTGAATAAAATATGAATAATATATAATTTTTCAAAAATGCACATTTTTTTTTTCATACGCTCTAAACATGAGCATGAAAAAAATACTAAATTCACAAAGTTTTTCAAAGGGGGGCTCAGGAGGTTAAAACAGTTTCCAGTAATTACAACAACAAAAAAAGCATATTTGAAATGCAGCATAACAAATATGAAACCTTTGCAACTTTTTTAGCTAAGTCTGAACTCCCAGAGAGAAAAAAAAAAAAGTTAGCTAACTTTTACTATTAAAAAGAAACAAAAATTGACATACAAAAAATGATTCAAAAATATATATTTAACTAATTTGCTTCTTTTGTTATCAAAGAGTTAAATTTTGCATACTTTGTATACACTATAAACTATATTATTATCAGTATCTCTCTTTCTGAGAAGAACAGCTTCAGGTTCTGTGAAGAGAGAATCTGTAACACTTTCTAGGAAGCCCATATTTATAACACATTATAAGGGTATTCACAAGGCGTTATAATAAGATGTTATATCATCTTATGATCATAACAACAATTATAATACATTACAATACTTACGTATTTGTGGTTATAACTTTTAAGATTATGATTACTTCTACTTTTACATTTATAATGCACTATATGTCTTGACTTTGTTTATTTAAGATACTACATCTTGTAAATGGTTAGATGTGGAGGGTTATTTTTTTAGTGTTCCCTTTGAGGCTAATATTAATTTTGACATGAGCTAGTTAATAATTTCAACTGAATGCAATGGATATATGTTAGGTTATATTTTATTTTGATGTTCCCGGTAGTCTGTTAACTAGAAGCAGCTTTGTAACTACATGCCAACTAACTCTCATTGGAGTATAAGGTTAGGCTCTGGTTATAATTAGGGTAGGTAATGTTGACATACTTGACTTGAAAAGTTGTTTAAAGTCAGTTTGTCTGTTGGGAAATCATCAAAATAAAGTGTTAGCATATATTTAACAGACTAATACTCCAGTGACTGATAGCTGACATGTAGTTGCAGAGTTACTTATCAACACCTGTCTAAAGGGTACCATCAAAGTAATCAAACTGATATTACAATAAAAATAGTTCAAGGCAAATGTGTCATATTATACATTCATCTGATTTGATACCTGATCCTATGGCTGCTTAAGGAAAAAGATATTATTAATTAATATTATTATATACTTATATAAGTGGATTGCTTTAAGTAAAGCAGCATAAGAAAGATAGCAAGATATGAGACTTATAATACATTATAACAATGTGAAATATAACTCGTTGCATCCACTTATAACGTGTCTATCTAAGGCTGTGGCTGAAGTCAGTTGTTGTTGTGTTTCTCTTTTCTTCAGTGATGCTACTTGTTAACAGCAGGTGTTCATCACTAATGCACAATCATCATTTAATTAGTCACTTAATTATCTCATTAACTTTAACACTTTGGGGACTTTGGATTTGACTCGAAACTTGTTGTGACTTGAAAGGAATGACTTGGTCCCATCTCTGAAATCCTGGATGAAAAACTGTGCTGAGAAGGATTTTTATTCATGGAACCTGGATTTTACACCTCTGCAATGAATGATGGTGAGTTTGACTGTATTCAGTATCTGCAGAGGTTTGATGGCAGTCGAGAGTCAGCTGTAGTAGTTTAGATGAGAGCAGAAGGCCTGTTTTTGAAAGAGCAGAAGCAGGAAAACAAGACTAGCAGGTTTTCCCAGGCTGCATTTTTACTGCGACTGGAAATAAGACATTTGACTGTAAGAGATGTGACTGCAGATCCAAGAGACGTTTCCAGTAAATCTTCATCTAGTTTCTAAGGATTATTGCTGCTTTAAACAAGGTATGAATTTAATATTTAAAGATACAGTAACTTCATTGCAGTCTAATTACTACATTTACAAATTTATGAGTGGCAAGTAACAGAAAGGTTTTGATAAAACCAAAACTGTTTTTTTGTGTCAATCTGAACTGAATGTGCTAATTTTTTTACATTAGCTTAAACTGTCATGACTGTTTAGACATTTGTAGATAACTGACATTAAGTGATTTTTCTTTCAAAGTGCTGCAGTCGAAACTGTGAGTAAAATTTGTAAAATTCAAAAAGCATTTTGAATATTAAGTCAGGTTGGTTTGTGTAACACTTTCACAATAGCTCCATATTATTTCAAAACAGGTTTACAAAAAAATGCCAGACAGCACCAGATGTGTGATATCATGAACAGTTTACACTGGATAAGCCTGATTTTCATTAGAAAGGCAAACTGCATTCAGTGGACTTACACCTGCTTAAAATGTAGCTGATAAAATCACTAGCTCACAGACCATAATGGCAATTGTAAATATATTTCAAATGCAGTTCATCTCAATTTGATAGTGCAGCATATACACTCTTAAAAATAAAGGTGCTTCACAATAACATAGAAGAACCTTTTTTGTTTAAATGGTTCCATAAAGAACCTTTAACATCTAAAGAATCTTTCTGTTTCACAAAAGGTTCTTTGCAGTGAAAGAAGGTTCTTCAGATTATAAAAAAGATAAGAAAGAGATGGTTCTTTAAAGAACCTTTGACTAAATGGTTCTTTGTGGAACCAAAAATGGTTCTTCTATGGCATCGCTGTGAACCTTTTAAAGCACCTTTATTTTTAAGAGTGTACCATTGTGGTGTCACTGTGTCCGTTTTAAATATGTTCATTATCTTCCAGCAGAGAAACACCAGTGGTAGAAGATGTCGACTGTTCAAGAGCTGCTTCTGAAAGCTCTGGATGATCTTGATTCAAAAAAACTAAACCGGTTTATATGGCTCCTAAGGACTAATTATGCCTCTATCTCAACTTCTGATACTGAGAACGCAGAGGCCACTCGCACAGTGGACATTATGGTGGCGCGATTTACACCAGAAGGAGCTGTGAAAGTCATGTTGGACATCTTGAGGAAGATGAACGAGAACCATCTGGCCGAACAGTTAGAGAATGAATACAAGGATGGTAATAAAGAAGAAGCAACAAATGCTATAAATGTAATGTGAGAAATTCTCTGAAAACTTCTCTCTGTCTCTGTTTCAGGAAATGCAGTGCGGATGAGCAGAGACGCTCACAATGTTGATCTGAATCTTCAATTGGGTGAAGCTGTAAATGCTCCTGTACTAACTAGAAACATCATCTCAAATCCAGTGAGCGCCAACTTCAGCTCGAGCTCCGGTGCTGTCGGTACGATTATAACACTGTCAACATGAAAACACTCCATGCACCAGCAGATATTTTAAATTATTACATATATGTGACTCTGTTACATTTCAATAAAGGACTACAGCAATATTACTCCAGAACTCAGAAGAAAGTGGATCCACTGGTCAAGTTTCCCTCTGCTGGACTGACAAGTCAGAGGTAGGAACATCCATTATCATTTTCACTAACTTTCTACAATAAAGTTGCATTTGTTAACAGATTGCATGCACTTGTTCTTCTACAGAAGAAATGGCAGAGATTTGCAGATTACACAGTGTAGGTTTAAATACACACACAAACACATTTTCAGTGTTTAGCCGAAATTAGCTTTTGTGCTATAAATGCTGTCTATGTTCATGTTCAGATGCCTGTTATCTCACACTGGATCCAAACACGGCCCATCCAAACCTCTTTCTGTCTGAGAGGAACCGTAAGGCGACACACGTGAGAGAGAAGCAACCGTATCCGGATCATCCAGAGAGATTCGACTGGCAGCCGCAGGTTCTGTGTGCAGAGAGTCTGAGCGGACGTCATTACTGGGAGGTTGAATGGAGCACGAGGATGTGGGTTGAAATAGCAGTGACATATAAAGGAACGAGATATAAAGGAGCTGATAATGACTTCTTATTCAGCCGTAATGCACGATCTTGGGTGTTGAAGTGCTCTCGTTACAGCTATCTTGCCTATCACAATCATAATATGACAAATATACCAGCAGCTTCACCATCTACCAGAGTAGGAGTGTATCTGGACTGGTCTGCTGGCTCTCTGTCCTTCTACAGCGTCTCTGACACACAAACACTCACACACTTACACACATTCAACACCACATTCACTCAACCCCTCTATGCTGGATTTCTGCTTCAGTCAGACTGTTCAGTGTCTCTATGTGAGATTTGACAGCCTTTACACAGTATGATCATTTGTTATACTTTCATTAACATGTGGTAATTTGTTAAAGAGATTTGTTCATTCTGCGATCATTTACTCGTGTCGCTCAAGAGCCGTTTGTCTTTCTTTTTTTCATAGAGCAAAAAATAAGATATTTAGAAAAATGTCTCAGTGTGTTTTTGTCCATAAAGGAAGTCAATTCTTTAAAATATCTTATTTTGTGTTCACCAGAATGAAAGAGGTTTGTAACAACAGGAGGGTGAGCAAATTGACATTTCTGGATGAATTTCTGGAGAATAAGAGAAGAATCACTTTGCAGCATTTATTTTCTTGATGTTTCAGCACGACCAATTATCTAAAGCTGAAAAAAACACATATTTCATGGTGTAAAACTGTTAGCTTAAATTTATTACTTTTTTTTTTTAGAAAATCGAGTTCAAGTGAATGTAAAATAGACAAAACATCCGAAAAAATGACAAAACAATCCGATTTGCTAATGGTTAATGATAATGTACACATCAAAACATTTAGAGTCAATGCACAATTACTGAAACTAAACCCCACTTTCACAGACAAGGCTTAAGCCTAGTCCTAGACTAAAATGTAAGCCTGAGCTGTTTCAACTGAAATAAAATTGCACTGTCTGACCTTAAAATATATCAGTGCCTTTGCTTTGTCTCAAGAAGCATGTTTATGAAAAAAAATGACTTAAATGTCCCAATTGAACTAATCCTGGCTTAGTCTAAGCCCTGTTTGTGAAACTGGGCCTAAGTTTCTCAGAAGTTGTTTTTAAGATTGAAATTGTAAAGTTTAATCTGTGTGATTTGAGATGTTTTAAATACTGTTGATCTATAATACTCTAACTATTACCTGTCTGTATTGAATATATGTACATATTAAAAGACTGAAATCATAGAGACATCTCAGTATCACAGTGTTGACCACATTAAAAGTGCTGTATAAGTCAATAATACCTGGAGAAAGTGATCTGTTCTATCCTAGTTAATCACACACTGATTCCCTGATGCAATTTTTGTCCTTTACAGTAGAGTATTTACCTCATGAAACCTATTCCAGTGATATCCATCAGGCAGTAAAGACATTTTATATATCTATTGAGAAAAAAAAATCATGTGAAGCACCTTTTTCATTTAGTTCAACTACTCACAAAGTGAGCTCAGTCCATTATTGCTAATAAGTCTGAGGCCTGGAATAATATACTGATGTGTCTGAATTGAAATAAGGTACTAGTTTAACTGCAGAACAGCGTGAAAGGCAAAACTAGTAGTTTCAAGTACTAACTCAACAGTGTGACATGAGCTTCCAGTTATCTAGCTGATTTTGTAAAATAACCTGTATCAATACCCCACTATAAAATATACACAATGAAGGCTTTCTCTCTCTTATAGTGCTACTTTTCCCTGCATGATGTTGCTGTAGAGTTCCTCTGTCAGACTCTCATAATGCCCCAAACGGCTGTTAAGAAAGTAAAGCCGGTCACTGGTTTGCTGTGGGTCGAATCCCTCTTTTTGTAAGCGAGTCTTTTGGATTTTAAACGTGCCTGTGGGTGGAAGTCATGAAAGATTTTACAGAAATACAGATGATTTTACAGTGTAAAAATGAGAATTAATGCAATCTACAGTAAAAAAAAAAAAAAAATGTGGTAGCCAGAACTTAATTGTAAAAAAATTGGTTGCAACATTTTAGGTTTTATGGATTAATCTTAAATTTGCAATTTAACATTTATATTTCATGAACTGATATTATAGTGATTTACTACAAGTTCTCAAATATGTTTTGTGTCTTGATAATACACTGACAACCACCATAAAAAGTGGGAAAATAAGTCACTTAACAAATTAAAGTTCATCATATGTAGCTTTTTCACAAGCTGAAATAAATATTAATATATACAAAGTGCACACAAATATAAAACACAATCATGGTAACATGTGACACTAAAATAGTGTTTGACTAACGTTAAACATTACAATAAACATTAATTAAAAACCATTTAATGTAAAATAAAACCCAAACGTACATAATTAATGACAAAAACTTACAAGAAACACAATTATTTAAATAAAATACCATCAAATGCAATTCTGGGAATGTCAATATGGTTTTCACTGTTAATTAAAAGTTGACCATTTTTTAATTTAGAAAAACTTATTTAGGTACTTAGAACAACTTAAAAAAAATAACATTTGAAATTTTTATATTTAAAACATTAGTTACTTAGAGAAACTTAAATTTTAAATGTATTTAGTTACTTGCATAGGAAAACCTACATTAAAATGTGTAAGTTACTTACAAAAAACTTATATTTAAAACTTTTTTAGTAATTTACTTTGAAAAACTTAATTTAAAACCTATTTAGTTACATAGAAAAAAAAACATTTAAAAAATGTAGTTAGAAACAATTAAAACTTATTTTGAAAACTAATTAGAAGAACTTAAATGTAAAACCAATTTAGATAATTACTCAGAAAAAATGTAACTTTAGAAACCCCTAAATTTAGAAACCCCTAAATTTAAAATATATAGTTACTTGGTGAAACTGTAATTTAAAACTTATTTAGTTACTCAGAAAAAGTACATTTAAAATGTATCTACTTCAAGAAACAGTAATTAGAAACGTATTTAGTTACATAGAAAATGTTGAATTTACAATGTATTTAGTTACTTTAAAAAATCCATTCCAAATTTATTTAGTTACTTATAAATATTTTAAAATGTTTACAATTACAATGAAATGTCTCATTAGATCTGTTACAGTTTATCACAGAATATAGTAAGAAAACTAATTAACAGTTTTTGACCATAGCACTTTTACCATTAAATTTAGGGTCATTTTTTACAGTGTGTGTTTAACATAACTAATGGAAAATAGAAAGGAAAATTAATCAGTTTCTGTCACCTGTTTTGTCGACCTCTGGTGAAAGTCGTAAGAAGACGGGGCGAGCGTACGAGGGAAGAGCGTTCTGCACGTCTCGTAGAAATGTCTCACAGTTAAAGTTATTTGTCACATCTGCTATGGCAGCCATTCCTGCCTTCCCCTCCACACCTGAAGAAAAAGACAGAGAACAGCTGCAACCCAAAGTTTCACTGAACACACACTTTAATTTCTTCAAATATCTTCAAATGTCTCATCTGCAATCGTAGAGCCATAAAAGAGTAAGCCCATTAAAAAAAATATTGTAAGAAAAGTTTAAAATAAAAAAGCTTTTATATGCTGAAAAGTCATATTGTGAGAAACATATATATATATATATATATATATATATATATATATATATATATAATGCTGCAATTACAAGAAATAGTTGCCACATTTAAAGTCAGACTTAATTATAAAGACAATTACAAAAAAAATTGAAACTAAGAGATTTAAAGTCACATCGCAAGATATTACATATATCTTAGAGATCTTAAAGCTGCAAATATGAGAAACAGTGACAACTGTAACATAACATCACTGAGGTAAAGTCACAATTATAAAAAAACTAAGTTACAATGGTGAAATTTAAAGTTGCGACTGGTAGATATAAAGTTACAATTATGAGAAATAGTTGCAGTTGCAACATGTAAAGTCACAATGAATTCTTAGGTCATAGTTGCAAGATATATAAAGTTGCAATTACCAGAAAGAGTTTTAATTGTGGGATTTAAAGTCACACAGTGTCAGACATTATGTCACAACTGAGAGATATAAATATGCATTTTCAAGGAACAGTTGCAATTGCAACATATAAAGGATCCTACAAAAAAACTTGCAATTACAAGATTTAAAGTGCCAATTGCAAGGTACAAAGCCATACTTATATTTTTTATGTTCTTTCATCTGAGGTGAGGAGAGACGACTGTATGCTTCAATATATAAGACATCTGCAGCTCTTTTCTTTAAATAAAACATCTACCGTTTATTATTTTACACATATCCGACCCTGGACCACAAAACCAGTTTTAAGGGTCAATTTTTCGAAATTGAGATTTATACATAATCTGAAAGCTGAACAAATAAGCTTCCCATTGATGTATGGTTTGTTAGGATAGGGCAATATTTGTCCGACTATACAACTATTATAAAATCTCAAATTTGATGGTGCAAAAAAATCTAAATACTCAGAAAACTGCCTTTAAAGTTGTCCAAATGAAGTTCTTAGCAATGCGTATTACTAGGTTTTGATATATTTCCAGTAGAAAATTTAAAGAATATCTTCATGGAACATGATCTTTACTTAATATCCTAATGATTTAGGGCATTAAAAGTAATCAGTAATTTCAGTAAAATCAAATAAAAAAAATCAGTAAAATCTGTAATTTTGACCCATACAATGTATTTTTGGCTATTGCCACAAATATACCCCAAGGACTTATGACTGGATTTGTGGTCCAGGGTCACATATGCAGACTCACCTGGCACTGAGACGCCGTAGACGGCCACATCTGTCTGATTCAACAGAGAGCTCAGGATTCCTTCAACCTCCGTGGTGGAGACGTTCTCGCCCCGCCAGCGAAACGTGTCTCCACCTCTGTCCCGGAAATACACATAACCAAACTCATCCATCACCATCAAATCACCTGAGACAGAGAAACACAGAGTGAATCTAGCAATCCATTAATCTACACATATGGATCAGTTTATATCTGGAGAACTTCAACTTTACCTGACACATAGGCGGTGTCTCCCTTTTTGAAGACATTGTAAGCAATCTTTTTATTGGTGGCCTCTTGATTCGCATAGCCATCGAAACGACGTAACGGATCATGGGGATTGATTCGGCCGACGATAATCCCTGGTTCTCCTAAAATGCACAGAAAATACATAAAAACTTACACTGTAGTGCTTAATGTCTTGTAGGTGCATTTTTGCACTAGGCTTTAGTTAACTAAAATATGTGTTACTTGAGATAAAATTAGTGGTGTCAAAATTAGCGCGTTAACGCAGGAGATTATTTTTTTCATTTTAACGCGTTAAAAATATTTAACGCAATTAACGCATGGGCGGGGCCACCCCACTCACAACTGCTTATGAAATGCTTTTATTTAAATGCGCAGAGCGTCTTTACGAACACATCAAACAGGAGACTTTTCAGATGAGCGCTCCAACTTTACTTCAGCACCAGACGCGAGTCAAACGACCGTGGAAGCGGTACCGGTGACGGGGAGCTTAAGTAAAACGTTAGTGAACTGCGGTCAGATGAGATGCTGTCAGGCCATATGTCGGTAAAAACGAATTTAATTGTCCTGTCAGCCTATATACTCTGTTTGTAGCGTGCGCTCTTGAAGTTCACGCGCAAATGTGCCGACGCGCGCTGTATTAGGCTATATTAAACCCAAATGAAACTGCGAGCATGCAAAGTCGTAGTTGTATCGTCAGGTAAAACATGAATTCACAAAAAAAAAAAAAAAAAACGATTAAAGCTGCCTTAACTGTGCGTGTAAGAATTTATTATTTATAGGTCAAAGCAGTGTCAGATCAAGTTCAGCAGTGACAACCTTTAAAGTAACAGCAGCCAAAATATCCTTATAACCAGTTGCTGTGATGTCTGTTTATTAAGGAACAAAATTAAAAAGAGGAAATTAATAACTAAGTTTTATCTTTATATAATTTAGAATTTGATATAATTTAGGCTATATTGTCTTGCTGAAGGGCACAGGTAGCTACTATATATATATGACATTTATTATAATGGGTTTGTGTGAAGATTGTTTCACTTAAAGTTCACTTAAATTATTATTATTAGTTATTTTTTTAAAGTCTAATAAATGTTAAAGTGATAGCTCTTAATGATACTGTAATGTTGAATGATTATATATATATATATATATATATATATATTCAATGGTTAAGAATTAGGGGGGAAAATCAATCAGTGACATTTGCCTTCAGTCCTAAAATAAGATGGTGTTAAACAAATATTACAAATATATGTTCTTTATGTTGTTTCTACATTAATTTGAAGCATTAAAGTGAAATTGTTGCAATATAAAAGTATAATTAAAAACTTTAATGTCAGGTAGAACTAATCGCGATTGATCGCGATTAATTTCAGGTAAAATGTGCGATTAATTAGTTAATTTTTTTTAATCGATTGACACCACTAGATAAAATATATGTTAACTCAAAAATTCAAACTAGTTTCTAAGGCAATATTTGACATTTTAATTTATTAAAAGTACTCAAATAAGCTAAAACTGAGGTTAAAAGTAAACTTAAAAAAAAACATAAAAAACACAATTACTTAAAATGAAATAGAAACTAAAACGAAAATGGAAAAATACAAACAAAACTACTGAATTAACATATATAAGAATACAACTACACTGTAAAAAAAACAACAACCATTGTTTAAGTCAACTTAAAATAATTTGTTACCCAGCTACCTTAACATTTTAAGTTCAGTCAACTCAAAACTTGAAGTGTGAAGTTGTACTAATTGAAAACTTAGATGTTTTAATTGATTCAAATTAATTTTTTAGGGCAGCAGGGTAATAAATTATTTAAAGTTGACTCAACAAATAGTGTTTTTTTGTTTCAAAATAAAAACTATATGTAACCCTGGACCATAAAACCAGTCATAAGTGTCAATTTTTCCAAAATTGAGATTTATACATCATCTGAAAGTTGAATAAATAAGCTTTCCATTGATGTATGGTTTGTTATGATAGGACACTATTTGACCGATATACAACTATTTGAAAACCTGGAATCTGAGGGAACAAAAAATAAAAAATATTGAGAAAATCACCTTTAAAGTTGTTCAAATTAAGTTCTTAGCCATGCATATTACTTAAAAAATGTAGTTTTGATATATTTACAGTAGGAAATTTACCAATAAAAATCTTCATGGAACATGATCTTTACTTAATATAATATAATGATTTTTTGGCATAAAAAAAAATCAATCATTTTGACCCATACAGTGTATTTTTGGCTATTGCTACAATTATACCCGTGCTACTTAAGACTGGTTTTGTGGTCCAGGGTCATATATAGACATTAAATCAATTCATAAAAATCTCATTTGTGTTTATTGAAACTCCAAGAGCAAACACGGATGCCGATTGATTATGTTACCATTGCTAATCGGTCAGGCAATGACTTTTAACCCAATTACGTATTACAAAGGAAGACCTTTAGAAACAATGTTGAAATTCACTTGTTTGCTCTGCCATGGTATGTGTTCAGAAAACAACATAGATGCTCAGTTTGTTTTGAGTTTCCAGGCAAATATGACACAATATGTTAATATGTTGAAGGACAGATGAATCATTCAACTCTCACACACTTAGTTTCATTAAGGAAGGGATAATAATGTGTGATCAGCAGGGCATTATTGCAAAATATACATTAGTGTTCAAAAGTTTGCGTCATTTTTATGTAGCATTTTTTTTTATTTACTTCAGATGACATTCTTTAGAACTTTAAGATTCCTGAAAAATTAAATGGATGAGGGCTTCCACAAAAATATTGTGCAGCACAACTAAACAGCAAATCAGCATTTTAGAATGATTTCTGAAGAATCATGTTATACTGAAGACTGGAGTAATGATGCTGAAATTTCAGCTTTAATCACAGGAATCAATTACATTTTAACAGATATTCACATAGAAAACATTTTAAAATGTAAAAATATTTCACAGTTTTTACTGTATTTTTGATCAAATAAGTGCATCTTTGGTCAGCAGAAGACAGATATCCCTACTAGATATTAATGTTAATATTTTACGCAGCTGTTTTTATTTTACTTCAGATATTAAATCACGCATCTGCTGTGTGTTTTCATGTGCGTTTGTGTGTTTCTCACCTGGTTTGCATGGGACACACAGTCCTCGACTGTTCCGTATTAACTCCATGGTGTCCTCGTCTGCTCTCAGCAGTCTGATGGGATAAACGCTGGGCAGAATCACACTGTTGAAGCCACATGACCCCACCTGGCCAGAGGAGCACATTACACATACATAAGGCACACAGAATACCACACAGAATCAAATCTAATGAGTTCTAATAAACATTCACACAAACCTTGTTGTCCATGTTGGCGAGGCTGCAGTTGCACTCCGTGGCTCCGTAAAACTCACCGATGCGTTTGATGTTGAAGCGTTTCATAAACGCTTCCCAAACGTTGGGCCGCAGGCCGTTGCCCATTGCAATGCGCACCTGGTGACGGGCCTCGGACGGACGGACCGGCTGAGATAATAGATATCGACAGATTTCACCGATGTACTGGACCACCTGCAAACACACACAACAATCAAACTGAATAACTGACTCTTCAGTACTTGTGCAGAAAAATTGGTAACACTTTACAATAACAGTACATGAATAATAATGTACTAATGCCTAAATTAATACTTAATTCATCACATACTAATGATTATTAAAGGTGTTAGCTACTTATGAAGTAATGAAGAGCTATTCTTAACTATAACTGGAGTCATACGTATTCATCCATGAATAACGGCAACTTTAACTACATGTTAGTACATGTTTGATAGTTAATGCATTAATTAACATTTATGGGTAAACTAAACCAAACAACCTCATTCAGAAGGAATAAGAAATATTCTGACTTTGAAATTAATTTAAAAAGTTTAATGCTATTTAATGCTAATCATAATTTGAGCATTTGGCATCTTCAGCTTTGCCATAAACATTTTTGGGTGTCGAAGGATTGGTTGATCCTCTATACACTAATGACTGATCTCGTCTGTTTTAGGTTCTTCTCTTTCCCTTTAAACTTGCCCTATTGTGACTTTAAAAAAACCCAAAAAGAACATTTGTAAACCAATTCCTAAAGAATGCTCAAACTAGAAAGACTTCACTCTCCATCCACACACAGCCATGATGAACCTGTACCTCCGCTCTCTGACTTCTTGAAAATCCACACAGCATCTCTCAACAGGGCTGAATACTCACTGTGTTAGTACATGTGTATGTGATAGAAATCATGAGCTGAGTTTAGTAAGTAGTTAACAGTGAATTCATTATGATTGGGCCCCCTCAAGTAAAGTCAAAATCAATTTTAACAAGCCATTAGTTGTTAGTGCATGGGTAGTTAATTATGAGTTAGTAATGATGAAGTGATACAATGATACAAAGATGTCAACTGCTCAAATTATGATAGCGTTAAACTGTTTAAATTAATATCAAAGTCAGAGTATTTCTTATTCCTTCTGAAAGAGGTTGTTTGGTTTAGTTTACCCATAAATGTTAATTAATGCATTAACTATCAAACATGTACTAAGATGTAGTTAAAGTTGCCGTTATTCATGGATGAATACGTATGACTCCAGTTATAGTTAAGGATAGCTCTTCATTACTTCATAATTAGTTAACACCTTTAATAATCATTAGTATGTGATGAATTAAGTATTAATTTAGGTATTAGTAAATGATTATTCATGTACTGTTATTGTAAAGTGTTACCGAAAAATCTAATATCACACAATAATGATGTTGGCTTTATAACCTAATGGTTCTCAACTGGTTGAATTTGACCGAGCTACTGTAAAATTTAGAATGATGGTTTTTAACAAAAAAATTGTTTTTGTGTTCACCTGATGCCATGCAGTCGTGATGCTGCTTTTGATGGTTTTATACTGGCTGTATTAATATTTTACACTACAGAGCATACAAAAGGAAACAAAACATACCTTAAATACAAAATAAATTTAGTAGTAGCATGGAGCATTTTTTATTCAGCCAGTTATTCATTAAACTAAATGTGTTTTGGTCATCACAACCTCTGCTTTTCAACATGGTACACTATTTAACTATTTAATGAATAGTTATTCATTTCATTTGAGCACTGCAGATGAATTTGTACCAAAATACTGCAAAATTTGATTGGAATTACTGCCTTAAATTTTCTTCTTCCTTTTTAATGTACTATAAACGATAATTTACTATCCTAAATGCATAACTGCATGATCAGCTGTACTTTAATATGCATTCTTTGCTGTCTGCGCTGCTATCCAGTTTATGAATATGAGATCTCAGTTGACTCATGAATGTGCCTGAGGTCAGAGGTCCTAACCGTGCAGTTGTATTTCACACAGTCGTCCCAGAAACGGCTAGCAGAGAACTTCCTGCGGATCACCACCGTCAGGCCGTGCAGCAAACACTGACCCACACCCACAATGTTACCTGGAAATCACAGAAAGAAGAGACATTCAGCTTTACTTGAAGTTTATAAAATTGTACTTAAAGTTATATTTCACCCAAAAATTTAAATTCTGTCATTAATTACTCACCCTGTGAGTATGTTGTTTTAAACCTCTAAGGCCTTTGTTCATCTTCAGAACACAAAGTAAAATATTTTTAATGAAACCCGAGAGCTTTCTGACCCTCTATAGACAACAACACAACTGACACACACTGAGATTCTTCTGCACATGCATGTGCCGTGGACTGACACGGAAATGAAGAAATTGCTGAATAAAGTCATTATTTTTGTTTTCTTTGTACACAAAAATTATTCTCGTAGCTTTATGAAATTATTGATTTCATCAATAATTGTTTTTTTGATTTTATCAAAAAATATCTTAATTTGTGTTCTGAAGATGAACGAAGGTATTAAGGTTTTTGGATGAGTAAGTAATGACAGAATATCCAATTTTTTGGTGAACTATCCCTTTAATGTGTTCTTGTAAGAACCTGTAGGTATGCAGACTAAAGTCTTTAATTTAATAATTACAGTTACAATGCATAAAAGGTAATTTTCTCAAAATGAGTTTTATCGCCACTTCAGCAGCACTTACATAAACCAAACTTAGCAGTTTTATTCCTCTCTATATTCTGATTTTTTTTACTGAGCGGTTTGTTCATATATCATTCACACTGATTTATATAACATTTTACCCCAAAAACAAGGTAAAATATGCATATCTACTAAAGGTGATACTTTTTTTTTCCTTTTCAGCAGGACTTACATTTACCAAACTTAGCAGTTTTATTTCTCTCTATATTGTGAAAGTTTTTACTGAGGGGTTTGTTCATATATCATTCACACTGATTCATATAACATTTTAACCCTAAAAACAAGGTAAAATATGCATATTTTTAAAGGTGATGAGTTTTTTCTCCACTTCAGCAGGACTTACATTCACCAAACTTAGCAGTTTTATTTCTCTCTATATTGTGAAAGTTTTTACAGAGGGGTTTGTTCATATATCATTCACACTGATTCATATACTATTTTATCCTAAAAACAAGGTAAAATATGCATATCTTTTAAAGGTGATGAGTTTTTTCTCCACTTCAGCAGGACTTACATTCACCAAACTTAGCAGTTATATTTCTCTCTATATTCTGAAAGTTTTTACAGAGGGGTTTGTTCATATATCATTCACACTGATTCATATACCATTTTAACCCTAAAAAAAATATATTTCTCTCTATATTGTGAAAGTTTTTACTGAGGGGTTTGTTCATATATCATTCACACTGATTCATATAACATTTTAACCCTAAAAACAAGGTAAAATATGCATATTTTTAAAGGTGATGAGTTTTTTCTCCACTTCAGCAGGACTTACATTCACCAAACTTAGCAGTTTTATTTCTCTCTATATTGTGAAAGTTTTTACTGAGGGGTTTGTTCATATATCATTCACACTGATTCATATAACATTTTAACCCTAAAAACAAGGTAAAATATGCATATTTTTAAAGGTGATGAGTTTTTTCTCCACTTCAGCAGGACTTACATTCACCAAACTTAGCAGTTTTATTTCTCTCTATATTGTGAAAGTTTTTACTGAGGGGTTTGTTCATATATCATTCACACTGATTCATATAACATTTTATCCTAAGAACAAGGTAAAATATGCATATTTTTAAAAGGTGATGAGTTTTTTCTCCACTTCAGCAGGACTTACATTTACCAAACTTAGCAGTTTTATTTCTCTCTATATTGTGAAAGTTTTTACAGAGGGGTTTGTTCATATATCATTCACACTGATTCATATAACATTTTACCCCTAAAAACAAGGTAAAATATGCATATTTTTAAAGGTGATGAGTTTTTTCTCCACTTCAGCAGAACTTACATTCACCAAACTTAGCAGTTTTATTTCTCTCTATATTGTGAAAGTTTTTACAGAGGGGTTTGTTCATATATCATTCACACTGATTCATATAACATTTTATCCTAAAAACAAGGTAAAATATGCATATCTTTTAAAGGTGATGAGTTTTTTCTCCACTTCAGCAGGACTTACATTCACCAAACTTAGCAGTTTTATTTCTCTCTATATTCTGAAAGTTTTTACTGAGGGGTTTGTTCATATATCATTCACACTGATTCATATACCATTTTAACCCTAAAAACAAGGTAAAATATGCATATTTTTAAAGGTGATGAGTTTTTTCTCCACTTCAGCAGGACTTACATTCACCAAACTTAGCAGTTTTATTTCTCTCTATATTGTGAAAGTTTTTACTGAGGGGTTTGTTCATATATCATTCACACTGATTCATATAACGTTTTACCCCTAAAAACAAGGTAAAATATGCATATTTTTAAAGGTGATGAGTTTTTTTCTCCACTTCAGCAGAACTTACATTCACCAAACTTAGCAGTTTTATTTCTCTCTATATTGTGAAAGTTTTTACTGAGGGGTTTGTTCATATATCATTCACACTGATTCATATACCATTTTAACCTAATAACAAGGTAAAATATGCATATTTTTAAAGGTGATGAGTTTTTTCTCCACTTCAGCAGGACTTACATTCACCAAACTTAGCAGTTTTATTTCTCTCTATATTGTGAAAGTTTTTACTGAGGGGTTTGTTCATATATCATTCACACTGATTTATATAACATTTTACCCCTAAAAACAAGGTAAAATATGCATATTTTTAAAGGTGATGAGTTTTTTCTCCACTTCAGCAGAACTTACATTCACCAAACTTAGCAGTTTTATTTCTCTCTATATTGTGAAAGTTTTTACAGAGGGGTTTGTTCATATATCATTCACACTGATTCATATAACATTTTATCCTAAAAACAAGGTAAAATATGCATATCTTTTAAAGGTGATGAGTTTTTTCTCCACTTCAGCAGGACTTACATTCACCAAACTTAGCAGTTTTATTCCTCTCTATATTGTGAAAGTTTTTACTGAGGGGTTTGTTCATATATCATTCACACTGATTCATATAACGTTTTACCCCTAAAAACAAGGTAAAATATGCATATTTTTAAAGGTGATGAGTTTTTTCTCCACTTCAGCAGAACTTACATTCACCAAACTTAGCAGTTTTATTTCTCTCTATATTGTGAAAGTTTTTACTGAGGGGTTTGTTCATATATCATTCACACTGATTCATATACCATTTTAACCTAATAACAAGGTAAAATATGCATATTTTTAAAGGTGATGAGTTTTTTCTCCACTTCAGCAGGACTTACATTCACCAAACTTAGCAGTTTTATTTCTCTCTATATTGTGAAAGTTTTTACTGAGGGGTTTGTTCATATATCATTCACACTGATTTATATAACATTTTACCCCTAAAAACAAGGTAAAATATGCATATTTTTAAAGGTGATGAGTTTTTTCTCCACTTCAGCAGAACTTACATTCACCAAACTTAGCAGTTTTATTTCTCTCTATATTGTGAAAGTTTTTACAGAGGGGTTTGTTCATATATCATTCACACTGATTCATATAACATTTTATCCTAAAAACAAGGTAAAATATGCATATCTTTTAAAGGTGATGAGTTTTTTCTCCACTTCAGCAGGACTTACATTCACCAAACTTAGCAGTTTTATTCCTCTCTATATTCTGAAGGCTTTTACTGAGGGGTTTGTTCATATATTATTCACATAGGTTTATGCATTTTATTTCTAAAAATAATGTTCAAAACCTTGTAAATGTAAATATGATCCTTGAACTTGTGGTCATCAATATGTTTTTAAATAGTGTTGATATCTGATAATAAAATGAATTAATATACTTCAATTTATCATATTTACTCAAACTGTTGATGTGAAATAAGACACATACAAAACTAAACTGAACTGAAATGAAATCGACACTTCTCTTACACAATATTTAATCAAAACTTGCAAGAACAAGATGTTCATTTAGTGACAAGGCTCTTGGTAGATTATGGAGTTGACACAAGGTGAACTATTACACTTGTTGGGTTATCAGATGATAACTAGTACATTTGAAACTACCAAATATGCACTGATTTAGCAACCTTTAGCAAATTTAGTTATTCATGGTATGATCTGGTGTTGTAATCTATAATCTGAACAGAGTGAAGGACACAAAGCATACTGAATGTGATGTTTGTGTACTGCAAACAGACCTGCGGAGTGATAGAGCGGCAGACAGCAGTAAACAACATCATCTGGACGCAGACCGAAGGAGTGATATCCAAACGAAGCGATGCGATAGTACCTGTTTACACAGCACACACAAACAGAGAGTAAAAGAGTTGCACACATGATGTTTGCTCAGTATTTTAAGAACAGTGTTGCACAAACCTGCTGTGAACCACAATGGCAGCTTTAGGTAAACCCGTGGTTCCTGAGGTGTAGATGTAAAATAACCTGTCTGAGACGAGAAACACATACACTTCCTGAAACATCAGCATCAAAATGAGCACCTAATGTATCATATATGTGCATATTTGTCTCTAAAGATAATTATAATACCCCTAAAAGAAAAAAATAGCCCTAAAAAAAATTGAAAGTTGTATAAATAAGCTTTCCATTGATGTTTGGTTTGTTAGGATCTGACAATATTTGGCTGAGATACAACTATTTGAAATCTGGAACCTGAGTAAAAAAATAAAAATATTGAGAAAATCACCTTTAAAGTTGTCCAAATGAAGTTCTTAGCAATGCATATTACTAATCAAAAATTACGTTTTGATACATTTACAAAATATCTTAATGGAACATTATCTTTACTTAATATCCTAATGATTTTTGGCATTTTTTAATTTATTTTTTCTATAATTTTGACCCATACAAGGTATTTTTGGCTATTGCTACAAATATACCCCAGCGACTTAAGATTTTTTGTTTTGTGGTTCAGGGTCACATTTTAATTTAGGTTGTCTTAGGCCAATGAATCTCCATACATTTACATAATTTATTCAAGACGTCGTTTTGATTGCACTCAAATAACTATTTATATTATTTATTTGTACACTGTAAAAAAAAAAAAAAAAAAAAAAAAAAAAAAAAAAAAAATTTGTTGAGTCAACTTAAAATTATTTGTTACCCTGCTCCCTTAAAATTTTAAGTTCACTCAACTAATTAATGAGTTTATTAAAATTGAAATGTTAAGTTGTACTTGTTAAGTGACAACTTAGATATTTGAGTTGACTAAACAAAAAAAATAGTTTGTTAAACTTAACAGCTGTGTTTGTTACTTGGCTGCCATATAATTGTAAATTGAATCAACTCAAATATCTAAGTTGTCACTTAGTAAAACATAATATTTCAAGTTAACTAAACTTTTTTCGAGTTGACTGAACTTGAAATTTTAAGGCAGTCAGGTAACAAATAATTTTAAGTTGACTTAACAAATAGTTTTTTTTTTTTTGCAGTGTAGCAGAGCAAAACTAGATATAAAAAAAATCGTCTCGGTTACGAAGGTAACCCTCGTTCCCCGAAGGAGGGAACGGAGACGTTACGTCAATGACGTAATATTGGGGATCGGCAACGAGACCCTATCACCTCTGAGCTAAAGAGAAAAAGCCAATGAACATTGGCGAGTGGAATTTGCATGCCGCGCCACTCCCCCGGACATACGGGTATATAAGATGGCGGCGTGCATCCACTCATTCAGATTTGCTGAGGAGCCGAGCCGCAACCCGGCTTCAGCGCAGTCCAGGATTGTGGCAAGAGGACGTAACGTCTCCGTTCCCTCCTTCGGGGAACGAGGGTTACCTTCGTAACCGAGACGTTCCCCCTCAGTCGTTCTCTACGACGTTACGTCAATGACGTAATATTGGGGACCTCTGGAAAACGCCACAATCCTGAACTGCGTTACGCAGCCGAGACCCAATGCCGGCAGGCAAGCGTGTCGGAACAAAGGGCTCGATGCGTAACCGTCCCAACGCCCTGTAGACCACGTGGTGGCCCACCAGGGGTGCCAAGTTTTGAAGCAGCCGTTGGGGGGCGGAGCACAATGACGGTTAAGTCATGTGGAAGCTTTAGAAGTAAGTCTAATCTAGACTGGGGAAACACGGAAGGTTCCGTGGAGATACTGAGACATGATGCCACAACCGGAGGGGGGTGAAGGAGGCCCCGCTCCGGAGCACAGTATGGACTACTCCGTCTAGTCCAGTACTGCGGGGCATGGAGGACCCAGAGTTCAACCTTGGGAACAACTGGGAAAATAGCGCACGGATCCGAGAGGAGTGGCGCAGCAAGCCGACACCTGAGCCGTCCTCCCGCAAATTACCTGATGTTACCCAACACACGGGAGGACACTGGCTCAACGCGGAGGTTGTAGAACCGCGCAAAGGTATTGGGTGTCGCCCAGCCCGCAGCTCTACAGATGTCTGCTAGAGAGGCGCCGTGCGCCAGCGCATAGGAGAAGGCCACACTCCGGGTGGAGTGGGCTCTCACTCCCAGGGGGCACGGCTCACCTTGGGCTTCGTACGCCAAGGTGATGGCATCAGCTACCCAGTGGGCCAACCTCTGTTTGGAGACAGCATTCCCCTTCTGCTGTCCCCCGAAGCAGACAAAGAGCTGCTCGGAGCGTCTGAAGCTCCGGGTGCGGTCCACGTAGACGTGCAGGGCACGGACGGGACACAGCAACTCCAAGGCCGGGTCTGCCTCCTCCTGGGGCAGAGCTTGCAGGTTCACCACCTGATCTCGAAAGGGAGTGGTGGGAACCTTGGACACGTAGCCGGGCCGGGGTCTCAGGATAACGTGAGAGTTACCTGGCCCGAACTCTAAGCACTCTTCGCTGACCGAAAATGCGTGTAGGTCCCCTACCCTCTTGATGGAGGCCAGCGCAGCCAGGAGCGAAGTCTTGAGCGTCAAGAACTTCAGCTCAACTGAACCGAGCGGCTCGAAGGGAGCTCTCCGAAGGCCCTGGAGGACCACGGAGAGATCCCAAGAGGGTACGAGGTGCGATCTAGGAGGGTTAATCCTTCTCGCACCTCTCAGGAACCTGACGATCAGGTGATGCTTCCCTAGGGATGAACCATCCACTGCATCGTGATATGCCGCAATCGCTGCGACATACACTTTCAAAGTGGAGGGGGACAGTCTCCGCTCCAACTTCTCTTGCAGGAAGGAAAGCACCACTCCGACCGAGCATTTCCGTGGGTCCTCTCGGCGAGAGGAACACCAGTCAACGAACAGACCCCACCTCAGGGCGTAGGCCTGCCTCGTAGAGGGGGCTCTAGCCTGAGTGATAGTGTCTATCACGGCCTGGGGAAGGCCAGTGAGGTCCTCCGTGTCCCGTCCAGAAGCCACACGTGTAGGTTCCATAGATCGGGACGCGGGTGCCAAATCGTGCCGTCCCCCTGAGAAAGAAGGTCCTTCCTCAGGGGAATCTTCCAGGGAGGGACTGTCGCGAGGGGCATGAGGTCGGCAAACCAGGTCCGGGTGGGCCAAAACGGCGCAACCAACAGGACCTGCTCCTCGTCCTCCCTGATCTTGCACAGGGTCTGTGCAAGGAGGCTCACTGGGGGAAAGGCGTACTTGCGGAGGCCCCGAGGCCAGCTGTGTGCCAGAGCGTCCCTGCCGAGGGGGGCCTGAGTCAGGGAGAAAAAGAGCTGGCAGTGGGAGGACTCTGGGGAAGCAAACAGGTCCACCTGAGCTTCCCCGAATCGACTCCAAATTAGCTGAACCGTCTGGGGGTGGAGTCGCCATTCTCCAGGAAGGGTGAGCTGTCGTGAGAGCACGTCGGCTGCACGATTCAGCTCTCCTGGAACGTGAACGGCCCGCAGCGATTTGAGCCGCGTCTGACTCCAGAGGAGGAGATGGCGGGCGAGTTGCGACAGACGACGGGAGCGCAGACCACCCTGATGGTTGATGTACGCTACGGTCGCTGTGTTGTCCGTACGGACAAGCACGTGCTTGTGGCGCAGCAGCGGAAGAAACCGCCGGAGCGCCAGAAACACGGCCAGCAACTCGAGGCAATTGATATGCCACTGCAGTCGAGGTCCTGTCCAGGAGCCCGAGGCTGACTGCCCGTTGCACACAGCACCCCAGCCCGTCGTGGAGGCATCTGTGTTGACCACAACATGCCTGGACACCTGTCCTAGGGGCACTCCTGCCTGGAGGAAAACAGGGTCCGACCACGGGCTGAACAGGCGGCGACATTCCGGAGTAACGCCCACCCGGAATGTGCCGCGGTGCCATGACCATCTCGGGACTCGGTCGTGTAGCCAGCGCTGAAGCGGTCTCATATGAAGCAGCCCGAGCGGCGTAACTGCGGCTGCGGCTGTCATATGCCCCAGGAGCCTCTGAAAATCTTTGAGAGGGACCGCTGTCTTGTGCCTGAAAGCCTTCAGGGAGTTCAGCACTGACTGGACGCGCTCGTTGGTGAGGCGTGCTGTCATGGTGACCGAGTCCAGCTCCATACCGAGAAAAGAGATGCTCTGCACAGGGGAGAGCTTGCTCTTCTCCCAGTTGACCCGAAGCCCCAAGTGGCTGAGGTGCTGCAGCACCAGGTCCCTGTGTTCGCACAACATATCTCGCGAGTGAGCTAGAATCAGCCAGTCGTCGAGATAGTTGAGGATTCTGATGCCCTTCCGCCAAAGGGGGGACAGGGCACCCTCCGCGACTTTGGTAAAGACGCGGGGAGACAGGGACAGGCCAAATGGGAGGACTTTGTACTGATATGCCCGACCCTCGAAAGCAAACCGAAGAAACGGTCTGTGTCGAGGCAGAATCGAGACATGAAAGTACGCGTCCTTCAGGTCGATGGCTGCAAACCAATCCTGGTGTCGTACGCAAGACAGTATGCGTTTCGAGGTAAGCATCTTGAACGGTAGCCTGTGAAGGGACCGGTTCAACACTCGAAGATCCAGGATCGGTCGTAACCCACCCCCTTTCTTGGGCACGATGAAATAGGGACTGTAGAACCCTGATTTCATCTCGGCTGGAGGGACAGGCTCGATTGCGTCCTTCGCCAGGAGAACCGCAATCTCCGCCCGTAGAACAGAGGCATCTGTGTCCGAACGAACAGACGTGAAATGGATGCCTCTGAACTTGGGCGGTCGCCTCACGAACTGAATCGCGTAGCCGAGTCGTACCGTCCTGATCAACCACGGGGACGGACTGGGAAGCGCTAACCAGGCTCCCAGTCGACGTGCCAGTGGGATCAACGGAGCAGTAACTGACGTGCCGGGGGTGGGGCAGCCGGGGGGGGGAAGGGGAAGGGGGCTCATCCCAGAAAGCGGGGCGTTCTGGAGAAGAGCTGAGCTGCACGGGGCAGCGCTTACCTTCCCTGGATCCCGCGCTGGCGAATTCAGGCTCCGAGTCCGAGGAGGCAGTGCGTCGCTCAGGAACGAAACTCGGGGCACTAGGCCCAGAGGTGAAGAAAATTGCTCTTTTTGTGAAAATTTGGGTACCACTGACCCGGAGGTCAGTGGCAGCAGCGATGTTATCTGGCCCCGGCCCTCCCCCGGGGCTGGGGGGACTGATGGTGACGTCCCCCGAAGAGCAATCTCCCTCATCTCCGGGCAGCCCGTGTCAGGGCCGCTTCGCAGACTTGCGGGTGGTTTTAGCGGGCCGCTGAGTCTCGGGCTGCGCCGCCTTCCTGCGACTGGCTCTACGCCCGGGCTGAGAGGTCTTGGGCTCAGCTGGTGGTGCAGGGGGCGGAGCAGGAGCCGCAGCCGCAGGGGGGCGCCCTCGGCGACGAGCAGCCTGAGGCCTGGCACCCGACGGCTTGGTGGCACTGCGCCGGGGCAGGATGTGGCTTATGGCCTCAGACTGCTTCTGGACCGCTGAGAACTGCTGGGCGAAGTCCTCAACGGTGTCGCCGAAGAGGCCGGCCTGGGAGACGGGTGCGTCGAGAAAGCGAGCTTTGTCGACGTCAGCCATCTGCGCTAGGTTCAGCCAGAGATGGCGCTCCTGGACTACCATTGTAGACATCACCTGACCGAGGGCCCGCGCCGTTACCTTCGTCGCCCGGAGGGCGAAGTCAGTAGCCGAGCGCAGTTCCTGCATCATCCTTCGGTCAGAACTACCCTCGTGCAGTTCTTTTAGTGCTTTGGCCTGATAGACCTGCAGGGTGGCCATCGCATGCAGGGCTGAGGCAGCCTGGCCCGCCGCATTATAAGCCCTCGCAGCAAGCGCTGACGAGAGCTTACAAGCTTTGGACGGGAGACGCGGACGGTCCCGCCAGGTGGCGGCGTTTTGCGGGCACAGGTGCACCGCAACCGCACGCTCCACCTGCGGGACATCCACGTACCCCCTGGCTGCCCCGCCATCGAGGGTAGTGAGAAGGGAGGAGCCCTGACGTGTACGAGCCGAATAGGGGGCTTTCCACGTCTTGGTGAGCTCCTCATGCACCTCGGGAAAGAAAGGCACTGGGGCGGAGCGAGGTGTGGCGACGTCGCTACTCGCGCCCAGATACCAATCGTCGAGCCGCGAGCGTTCGGGAGAAGGCGCTTTAGACACCTCCAACCCGATACTCGCGGCTGCCCGACGGAGCATGGCCGCCAGTTCTGCGTCCGCCTCCGACTGAGCAGCCGCCGCAGCGGGGGGCTGCCCAGTAGAAGCTTCCGCATCAGCAGGCGTAAGCCCCTCCTCTGATGCAGTGATGGACATCCTGTCATCCTCTGGAGCGCCAAAGGTAACACTAGGTCCAGCTGGTGGACGAGTGCTGAGCTTTGGCAACTCCACGGGGCCACGCTTTGAGGAACCGGACTTCCGCGGGGGCTGGCCCGACGGAACGTTCGGCACTGTCACCCTCAGATCACCTTCACCTCTAACCAATGCAGCCGAGGAGCCGGGACGGCCCGCCGAACTGGAAGGGGTAGAGGATGAAGGGCGCCATCTCGCGAACGAGAGGCGCGATCGTAGCGTGGCCATGGACATGCGCTCGCAATGAGTGCACGATCCATCCACAAACGCCGCCTCAGCGTGTTCTCGGCCCAGGCACGAGAGGCAGCGCTCGTGGCCGTCATTAGACGACAGAAAACCACCACATCCAGCAGCACACGGTCGGACAGACATCCCGGAAGACGCTATCGACGACCGTGTAAGAAAATTGCTCTTTTAGATCAGCGTGCCCCAGGGAAGGCTTAGCCAAAATCGCTGGTCTGGCACAGATGCCGGCAGCGCCGGTAACGCGATCGAGCAGGAATGCAGGAACACAGGAACAGGAGCAGGAACAACTTCGTTCTTCTCCGTCTTCTATTTCTTCTCCAGCTCTTCAAAGGCGAGGCTCCGAAGCAGAAATCTGAATGAGTGGATGCACGCCGCCATCTTATATACCCGTATGTCCGGGGGAGTGGCGCGGCATGCAAATTCCACTCGCCAATGTTCATTGGCTTTTTCTCTTTAGCTCAGAGGTGATAGGGTCTCGTTGCCGATCCCCAATATTACGTCATTGACGTAACGTCGTAGAGAACGACTGAGGGGGAACTATATTTATTATGAAAAAATTCAATAACTTTTACAATTAAAAAAATATATATATTTTGCCTAAATATGACAATTTCTGGCATCATTTTCACAAACAACTTTCACTTGATTTATTGTAATTCATCTCATTATTTTCAATGTATTTATTTGTCAAATTTATTTATATAGCACCATCAAAAACAATATAAGTTGACCAAATTGCTTTGTAACAAAACATACAGAAAACCTGACAATATTTAAGTAATATTTTAAACAGAATTTGTATAATTTCATATATAATAATGTTTCTAATAATTGACTACTGTTTTAATTATTATTATTATTATTATTATTATTATTATTATTATTAGCAGTAGTAGTATTAAATAATTTACTATAATGTTGTTAATATTGTTATATATATTTATTATGTTTTACAAATTAATTATCATTTAACTAATTTGTTATGTGTAATACAGTAATTTACACTATTACAGTACAGTTGCTATAATACAATGATTATTTATTTTAAATCTGCAAGAAGTTTTTGGAAGAAGTTAAAAATCTTTTAAACAACAATTTCGATTGCAAAAAATATAGCTGACCCAAAAATAAATAAAGAAATAAAACAATGTTTTACAGGCCTGTAAATCATATTTTTAAAGTTCCCTAATATTTCCATGTTTTCATTGACTGTAAAAACCCTGTTTTATTACATGTGATTTACACTGAGAGTTACCCTGAAGTAAACTCACACTCTACACACATTACAATATTGACTACAGAGGTTGTGTAACAAAGTAGATGTGAATCAAACTATATTCCCCATATGCATTATGGGGGAAAGGTTAGGTATACATTGTGTGACTCATGTTTTCAGCTGAGGACGCTGCTGGGTGTCGCTGAGGGAGGTTGTGTCAGATCTGACTCGTGTCTGGAGACGACTGAACCCAAATGAACTAAACACACACACATAGGGGATCAGGCCAGCTGACTGGGTCAGAGGTGAATTAACCAATGACCGTTCACCCTCTGACATATTTACAAGCCCTCATCCATCGGTCAGCGTGTCTGTATCAAACACTGGTGTCTTTCTCCTGTATCTCCTGATCCTGCTTTCTGTGCATCTCCTCAGGGACCGGATCTGTTTTCTGCTCTCTTGCTCCCTTTATCGTGTTTTTCCCACACAATCCTCTTTTGTAGCTCAGACTTTCTTTCAGCCTCTCTCTCTCTCTCTCTCTCTCAGGCGCTGCACTTGGCTGGTATGTAACCTTTTCCCCACTTTAACACTTGCTCTCTCACTGAAAACACACATAATACCACAGCCCTCTCTCTCTTTCTCTCTGTTTGTAAAGGGGTGAATCTCACATACCCTGCCAAAAACACGTCCGGCTCACATTTACCCCAACCTCACAAGCAAGAAACAAGAATTAGATTGAGCTTTAGGAAAATGGAGCCTGTTTGTAAAACTATTCAGATTTTTAGCAATGTGAAATCTTTACTTTTAGGCAATTAAGTACATTTCCCCCACAAGAAAGAATAGTATTGTATTTAATGATGCCTTACTGTTAAATGCATATGTTAAATATTCTACATTGTGAAATTATGTGTTTATTATATAAATATTTCTAATGAATCATTTCTGCTGATTTAAATAATGTAAGCATGATATATAAAATAAACAAGATTTTCAACATTGTGACATTATTCTCATGATATATATGACCCTGGGCCACAAAACCTATTGTTAGGACAATATTTGGCTGACAATCTGGAATCTGAGGGTGCAAAAAAATCAAAATATTAAGAAAATCATCTTAAAAGTTGTCAAAATGATGTTCTTAGCAATGCATATTACTAATCAAAAATAAGTTTTTATATATTTACAATAGGAAATTTACTAAATATCCTCACTGAACATGATCTTTCTTTAATATTGTAATGATTTGTAAAAATTGATAATTTTGACCCATTTGCTGTATTGTTGGCTATTGCTACACATATACCTGTGCTACTTAAGACTGGTTTTGTGCTCCAGAGTCATATATTAGTAGAAAATCACAAAAAAAAAAAAAATTTAATTTATCATGGTAATAGTCACTATAATATTTAAACATACCTAAGATACTCTAATGAAAACATAATGAGAATAGAATGAGAATAAAACATAATTACATAATTTTATAAATGATAAGTTGTTATTAAGTATTATTACAATGAATTGGTCAACTTATGAAGTTTTTAATGGTGCTACATAAATAATAAATTTGACATATGATGAATAAATGTGTATAAAATAATAATGCAAATTACCAAAATAAAACTCAAAAATCTGTGGCAGAGGGAAAATGTGCTCTATTTTAATGAAAAATAGAGTCTAAAAGAGAGTTTGTCTTCTATAGGTAAAATATAATTTATTTTATTTCTTTTGTTTTTTGCTATGAACTGTGACATGGATGTGCTTTCCTGACACTAAACATGAGAGAGGAGTGAATGATTGCAACATCTTAAATATGTCTGAAGACATGTGGAGACATTCACCTGTTGTGAAATTAACTCGCTCTTTCACACGAAGAAATATGCAGCACATCATCCATAAACACACACACACACTTATACAGACCGTTGAAGCCCTTGTTGTGTGAGACGGCGGGTGGCGTGTCAGGAGACGAAGACAGCAGCACGTCCAGATCCTGAGACGACAGTGAATCCAAAGACTGGGTTGGAGCCAAACCGGTGCAAAAGAGAGAAAGAGAACTGAGCGATTCCTTCACCTCCAACACCGCTACAGAAAAACAAACATGAGCATAAAGATCAATGATCAGATCATAAGGGCTTTCAGTGGAATTATCAGACGTTTGATTTATTTATTAGTGCAGTTCTTAATTGTTATACATTTATTAATCGTTAGGATAAGACAATATTTGGTCAAGATATTTGAATATCTGGAATCTGAGGGTGCAAAAAAATGAGAAAATTGTCTTTAAAGTTGTCCAAATGAAGTTGTTAGCAATGCATATTACTAATCAAGAATTAGGTTTTGATATATTTACAGTAGGAAATTTACAAAATATCTTCATGGAACATGATCATTATTTAATATCCTTATGATTTTTGGCATCTAAGAAAAATCTATAATTTTGACCCATCCAGTGTATATATACATAAATATACCAATATATATATATATATATATATATTTTTTTTTTTTTTTTTGGCTGAAATGCAAAATGCTACAGGCGCTTGTCCTTTTTTATGATTTATTATTTTATTTATTATATGTTTATTATTACATTATTATTTATTTTATTTGAATGTGAAAATACCTTTATTAATGCCAGACAGAAACACATTTTCAATCAACAAAGCATATTTTTGTATTGTATTCTGTGGTATGATGCTATACATATCAAATTTAATAAATATCTAAAAATTTTACTTGTAGGCGTACTCTAGCATATATATGAGCTCAAAACTAATAGTTGTGAACCATAAAACTCCAATATTGTATAATTTAACACTATACACTGATTTGTAATGGTTAGTAAAGAACTTTTGAGTAAATATTTGGCGAAAGAAGGATAAAATGGGCCATTTTTGTCTTAATTTCTCATATTAAACTGTGTCATGTATCATGTATTACAGCAGTTCTCAATTCCAGTTCTCTTTATTTACAGAAGTACATGATGTCACACTTCATGCATAGTAAGTTTAGTCTACACTCTAGTAAGTGTGTGAAGACGCTGCAGGCAATTGCGCAGCGCAAATCGGTGAATGAATGTTCCCGAAGTGAAGTACACTTAAACTGCTTTCCCGTGCTCAGGGAGTAGGGAGTAATGGACGCTGTGTAGGGACCATGCCAATCGGAACAGTTCATGCACGGAGCTCATTTCTATCAAGCTGATGATCTGAATCAGGTGTGTTAAAGGGGTCATCAGATGCTAAGTTAGGGCTGGACAATAATTCGATATCAATATGTACCGCGATATAATTTTTTTCAATAACAGTGATATGCTTTTTAAACACATTTCCGATATTTCGATAAATCAGTGTTTCCCATACAATGATTTATGTGGCGTTTGACTTTGTTTAATAAACATGAGCTCAAAATCAAAACGCAGCCCGGGTGTTTTATATGAATGAATCTCTGAAGGGAACCGACTGTCTTGAGAAAAGTTTCGAAGACATTTTCATTTTTATTTAATGAAGTATCGTTCATGAGCGGAACTGCCTTGATTACAGCCATTTCTGGAGAAACGGCTAGTTTGATCTCTCTCACAGCGCCTCCTGCTGGCTGAGTTTGCATTTTCAATAAGTACGTCTCCAGAAATGTTTCCAGTTTTTGTTGTTGTTCAATTTTTTATTTTCTGCAGCGACTCAGAATAATTAGCCTACGCTACCAGTCAAAAGTTATTAAACAGTACAGTTTTTAATGCTACTTATTTTTTTTTTTAAAAAAAAGAAGAATTCTCTTCTTCTCACAAAGGCTGCATTTATTTGATCCAAAGTACAGCAAAAACTGTAAAATTTTGAAATATTTTTACTATTTAAAATTGCTTTCTATTTTAATAGATTTTGATGAATAGAAAGATCCAAAGACCATGGTACAGTGGTACAAAAGGTTTTTGTAAAAACCTTTTGTAACATAAAAGCTTGGAATCAGTGTGTGTGTATGCATGTATATGTGTATATATATATATATATATATATATATATATATATATAATTTTGGTGGGACAAATATAGAAATTAATGGTTTTATTTAGCAAGGATGATTAAGGCATTTTTGATGTTAAAAAAGATTTCCATTTCAGATAAATAGCATTTATATCGATATCGGAATTATATCGTATCGATCGAAATTAAGAAATATATTGTGATATCAATTTTGGCCATATCGTCCAGCCCAATGCTAAGTTCACTTTTGCATTTTGTTTGAACATAAATGTGTATTGGCAGTGTGTGTACACATCTACCCTAAAATGATAAAAATCAACACAGTGGATTTTCTGTAAAAAAAAATAAATCCCCTTTTTCAAATCAAGCCATTCTCAGTCTGATGTAACACTGACATTGTGGCCCCTCCCACAAGAGATTGATTGACAAAGGCATCTTACCTCACACCCGCCCTGAATGAGTTGTAACAGTCAGATCACAAGTGTTTCGATGCCGGAGCAGGGATGTAGACAAGAATGGTTCCTAAGTGATTGAGGTGTTCTTTTGTTGAATGCAATAATGAACATAGTAGTCCTCATTTACTCCCGACATCTGAGCCGCTGAAGACACAGTGGATGACTTTTGGAAGTGCACCTCCCGTTCTACATAAATGCGTTTGTGCGAATCATCCATGATCCAGCTTCACTTACAGCAGAAGTGAATATAGTTGTTTTTTTCATGAATCTTTGCAATCACCTTTCCTAATAACGTGCTAGTTAGCAAGTTTTCGCAGCTAAACTCGCTAAAGTAAACAATGGCTGGTCAATCCACAGAGAGAAGAGAGGGGCGGGGTGAGCAGAGCTCATCTGCATTTAAAGTAACATGCAACAGTATCAGTTGATTTTGACAAGGTAAAAGGGTGTTTTTTTACACTACTATTGAGAATTTTTAACCAAGGAATATTATAGACTTTTCATTAAGACCCTAAAGAACCATATCAACCTGTGGAAAATGGGCATCCAATGACCCCTTTAGATGAAAGACATGCAAAATATGCAGAGCGGTGGGCCGCGAGGACTGGAATTGAGAAACGCTGATGTATTAGGTATCAACTATCTAATGGCCTTTGAAAAAAGTATATAACAAAAGAAAAATTAACGAAAAACAGATCTCACCATCCAGGAGCTCCACCCCAAACACCATGCCCTTCGCTCCGGACACGCCCACGCAGTGCATCAGCGAATCGCGTCGAAGGTTGAAATTGATGAGCGCCGGCTCTACACCCACTTTAGCCAGTCCGAGCCACAGCGCCACCATCAGGGGCCGGCTCTCCATGAAGATGGCCACCACATCGCCAGACCTCCAGCCCTGAGCCACGGCCCACTGCGCCACGGCATTCGACCGCCGGTCCAGCTCAGAGAAGCTCCATACCTCGCCTGTGGACTCCTCCACCAGAGCCGGTTTGTCCGGGTGGAGCGCCACCCGCTGAGCGAATATGGACGGGACGGTGCTGCGTGTACGAATGTATTGATGGATGGAGAATTTCACACGCAGCAGTACCTGAAGACCACTAGAAGAGACACAGAACGAAAGAGAAGTGGTTCAATTTTTAATAGATTTCATGACTAAGAGTAGATGTGTCCATGTCAGTGTTCTCTACATCATACATATGTGATCATGGACCACAACACCAGTCTTAAGTAGCACAGGTATATTTGGAGCTGGGTAGTTCCATGCAAATGTCAACCTTATCATGAAAAAATTAAGTTTTTACCAAAGGTTTTTACTGTTCTGGTCAACATTTGGTGTCTCTCTTTTTAAAGCATTTTTTTTTTTTTAGTGCATGATTTTCTGGTAAGTGCTATTCAGGTTTGTCACATCCATAACAGTACATATTCCTCAAAAATAGACAGCAAAATTAAAATAAAGTAACAATTATATGTTCTGTGAAGAGCCATTGCTTCTCTATTTGTTGTTATTATTGTGTCTGGTTTGTACATTTTAATTCATAAAAATCCTACAAAGTATGTCGTCTCTGTTTTTGTGACATCAATAACGCATGATTATTTCCCTTTTTTAACACAGAAAACGTGCATGTGCATGAAAAGTCTGATCATTTTTTGATGGTTAGACTCTATCTACAAGTGTTTATTCAAATATAAACAGATGGTTCGATATATTGCATATATTGCATTTTATATATCATCCCTAATGCTGGATTTGCCCAGCAATAGCCAAAAATTCACTATATGGGTCAAAATGATCGATTTTTATTTTATGCCAAAAATCATTAGGATATTAAGTAAAGATTGTGTTCAATGAAGATATTTTGTAAATGTCCTTCTGTAAATATATCAACATTTAATTTTTGATTGGTAATATGCACTGCTAAGAAGGCCATTTGCTGAATATATTGGTATTTTTTAATCTTTGCCAAATATTGTCCTATTCTAACTAACCATACATCAATGGAAAGCTTGTTTATTCAGCCTTCATATAATGCATAAATCTTAATTGCAACCAAAAAAATGACCCTTACGACTGGTTTTGTGGTCCAGGGTCACATTTTACTTCATATGTAACTAAAAGTGAGAGAAAGTGGTTTATACTCACACAAGGTCTCTCTTGATGGTGCATGCGGCCACATAGAGAAACCTCCATCCTCCAGAACATAAATAAACTCCAAAAAGAGCCAACAAACTCCAGAACCACGAGAGGCCCAGGACACTCAATAACCCAGCCATGATCACCGCTACCGGGGCACGAAAACCTTCTCCAGCACCCATCCTGGATGAGAGAGGACAAAAGAAACTGAGCATTATGAATCATTACATTTGAGCCCATATAAACTGAGGAAGTACATGAAGTATTTGTACATCTAAAAAATTGAAAAGAAATGGTGACCAGTTAAAAAACCTGAGATATACACTTCCCTTAAACATGATCCATCTGCATTTTAACCTATAATTTTGATTTTCATCATTAAAAAAAAAAAAAACTACCTTGAAATACAATTATAGATTATTCTTCAGTGGATCTGTACCTACTCAAAATCTTGGTAATGATGTGTTTTAGTGCTGTCAAATGATTAATTGTGATTCATCTATAATGAAAGTTTTTGCTTACATAATATATGTGTGTATACTGTGTATACACACACATGGATATATAATTAAGAAAAATATGATAGGTTTACATATTAAATATATTTTTAGATATAATATCACTTATTTAATATAAATACATACATGTACATATTTTTAAAATACATGCATGTGTGTGTATTTATATATGCATAATAAATACACACAGTACACACACATACAGGTCCTTCTCAAAAAATTAGCATATTGTGATAAAGTTCATTATTTTCTGTAATGTACTGATAAACATTAGACTTTCATATATTTAAGATTCATTACACACAACTCGAAGTAGTTCAAGCCTTTTATTGTTTTAATATTGATGATTTTGACATACAGCTCATGAAAACCCAAAATTCCTATCTCAAAAAATTAGCATATTTCATCCGACCAATAAAAGAAAAGTGTTTTTAATACAAAAAAAGTCAACCTTCAAATAATTATGTTCAGTTATGCACTCAATACTTGGTCGGGAATCCTTTTGCAGAAATGACTGCTTCAATGCGGCGTGGCATGGAGGCAATCAGCCTGTGGCACTGCTGAGGTGTTATGGAGGCCCAGGATGCTTCGATAGCGGCCTTAAGCTCATCCAGAGTGTTGGGTCTTGCGTCTCTCAACTTTCTCTTCACAATATCCCACAGATTCTCTATGGGGTTCAGGTCAGGAGAGTTGGCAGGCCAATTGAGCACAGTAATACCATGGTCAGTAAACCATTTACCAGTGGTTTTGGCACTGTGAGCAGGTGCCAGGTCGTGCTGAAAAATGAAATCTTCATCTCCATAAAGCTTTTCAGCAGATAGAAGCAAGTGCTCCAAAATCTCCTGATAGCTAGCTCCATTGACCCTGCCCTTGATAAAACACAGTGGACCAACACCAGCAGCTGACATGGCACCCCAGACCATCACTGACTGTGGGTACTTGACACTGGACTTCAGGCATTTTGGCATTTCCCTCTCCCCAGTCTTCCTCCAGACTCTGGCACCTTGATTTCCGAATGACATGCAAAATTTGCTTTCATCCGAAAAAAGTACTTTGGACCACTGAGCAACAGTCCAGTGCTGCTTCTCTGTAGCCCAGGTCAGGCGCTTCTGCCGCTGTTTCTGGTTCAAAAGTGGCTTGACCTGGGGAATGCGGCACCTGTAGCCCATTTCCTGCACACGCCTGTACACGGTGGCTCTGGATGTTTCTACTCCAGACTCAGTCCACTGCTTCCGCAGGTCCCCCAAGGTCTGGAATCGGTCCTTCTCCACAATCTTCCTCAGGGTCCGGTCACCTCTTCTCGTTGTGCAGCGTTTTCTGCCACACTTTTTCCTTCCCACAGACCTCTTGGTGTCAATGATGGGTGTCAATGATGGCCTTCTGGACAGCAGTCAGGTCAGCAGTCTTACCCATGATTGTTGTTTTGAGTAATGAACCAGGCTGGGAGTTTTTAAAAGCCTCAGGAATCTTTTGCAGGTGTTTAGAGTTAATTAGTTGATTCAGATGATTAGGTTAATAGCTCGTTTAGAGAACCTTTTCATGATATGCTAATTTTTGAGATTTTGGGTTTTCATGAGCTGTATGCCAAAATCATCAATATTAAAACAATAAAAGGCTTGAACTACTTCGAGTTGTGTGTAATGAATCTAAAATATATGAAAGTCTAATGTTTATCAGTACATTACAGAAAATAATGAACTTTATCACAATATGCTAATTTTTTGAGAAGGACCTGTATATTATGTAAACTTTTATTTTGTAAGTGTTTAACCACAATTAATTTTATTGTAATTATTTAATTGTAATAAAATGTTTCAACTGTTGTGTATATATATATATATATATATATAGGCTAGTTGGAGAAACATCTGGTTAAACCTTGAACCAGCTAGCACAAGTATGTCCATTAAGTTAAAA
Source organism: Cirrhinus molitorella (assembly GCA_033026305.1). NCBI lineage: Eukaryota > Metazoa > Chordata > Actinopteri > Cypriniformes > Cyprinidae > Cirrhinus > Cirrhinus molitorella. Next base: position 44,763,920 of record CM065120.1, read on the forward strand.
TATAGACTGTTTATGAATTACAGTTCTCAAATATTGAGTGGTTTTGGTGATGACAGCTAATGAATCTACGCTTTAAAATCTTTAAATGAATGACATTTCAGATCTTTAAACTCTGTTCCACTGTCATCACATCTCTTTTTAATATGAAACATTTAAGGGGAAAAAAAATCTTTAAAATACTTAGTGATGTACTGAGAGCAGTATTTTAGATTTGATTCTTCATTACAAAAATTATAAATTGTATATATAAATACCCAATTTAAAAATAGTTATTCTGAAGAAGAAAAATTCACTTATTTTAGTATACATTAGAGAGTACATTTAAAAAGACAGGGTAGGGACTCACAAAAAAAACACATAAATGCAATTAAAACAAAAAACTAAAACAAAAAAACAATCCACCCCCAAATTTTTTGAAACATCAAGAATCACAGAACTGAAGACTTAAGATATATTAAATACACTTTAAACTAGCATTACATGTGTGCATATAGTAATCACAACAAAAAAAGTAGGACGATAACAGATATTTGCTCATGAAGTGCACTTGCCTGCGCTCCTCCCGATCTGCGCGTTTAGTTTTGACCGCTGTTCAGTCCTCTGACCAAAGTGATCCAGAAACCCTGAAAGCTGCACCGGATGCCTTCACAGATCTGACGAGAACTTATTGAGAAATCTGTGTAGACATCTAAAGAATGATGACACAAAGCGATTTATTTACAGTCGTGAACTCTCACTTGGCTCGCAGTGCGCGTATTTCAGCCTGTAAGCCCCGCATCTACACTTACGCGCTCCGCTCTGATTGGAGGACACCGCTGTCAGTCACGGGACCGCAGGTTCTCCGGGTTCTGCGTGTCTGAACTGGCTTTATCGGGGTCCTGTCGAGACTCAACTCTCTGTGAAATGAGGGGCTGAGTCGATGACTCAAACAAGAAATGTCGCAAAGACTATTACGCAAGACGTTTTATTGCCCTTACTATCTGTCACACTTGAATTGATCAAAGGCCCGTTTCCCCTATTTTATTTTTCAACCAGATATATCAGATTAGCCTAAGTTTAGTAAGTCAAATTTTTGTTTTTTTTTTTTTTTTCCCAACAAAATTATCTTTTTCACACCCTCTCTTACACTGGAGTGAATCTTTATTCAAAATCATTTAAGCACTGTATCTCAAACATTTTCTCTGAAACAAGTATAATAGCCTGTAGATAACCTCTAGCTGATTGAAGGGGGATCAAATACTTACTTCATCTGAATTAATTAAAATGCAAATCAATTTATAACTTTTTTGCAATGCGTTTTTCTGGATTTTTTGTTTGTTTGTTATCACTGTTGTCTCACTGTTCAAATAAACCTACCATTAAAATTATCGAATGATCTTTTTTTTTTATATATATCATTGGGCAAACGTACAAAATCAAATATCATTTTTTTTTCCTCAAAATTGGGGGTAACGCATTACAAGTAGGGCTGTCAAACGATTAATCACATCCAAAATAAAAGTTTATGTTTACATACTGTATGTGTATAAAATATATTTATTATGTACATATAAATACACACACACACACACACACACACATATATATATATATATATATATATATATATATATATATATTAAAATAAAATATTATTTATATTTAGAATATTTATTATTATAAATAAATATAAATATTTTAGATATAAATCTAAAATATTTTCCTTAATATATACATGCATGTGTGTGTATTTATTTATTTATATACATGCATGTGTGTGCATAATTATTATGTAAAGTACTTATGTAGTGTATGTAAAGTACTTATGTAGTCTGTCTTATGTTATGTGTACGTATAGTTGATTATTTATAGTATATGTATAGTTAGATTGCCACTTTCAGTAGGTTAGCTATGTATACGTTTAAAAGTTGTTCCTACGTCTGGTGTTGTATGTACATATTTGTTTATTTATGTAGCACTGTGGTCCTGCGAGACACGACATTTCGTTCCACTGTATGTCCACACATGTAGCGGAATGACAATAAAGCTCGACTTGACTTGACTTGACTTATATATACATAATAAATATACACAGTACACAAACATTTAGTATGTAAACAAACTTTTATTTTGGATGCGATTAATTGTGATTAATCGTTTGACAGCACTAATTACACGTAATGTAAGTTACGTAATAATATTTCTTTTTTCAAGTAACTAGTAAAGTAACGCATTACTTTTTCATTTCCAAGAAAATATCTGAGTTACTTTTTATTCCTTTATGTATTTAATCCCATTTTATTAACCAATGATTTTGCGGCTGACCTTTGCTGATCCAATTCAACCATACGCTGCAAAAATACTTTTCTTACTTACTTTTTTGTCTTGTTTCAGAAAAAGAAAAAAAACAAGTCAAAAATAATAGCTTTTGCTTAGAACAAGCTAAATAATCTGCCAATGGGATAAGCAAAAACATCTTATTTCAATCAGAAAACAAGTGTATTTTGCTTAACCCATTGGCAGATTATTTTGCTTGTTTCAAGCAAAAACACACTTAATGTTGACTTGTTTTTAGAAAAAAACAAAAAAAAAAAAACAAGACACGACAATAATTTTACTTGTCTAGAAAATCCTTCTTGATTTAGGAATGTTTAGATATTAATGGCTAAAAACAAGACAAAAAGTTTTTTTTTTTTTTTTTTTGCAGTGTATAATGAGCAAAACTTACTCTAGATTAATTAACATTTGTGCTTATTTTTTCTCATTGCTGAAGAGTGTTGAACTTTCTTTTCCTACAGTTCTATACAGATGTCAATTTAATTTTCCTTTAGCCTTAGCCTCATTCACTTAATTTCATTTTGGTGTGAAAGGGCTTTTACATTTGCTAGGAATCAACCTTTTTTTTATATCACAAACAAGCGTGAAGTAATGTAACGCATTACTTTTCATAAAAAGTAACTATGTACCTTAATTTGTTATTTTTTAGGGAGTAACGCAAAATTGAAAATGCATTACTTTTAAAAGTAACTTTCCCCAACACTGCTCACTGATGGCCAGTCCATCACAAGGTTCACAGTTTTTTGTTTTGTTTTTTTTCACACCCTTTGATATTGCATGAGATGAAAATATTCAGTTTTGCTTAACCATAATCACTCTCACATAAACTCTCTCCCTATAGGCTCAATTTACCCCTCACTGGGGGCAAGTTGAGCCAAGAGACAGTCATATTTTGAAAACATGAGCATAAACTGCAATTAAGCACCAGGGGTAGGAAATGAGAGTGGTGTGGAGTTTTACAGAAATTAATTAGAAACCATTTTACATTTTTGACTCTCGGATCATATGATCATTCTGTAGAGGTTACTTGTTGTCCTGAATCAGATTGTTATTGGGCTTAAAAAAATGTCTAAAAATATGTAATTTACTTTTCATGTTCTCGCAATACTCTCTCCGACCTGAAGGGGGAGGCACAACACAGAATAATAAACTGAGACTTAAGAGCCAGCTGATTTGTATCATCACTAATAATGAGTGAAACGACTGGCCACCCAGAAATGGTTTCAATTTTAGGAAAAGTGTGAATCTAACCCAAATTAAATGTCTATTCCAATAAAATGGCTAATCTAGTCAGCTAACGAGTTTATTCAGTTTGAGTCTGTCCATCTCTCTTACACTTAAGCTGCTCAGAAATTTTATTTTTGTTCTTTCCACAAGCTTCCATTCAGTTTTCAACTTGCCTTTGCTCGTCTTGTTGTCTTGTTGTCAGCCCCTGCTCTGTGTGACTCAACATGTCCACTTTCCAACAATTTCTGCACTAGTTTCTTCCTCTAATGAACAAACAACCCAAAACTTGTCAGATAAGAGATGAGGTAAGGTGAGGTGAGACAAAAGACCCAGATAAACAATTAATTAATATTTTCTGTTTCTTATAGCATTATAGTTTTCTTGTTCGTAGTGTGATCAACGGTTGTGTAAACAGAAGATGTGTTAGGGAAGTAACGTAACATTTTAATTACATTTTGCTTAAATGAACGGAATGAACGTAATGACTCGAACGCGACTCAAAGATCCGAGTCGGTAAAATGATCCGAACTTCCCATCACTAGAGCAGATATAAATGGAACGCTACTGGCCATTTTAAAAAGTGGGTGGGGCTCACCCTGTTTTCCTGTTTCATTTGAAATTACTTCACCACATAGAAGAATGCTGCATGTTTCAAGACTTCAGTGGACCTTTAAGTTTGCATAGAAAACTGTGTATAAAAAAACTTTACCAATGTAATGTTATGTAGGTAGTATAAACAGAAATATCACAGAGGTTAACTTTTGGTTATTGCAGTCTATACATTCCTGTATAATGGAGGTAAGAAACAAGAGAAAAATCCTGGTTAGAAATATTCATGAGTTGTATGTAATGTGTCTAATGTATTTTAATGTAATTTATGTATCTTGTAATGAGTACAAAATCCATCAGTGCACAGCAAGCGCTTTAAATTGGTGTCTCTCCTGTGCTGTCGTCGCTCCGTAGAGGATTCTGTAAAAATCAAGGAAGAGTGAAGAAACCGAAGCCATAAATGCTGCTGAAATTTCCGAAATACTTAAACACACACTCATGTACCTGACTGCTGCTGGTCTGGCTGGGACTGGTTCTGTGTTCGGCTTTGTTCTTGCACATTTGGGCAAACAGATTGTAATACTCCATCCTGACCTGAAGGGAGCGACACAACAGGCAAATAAAATGATGTTTAACTAAATCATAAATTACAGTTTCTGGGCCTGTTGCATGACGTCTGATGCTGATACCAATACTGTAGAAAGTCATCTTAGATATTACACTATTTATTAAACAAGATGTTACTGAAAGTCTAAAACAAGTCACTGTTAGCAAATATTTAGTGTGTGAGTAAGTTCTTCACGGATTTTCTGTTGTTCTGTTGTGTGTTAAATACCAGTTTGGACAGCAGGCAGTGCATGATGAAGATGAACACCCCCTGCAGGCTGTTGAAAATAATGAACAGGTACATCATGACCTCAGTTCCTTTCTCCTGAAAGAGGAAGAAGCCGAAGATCCACGCTCCTCCAAGAATACACAACTGAGCCACAGCGGTCACTGTAAAACTCCTACACAGCAAATATAATTCATCAAAACCACTGATAGAAAACAAAAATCAACACTGAAGACTGATTGAATCTATTTTGGGATCAATGAAGGATCACGCACCTGACTTGTTTGAGACTGGAGAGGTCTGGATTGAGACTTGAGAACTTTGTAGCCAGTTTCCACACAGTGATGATGAAGAAGAAACTATTGAAGATCACAGCGATGCAGACGGGCACGAAGAAACTCAAGATAAAATAATGATCGAGAGAGAGCCAACAGCTGAAACACACATTAGGATAAGAAAATTAGTCACATGATTACAAAACACACACTTTAAAAAAAAAAAAAAAAAGGAAAGGACATATGACAACAGACCTGAGACTCAAACCCACAACCTTCAGGCTAAAAGTCCCACTCTCTAACCATTAGGCCACAACTCCCAGACAGGAAGCTGGAGACATTTTTCTACAGGCTTTAGTTTGCATCACAGCCACGAACCCTGATTTAGATTATTTGTTTGCACATAAGATGAGCAGTCAATACTTTTGGTCCATTTCCCAAAGGAAAATATACATATAAGTGGGTTACACTTTATTTTGATAGTCCACTTTAGACATTCTACTAAGTGTAAGTAACTTTGTAGCTACATGTCAACTACTTGTCAACTACATATCAACTAAATCTCATTATTTGCAACTACATGTCCACTAACTCTCAGAGTAGAATTTAGGGTTAGTTTAGGGTAAGTTTAGGGTTAGTTGAATAAGTTGACAAAGAAAGTGTTAGAAGATATTAAGCAGACAGTCTACTAATACTCTACTAACTGCTAGTTGACATTTTGTTGCAAAGTTAATTACTGTTAGTAGAATATCTAAAGTGGACTATCAAAATAAAGTGTTACCTATAAGTGTTCACAACTTGAAAAGTACACAAGCAGATAGAGTTTAAGGTTGAGAGAAAACCCACATTTTGATTCACAGGGTCTTTATTATATATTATAAATTATTTACAGCGTGTCATGTGCATTATTATTAGTCAATATTCAGATCATATATTGTTTCCAAGCATATTTTACCATTTCCAGAAACTCACTGTCTTTGGGTGCCGTATCCCTTTGGAAAGGCGATGGCAGAGATGATGACGATGACAAGCGGGAAACCGTATCCCACCAAATACATGTGGAGATGTTTAAGTGTGGTGTGAAACACCAGCACAACCATCCGGTAGAGCTGAACCCCCTCCAGCAGCATCCAGCCGAATGCAGACAAGAAGAAGAAATGAAGCAGACCGGCCACAATCGCACACCCCACCTGAAAGAAACACACACATCAGATCATTCTCCTGTTTGCTTACAGTTAACATTTTACATTTATGTGTTACTTAAACTAAAGTTATTAGTCATTAACTAAAACTAAATCCATCTCACATTTTCATTACTTTAAACAAACATATACAATAACTACACTGTAAAAAACAATTTGCTGAATCAGCCTAATGTAATTTGTAGCTCAAAAAAGTTCATTCAACTTGAAATGTTACATTGTACTTGGTGACTTAGATATTTGAGTTGATTCAACTTTTAGGCAGCTGAGTACCAAACTCAGCTGTTAAGTTTAACAAACTTTTTTGTAGTTTAGTCAACTTGAATATCTTGTGAATATATTGTATGCAAAGTCTTCAGAAAGCAGAAGGTAAAGAAAGCCAAAGGCCCAGATGGTGTCTCTCCAGCCTGCCTTAAAGCCTGTGCTGTCCAGCTATCATCCATATTCACACTGATCTTCAACAAATCACTGGAGCTGTGTGTAGTTCCATCCTGCTTCAAATGCTCCACTATCATCCCTGTACCCAAGAAACCAAAAATCACAGGATTTAATGACTACAGACCTGTTGCTTTAATGTCTGTGGTCATGAAGTCATTTGAGAGACTGGTGTTGGCCTACTTGAAGGACATTACTGGACCCTTGCTGGACCCCCTGCAGTTTGCTTACCGTGCAAACAGGTCTGTGGATGATGCTGTCAATATGGGATTGCACTACATCCTCCAACATCCGGACAAACCAGGGACTTATGCAAGGATCCTGTTTGTGGACTTCAGCTCCGCCTTTAACACCATCATCCCAGATACACTTCAGAATAAACTGACACAGCTCTCTGTAGCCACCTCCATCTGTAAGTGGATTACCAGCTTCCTGGCAGACAGGCAACAGCTAGTGAGGCTGGAAAAACTCACATCCAACACCCGCACCATCAGCACTGGAGCTCCTCAGGGCTGCGTTCTCACCCCACTGCTCTTCTCCCTCTACACAAATGATTGCACCTCTAAAGACACCTCTGTCAAACTCCTGAAGTTTGCAGATGACACTAAAATCATCGGTCTCATACAGGACGGCGACGAGTCTGCTTACAGACAAGAGGTTGATCAGCTAGCTGTCTGGTGCAGTCACAACAACCTGGAGCTGAACACGCTCAAGACTGTGGAGATGATCGTGGACTTCAGGAGAAACCCCCCTGCACTCCCCCTTCTCACCATCATGGACAGCACTGTGGCTGCAGTGGAATCATTCAAGTTCCTTGGAACCACCATCTCCCAGGACCTGAAGTGGGACATTCACATTGATTCCATTGTGAAAAAGGCCCAGCAGAGGTTGTACTTCCTTCGTCAACTGAAAAAGTTCAACCTGCCACAAGCACTGATGACACAGTTCTACTCAGCAGTTATTGAGTCGATTCTGTGCTCTTCTATAACTTTCTGGTTTGGGTCAGCCAGCAAATCAGATATAAGAAGACTGCAACGGACTGTTAGGACAGCAGAAAAGATCATTGGTGTGCACCTGCCCAACCTTCAGGACTTGTACAACTCCAGAGTGAAGAAACGGGCAGGAAACATCATCAAAGACCCCTCTCACTCCGGACACAACCTGTTTGCACTTCTCCCCTCAGGAAGACGCCACAGATCCCTGTGCACTAGAACATCTAGGCATAAAAACAGTTTTTTCCCTAATGCCATCTCCAGCCTAAACAGCTAACACATAAATCATCACCTGTGTTCTGTAATTCATTTCTGTGATTAATTCTTCATCTTTAAAGTTTGCCTCTTTCTCAAGTTATTTATACAGCTGTACATAGAGTAAACAATGCACACATTTGTACATAAATCTTCTGTTCCAGATTCATACACTTATTATTATTTTTTTATTATTTTTTGTTAAGTTTTTACTATTTAAATGTTTTCTGTTCTCATGTTTGATATGTATGTAAGTATGTATGTATGTACCAAGAGCACCTTAAAAAACCACAACAAATTCCTTGTGTGTCGACACACACTTGGCGAATAAAGCAAATTCTGATTCTAATTCTGATTCTGATCTAAGTTGTCACTTAGTACAACTTAACATTTAAATTTGAATGAAGTTTTTGAGTTGACTGAACTTAAAATTTTAAGGCAGCAGAGTAACAAATTGTTTTAAGTTAACTCAACAAATCGTGTTTTTTGTTTTTTTACAGTATATATACATATATTTATAGTAGTCAACATTTGAAGTGGATCAGAAAAGTTAACAAAATTAACATTTTATTGACTTAAATACATCCAGATTTGCAGGTTTGCAGTTGGAGTAGATTGTGTATATATTTTACATTGGTCATATGTTTACATACCGTTCAAAAGTTTGCAATCTGTGAGATTTTTTTTTTTTTTTTTAAAGTCTCTTATTCTCACCAAGGCTGCATTTATTTGATCAAAAACACATTAAAAGCTTGAATCTAGTGAAATGTTATTACAATTTAAAATAAGTAGGGTATTAAATTATTTATCGTCCAATCTCCAACCTACCGTTTATTTAAAAAATCATGGAAAACGTTGTTGCCACTCAGTTGCAGTCATTTCTAGCCTGCAATAAACATTTTGATAAATTTCAGTCAGGTTTTCGTTCACAACACAGTACTGAAATCGCCCTAGTAAGAGTTATAAATGGTGAATCTGTGAACCTTTCCATACTCTTATTACTCAACCTTAGCTCAGCTATTGTCACTGTCTTTCATAAGCTACTACTCATGCGCCTCTTAGAGACTGGCATCTCAGGATTTGCTCTAGCATGGTTTTCCTCCTATTTGATGGATAGATAATATTACATCTCCATATATAACTACAAATCTCCCACTGTCCCTATTAAACAGGGTGTGCCACAGGGCTCAGTTCTTGGGCCATTATTACTTATTTACATTATGCCCCTCGGACAAATTACTCTCAAATATGGTCTTCAGTAGCAATGCTATGCCGGTGATATTCAAATATATACTTCTTGCCAACCTGATTCTATTCACCAGACTGTTACTCTCTTGTCATGTGTCAATGAGTTGGCTGGCTCAGCTTGGCAAAAACAGAAATTTTAATTGTCGGTCCCTCAACTGTAACAAAAAAACCTAACTAATCCCCCTAGAATTGACCTTGAAGCTACATTAGTTCTTCCAACTGCCACCGTCAAAAACTTGGTTATCATTCTTGACTCTTCACTGAATCTGGACACTTAAATTCGCAAACTCTTACATTTTTTCAATTACAACGTATTGCCAAACTCTGTTCCTTCATGAGTCCAAAAGATGCTGAATCACTAGTGCATGCATTTATTACATCTTGTTTAACGCTCTTTTTTTCTGGATTGCCAGCACGCTCAATCTCCCGTTTGCAACGTATTCAAAATTCTGCTGGAAGAATGTTAACATACACCAAACGGTCTGTTCATATCACTCCTATTCTTTTTAAAATTCACTGGCTTTCTGTGTCCTTTCCCATCACTTGTAAAATTCTTCTGCTTACCTTTAAGTCACTCCACAGTCACCTACATATCTTTCTGATCTACTATCTTTATGTATTCCATCTGGTCTACTTCAATCTTCTGGAGGGGAACTTCTTTGTGTTCCGAGATCTCGCCTTTCATCTATGGGAGGGAGATCTTTCTCTGTTATGGCTCCCAAACTCTGGAACTCACTGCCCCTGTGTCTTTGATCTGTAACAACACTGCACGAATTTAAGTCTAAACTCAAAACCTATCAGTTTAAACAATATTATCAGTCATTATCTGTTTCTTCTTAAACTGTTATGGCTCAATGTTGTATTTGATTGTGCCCATATTTGATTGTTTGTTGAATTTGATTGTCTATATTAATCTGGTTGCAACTGCAATCACATGTTTTGGACTTGGTGAATGCCTACTGTCCATCTATGCACAAGGGTTTGATAATGAAACTGGAAAAATGGCCAATATAGTGTTGGAGGTTTCATGGCTATATTTGGTGGCCAATCTTCACTTATTGCACATTCCAGCAGTAAGAGCAAAGTGTGAAGGTTGACTGTGTGCACCCAATGGTTCAGACATTGTACCCTAAAGGTGGTGCCATGTATAAGGATGATAATGCACTAATACACACAGCAAGACTGGTGACAGAGAGGTTTGATGAACATGAAAGTAAAGTTGAACATCTCCCATGGCCTGCACAGTCACCAGATCTGAATATTATTGAGGCACTTTGGGATGTTTTGGAGGAGCGAGTCAGGAAACGTTTTCCTCAACCAGAATCACATAGTGACCTGGCCACTGCTCTAGAAAAGGAGTGGCTCAAAATCTGACTACAGTGCATGACATGTATTTGTCAATCCCAAAACCAAATGATGCTGAATCGGCCACAAAAGGAGGCCCAACATCGTACTAATTGTAGTCTAAAACTACAATGTGTTTCAGTTTCATTGTCCAACCCCTATATGTATTGATTGATTATACAGCTTTGTTATTGTGAAGTGTCCTTGAACTTGGGGAAGGCACTATACAAATTAAATGTATTATTTAGTAATAATTGAGCATGCTTCTCTGCTTTTACATACTTTGTTTAACTGTTTCAAAAGCTGTCTCCTTAATGATGCTATATATAGCTAAAGCGATACATTTGACAAGTTTCATTTGTCACGTAGCACCTTCCCATCATTGTTGGGATTTCCTGTTTTTCTCCAACAAGAACTAGCAAGTCATTGAAACATTTTATCATATTCAGGCAGAAGCAGGCCTCACAGTTAAAGCATTCATACAACAGTTCATAACGTGAAGACATTTTTGCAGTAGAATTATGGAGTAAATATGAATAATAGAAATTAATTTAAATTTCTTCCACAGTCTCCACTGACATTTAGGACTGAGGTGACAATAATGAGTTGTTTTTGGATTGGGACCCTGGCACAAAACATGGATCTGACTCTGTGGTTCAGTGGGTCCTCCTTCATCATGGGGGAAGTGGAGGTGGACTTGGATCGTCACTTGCACAAGCCCACTCCAGCTAACAAGCCACAGTCTCCTCATGTCAGTCCGCCATACCAGAACCAACAATGGCTGTCTTGAGGTGTTTGGGACTTGCGTCTAAGGTGGTCCTAAATCTGGTGACCATGAGTCTGTAGATAGACCTGTGTATCCTCTCTCAAGACTCCTCAGGAAGGAGGGAAGGAGGGTTTTGAGTTGGAATTTGGCTTTGTCCCTTACAGTTTCTCATTTGTGGCCTGATATATTCATGTTTCTGATTGACTGTGTTTGGTGTGTTATCTGGAATTTGGAATTCGATAGAGACTTTATGCCAACATCTTTTCTTGGACATTTGGATTACCCAGGTTTGGATTGTTTTTGTTGTAGCTTTTTTTGCAAATTTACCTTTGGTTTATGGTGTCACTGCAGGCCTGCGCTAGCTAACTGAATTCACATTTTTGTGTACGGACATTCTGATTATTCATTGCTGGATTACATTTTTTGTATTTTCAGTGTATAATATTTATATTTGTGCCACAGCGGTTGTTTCCAGGTAACATTTTGGACTGAGTTTATACTGAAGGACTGAATGGACATGGTTTTGATTACAGGTTATCTGGTAATGGCTTTCAGACATTTGTAAGTCTAAACTGAGTTTCTCATTCAAACACACCTGATCATGAGTGCTGGAGATCCCACAGAGGAAGACGAGGACTGCGATGAAGAGACTGATGCTCAGATGAAGATGGATGCTGGTTCGGGTTCCTTCAATGGAGCGGCAGAACTTGAACGTCAGGATGCAGAGAAACAAACAGACCAGAGACAGAGCTAAACCCAGACGCGTGATCAAAACCAACTCAAATGACTCCTGGAGGAGAGGAAGTGAAAACAATCTCATGTAATTTAATTTAAAATCCAAATGAAATATGTGAAATCTCAGTTTTGCATGTACCTGGACAGGATAAAGCGCCATTAACACAGCGAAACTACTGAAATGAGACCAGTAACACACTGTATGAGTGCGGTTAGACCACTGCCTCTCACAGCCCCGCTTAGACCACGCCCCCTCAGCCACATCCCAGAACACACAGGAGTAAGCCACGCCCTCAGACTCACCCCTCTCCTGGAGAAGTGAGAAGTAAATGAAGGAAGACATGAACAATTGCCTGAAAAGTTCAGTAAACTCTGGAAATGGAAATGGAAATGGAAATGAAAAAATTAGCTGATGCTCTGTGCAATGTCAACTATACCAGGTCAGTTCAGTAGCTCTAATTTTGGTTTGCTAATAAGAAAAATTAAAATAAAATCTTATTCAAAATATATAAAAAAAAAACTTAGTAATATGTCACTGATAGTAAAATAAGACTACTAGAGCCTCTACCAGCAACACACCAGCTAGGTCTGCTGCTCATACAAGCTTAATGTGGTCAAGGTGGTTTTTGGAACAGATTGTAAACCAGCTAGAATCAAACTTAAACTGGATTTTCAAACAGAGAATGCACCAGCTAGTTTTTAATTTGTAGCTGATGAACCATTAATAGAAACAGTCTCCACTAAGATCTTGTGCTGGCCATAAGCTGATGTCAGTATCTTCACCTCCACGTGTGTAAAGACGAGCGTCATCGGCTCTGACAGCTGTTTGGTTTCTGCATTACTGACGACGATCGTTGCCACTTTAGAGTTGAGCTGATAAGTGCCATTGTCTGAACTCTCTCTGCTCATCTTGTGGAGCAGATCGCTGGATGAGTTCAGCTCTTTATAACTAACTAGTGCCGCAAACACAAAATCTAAAGAAAAACAGCAGTTACATCTTGTCATGAAAGTGTTGATGGTTTCATAAGTGTATATATAAGTGCATGTGTGTGTGTGTGTGTGTGTGTGTGTGTGTTTGTACCTGGATGTGAGTTCCCTGCAACTGCTTCCCAGCTGGCGTTGAAGAGGGCGGAGTTTGTGCTCAGAATGACACGGCCACTGGGCGCAGTCTGATTCCGTGCGACTGCAACCTCAGCGACTGTAATTCACATCATAAATATCTAAATAAAAAAGGATTTCCATTGACTATCACAGTGAGATTGTATCTAAACTTTTCTCACAGTGTGTCTCCTGTCTGGTCACAGTCCTTTTCAGCTGAGGTCCGATCAGACGCATGCTGTTCTCCATCACGTCCAGAAAGTCACTCAACGTCTTGCTGTCAGCGATTTTACCTTCAGACAGCAGCTTGTCAGTGGAATTGCTCAAGTTCTATGAAAAAGAATCAGTGATGTTCCCTTAGCACTGTGTGAGTGCATGTTCACAGACTACTATATGATTGAACATATCATGCAGTGTGTTTCACCTCCAGTAACTCATCTCCAGTAAAATGTTGTCCATGGGGATCTTTCAGAGACTCACATCTGCTCTTCAACAGTGACAACAAATGCTTCAACTAAAAGACAAACAGAAGTCAAAGTCTATAGGCATCTTGACACAACTGTGATTGCCACATCAGTAGTTCTCTGCAACCTTTGCAGTATATGAACATTATGGGTACATTGTTTTTCAATGTCTCTAGAATGTTAAAATGTTGAGTTTTCTTGACATGATGTTAATGCAACTTTCTCCTAACCTTATCTTTACTCACAATATAACATATACAGGGGTTGGACAATGAAACTGAAACACTTGGTTTTAGAGCACAGTTAGTACTGTGTTGGGCCTCCTTTTGTGGAGGATCAGCATCATTTGGTTTTGGGATTGACAAATACATGTCATGCACTGTAGTCAGATTTTGAGCCATTCCTTATAGAACAGTGGCCAGGTCACTATGTGATTCTGCTGTAGGAAAACTTTTCCTGACTCGCTCCTCCAAAACATCCCAAAGTCATATATATAATATATATAATCTGAGAACATTCTCATCCTACAAATAACTTCCGAGAATGTTGATATCAGAATGATTCCTCACAATATTATGAGAATGTTCATCAGATAAACTTATTATAAAGAAACTCCAAGGACGTTGTTCTCTGAACGTTTTTGAGATGAGAACGCTTACCAAATATTAATAATATCAGAACATTACATTTTATTTTAAGAACATTATATCGTCACATTTACATAACTTTTACAAAATGTAAAAAGCAATATAGTAATAGGGCATATAGTAAAACTACTACTACCAATAATAATAGTAGTAAAAAATCATAAGCAGAAGTACACATTTTACCTTCTCTGGTGTGTGCTCTGCATCAGTTTTGGTCACAAACTGGTCACAATTGATTTCTATGGGAGAAAAAAAAATCAAAGGGGATTTAAAAATTGCATCAGTACATTTAAAATGAAGCAAATAATGCTATAATTCTCACTGATGCATTCTGACTGGTTGTTGCCATAATTACTGTAACCCTGGTGACATTCGCATCTGTAGCCGCCTGGATGATTTAAGCAGTCTGCGTGTATGCCGCAATTATTTGGTACACCAATCGTGTGATTACAATTATCTGTGAAAATGAAAATGGGAGTGTTTGTGAGAGAGAGAAGATGGGAGAACAGTCTCTGTTAATGTCATTCTAATATAGTTACACACAATTAAACACATTTTACACTGTTAAAAATTATTGTAAAAAAACAGTTTTTAACAGTAACATGCTGTTTTCCATTAAAACAATGAATCCTGGGTGACATTTTTATTTTTGAGAAAGTAGCCTTCAGCAGTACTGTGAATTAACAGCGTTCAGTCGACACTCAGAGTCTGTGTTTCAAATCACACCCTACACCCTCATTCACTATTCCCTGCATGAGTTTACTAATATAGTCCACCTGACAGAGAGAATGAAATCGTATATGAATAATGAGTGAATTCAGACACTGATGAACTGCTGCTGTTAACAAGCAGAATCACTGATTGAAAGGGAAACAAGACAAACACAAGAACTACAACTGACTTCAGCCACAGCTTTAGATGAAATCAACTGAATATTTAAACAACACACAGCTTTACCAGCTTCACATTTTTCTAACCTAGATTATTTCTGTCAGACGTCTACAGAGGATCTTATTAAGAACAGAGGTTTAGATGATGATGATATTTTATTGTATAATTTGCTGTTACCATTGTGTTGGCTTTAGTTGGGCTCCTGATCCTAAAACACTATTTTTTGTTTGATTGCTATAACCATATTTTTAAGATGCTTTTGTTGTCGTGAAATTGTTATGGTTGGTCAGGCAATATTTCTGAGAGTCATAATTTACTAGACTGATTTACTAGAGTTTTACTGGATTCATTTAGAGTTTAATTATATGAGTTTTTTATATTTTACAGTTCTTCCAATGATTTACGGTATGATATTTATCAGTTTTGAAACAACCGAAAAAAAATAGTATTAGAATAGCCTAATAGTTTGGGTTTAAAACATTTTGAGTGAACATATCATTAACTCTCAAAGAGAGACATCAAGAATGGTGACAGTGAAAAGCTTCATGCTGCAATGCATGCTGGGTACCAGCAGAGTACAAAACTCATCCAAGACTCCCAGCATGCATTGCAGCATTAACAAATGATGCTGCTAAATTGTCCATTATTTTCTTGAATTCTTTCTGTGCTTTTATTTTTGCTTTTGTTTTTGTTGAGTTTTAGTAGCGTATTTTGTGATTGTTCAGAAATTGTATATTATTTTGTTGATTGTCATCATTGTTGAGATTTATATGCTGATTCTTGATATGTGTCTAAATCTCAATAAGAGATTGTTAGTACCAATCCATAAACAACAATACCAGATTTCTTTTATTTGACTTTTGTGCCATAACAAACATAGTGTTACAGTAGCCAAAAAAGCTCATATTAAAAAGACAAGGTCCAAGAGCCCAACTAAAATAAACACTGATGTCCATCATGATAGGAAGATCTTCTGTAGACTTCTGACAGAAATAAAGTCAGTCTGGTAATAAGTGAAGCTGGTAATGCTGTTTTAGGAGTTGTTTAATCAGATCCTGAGAGATGTAATGTCTTTTGTTTCAGTTGATTTCATCTAAGACTGTGGCTGAAGTCAGTTGTAGTTCTTGTGTTTCTCTTTCATGCAGTGATTCTGCTTGTTAACAGCAGGTGTTCATCACTAATGCTCAATCAGCACTTAATCACAGAATTATCTCATTAACTTGAGTTTGATTAACAGTGTTACTCAAACACTCAGTAGTGTGGACATATTATAAGTGTTCATTTAAAACTGAGGATATTGCTGTGGGGTTTAAAGAGTTAAAGATGTAAGATGAAAAACAGCATGAATCATAATTTAACAGTAATAACCCATAATTAATTGCTTTAGAAAAGCAGTATCATGCTGGCAACCAGAGCTGCCAGTAGATTACCATTAATTCAAGAAAAGAAAAAAAAAACACAGTAAAGTACTGGAAAACATCACAGTCAGATTTATCAAACAAAACAAGTTAATTTCACTAAAATAATTAGTGAATGTTGATAGAAAAACAGTTATGCGAAGTCTTTAACTGGTAAGTAGAGTACATATTTTAATGTACTGTATTAATGTGTTTTTGCGCAAGAGAGATCTGTTAGTTTAATTTAGTTAACTCAAACGCAATAGAAATAAGTCCACTGTACTAACAGCATATAAACACTAGTTGTTGTGTTGTTGTGTTTTTAAATTCACAATACCATCAAAGCTGCTATGATCTGTCTCTGGCTCTATCGTCGAATAACCTGTTACAGCATGGACAACAGTTGTCACTATTCCTGTGGGGTTTAAAGTATTAAAGATGTAAGATAAAAAAAAAACAGCATTAAATGTAACTTAACAGTAATAAACTAATTAATTTATGGCAACATGTTGTAGAAAAACAGTAACAACAGTAATATACTGTAAATCATAACATTCAGATTTATCAAACAAAAAACAAGTTAATTTCACTAAAATATTAGTGAATGTTCATAGAAAAACAGTTTGTACTTTATTAATGTGTTTTTGCACAAGAGAGATCTGATAGTTTAATTTAGTTTTGTGGGTCACCATTGTGCTGGAGAGTAGAGCCTGTGCTTCAGTCAATGATGAGCCACAAACACTGATGTTTTGCTGCTTTATTTAAAGACAGTAACTGTGTATTTGCTGATGCAGTGATAGTCTCTTTACTAAGCACTTTAATACATACATGCTTGGTAATGACAATCTAAAAGATTTGAGTAATAGTCACGTTTTGGTTGTTTTTGTATAATACTTTATTTGCATTTTTAAGTTAAGAAATATTTCTTCTTATTGGGCTCAAATGAAATAGAAATAAGTTCACTATACTAACACCATATAAACACTAGTTCCTCCCTAGTCGTTCTCTACGACGTTACGTCAGTGACATAATAACGGGGATCGGCTACGAGACCCTATCACCTCTGAGTTTAAGAGAAAAAGCCAATGAGAATTGGTGAGTGGAATTTGCATGCCATGCCACTCCCCCGGACATACGGGTATATAAGATGGTGGCGTGCATCCACTCATTCAGATTTCTGCTTCAGAGCCTCACCTTCTAAGCTGGAGAGAAAGAACAAAGAAGAAACAGAAGACTGTTCCAGTGTTCTTGTCCTGCTTGATCCTGTCAACACCAATCCTAAACAAGCAAATTTCTTAACATGTTCATTGATAGTGTCTTTCGTGATGTCTGTCTGACCGTGTGCTTCTGGGTGTGGTGGCTTTCTGTCTTCTTAGGACGGCCATGAATGCTAACTCTCATGCCTGTGCCGAGAACACGCTGAGGCACCGTTTGCGGATGGATCGTGCATTCATCCATCTCTGGCTGAACCTGGCGTAGATGGCTGACGTCAACAAAGCTCGCTTTCACGATGCACCCGTCTCCCAGGTTGGTCTCTTCGGCGACACTGTCGAGGACTTTGCCCAGCAGTTCTCGGCAGTACAAAAGCAGTCAGAGACCCTGACACGGGCTACTCGGAGATGAACATGTTTGCTTTTCGGGGGACGACAACATCTGTTGGGCCAGGGCCAGGTACTTTCGCTGGTACCCACAGCATCACAAAAAGAGCAAGTGCCCCAAGTTTCGTTCCTGAGTGCAGGAACCAGGGAAGGTAAGCGCTGCCCTGTGCACCTCGATTCTACTCCAGAACACTCCGCTTTCTGGGTTGAGTCCCCTCCCCCCTGCCGGCTGCCCTACCTCTGGCATGCCAGTTACTGTCCCATTGGTCTGACTGGCATGCAAGCTGGGAGCCTGGCTAGCGCTTCCCAGCCCATCCCCTTGGTTGATCCAGACAGTACAGATCGGCTACGTGATTCAGTTTGAGATGCAGCCGCCCAATTTCAGAGGCGTCCGTTTCACATCTGTCCGCTCAGACACACTGTGAAAAGAGCAAGCTCTCCCCTGTGCAGAGCATCTCTTTTCTCAGGATGGAGCTGGACTCGGTCACCATGACAGCACGCCTCAACAACGAGCCTGTCCAGTCGGTGCTGAATTGTCTGAAACTGAAACGGTCGGAGTGGTGCTTTCCTTCCTGCAAGAAAAGCTGGAGTGGAGACAGTCCCCCTCCACTTTTAAGGTGTATGTCGCAGCCATTGTGGCATATCACGATGCAGTTGATGGGTTATCCCTAGGGAAGCATCACCTGATCGTCAGGTTCCTCAGAGGTGCGAGAGGGATTAACCCTCCTAGATCGCACCTCGTACCCTCTTGGGACCTCTCCGTGGTCCTCCAGGGCCTTCGGAGGGCTCCCTTCGAGCCGCTCAGTTCAGTCTAGCTAAAATACCTGTCTCTCAAGACTTTGCTCCTAACTGCACTGGGCTCTATCCATAGGGTTGGGGACCTGCATGCATTTTCGATCAACAAAGCATGCTTAGAGTTGGGCCAGATAACTCTTACGTTATCATGAGACCCCGGCCCAATTATGTGACCAAGGTTCCTACCACACCCTTTCGAGATCAGGTGGTGAACCTGCAAGCTTTGCCCCAGAAGGAGGCAGACCCGGCCTAGGAGTTGCTGTGTACCATTCGTGCCCTGCACGTTTACATGGACCGCACCTGGAGCTTCAGATGCTCAGAGCAGCTCTTTGTCTGCTTTGGGGGACAGCAGAAGGGGAATGCTGTCTCCAAACAGAGGTTGGCTCATTAGGTAGCAGATGCCATCACCTTGCCGTACGAGTCCCAAGGTGAGCCATGCCCCCTAGGAGTTTGAGCTCACTCCACCCGGAGTGTTGTCTCCTCCTATGCGCTGGTGCATGGTGCCTCTTTAGCAGACATTTGTAGAGCTGCGGGCTGGGCAACACCCAATACTTTTGTTCTGATTTACAACCTCCGTGTTGGGCCTGTGTCCTCCTGTGTGTTAGGTAACATCAGGTAATTTGCAGGAGGACGGCTCAGGCATTGGCTTGCTGCACCATTCCTCATGGATCCGTGCGCTATTTTCCCAGGTGTTCCCTTAGTGCAGGGGTTCCCAAAGTAGGGGTCGGGACCCCCCAGGGGGTCGCAAAACCAGGAGGAGGGGTCACAAGATGATTTTCCGAAATCAAATAATTTTTAAAGCATTAGAAATAGCATATTTTATCAATAAATAAAAAATATAAGGTGAATTAAAAATAAAAATCCAGCATGTTGCCCACCCAGCTCATTAGGTAAGATTAATGTTCAAATGTAAATAATGAGTGAATAACAATAAAATAATATTATGGTTATAAGACTGTTGTGTTGCTTTGTGTTGTCATTATGCTTGTGTGCCATTTTGCAAAACGTTCGTATACTTTAGGACAGTGGGGGTCCCGAGGTACTGGCACTGTTATTTTGGGGGTCGTGGGCTGAAAAGTTTGGGAACCCATGCCCTAGTGAACTCTGGGTCCTCCATGCCCCGCACTCTGGACTAGGCGGAGTAGTCCATACTGTGATCTGGAGTAGGGGCATCCTTCACCCCCCTCCAGTTGTGGCAAAATGTCTCAGCATTTAATGGAACCTTCCGTGTTTCCCCAGTCTAGTTAGACTACCTTAAATATTTTCCACATAACTCAACCGTCATTGTGCTCCGCCCCCCAACAGTAGCTTCAGAATCTGGCACGCCTGGTGGGCCACCAGGTGGTCTACAGGTGGTGGGACGGTTACGCATTAAACCCTTGTTCCGACATGCTTGCATGCCAACATTGGGTCTCGGCTGCGTAACGCAGTTCAGGATTGTGGCATTTTCCAGAGGTCCCCGTTATTACATCATTGACGTAATGTCATAGAGAACGACTGGGGGGGAACGTCTCGGTTACGGAAGTAACCCTCGTTCCCCGAAGCCACAATTCTGGACTGCGCTAAGGCCGGGTTGTGGCTCGGCTCCTCAGCAAATCTGAATGAGTGGATGCATGCCGTCATCTTATATACCCATATGTCCGGAGGAGTGGAGCGGCATGCAAATTCCACTCGCCAATTCTAATTGGCTTTTTCTCTTAAGCTCAGAGGTGATAGGGCTGATCCCCACTATTACATCATTGACGTAACATCTTTGTTCCCTCCTTCGGGGATCGAGGATTACCTTCGTAACAGACATTTTTTTTTTGTTTGTTTTGTTTTTTTGTCCAACTTAAATGGTTTGAAGCAATCGAATTCCAAAATAAAATTGTATACTAACGGTAGCATACTGTAAAAATTAAGAACTGGTAGAGAGGTGTAAATTAAACTTTTACAGTGTACAATTAGCTCATTTGATGTGATGCTGGTGTTGGCATCAGTGCTGCATCAGCATTATACAGTCCAAACTGCTAGCTTTTGTTTCACACATCAAATTAAATTCATAAGCCAGAAAAATAAAAGGTAAAAATAAAAGGCAACTTCAAATTTTGCATCGGAGTCAGGAAAGATCTTAAATGGGGTACCATCAAAGTCGCTATGATCTGTCTCTGGCTCTATCGTTGAATAACCTGTTACAGTATGGACAACAGTTGTCACTGGTATCATTGTTGTCACTGTTGTTGTGGGGTTTGAAGGATTAAGGATGTAAGATAAAAAAACAGCATTAAATGCAACTTAACAGTAATAAACAGTAATTAATTTAAGACAACAAGTTGTAGAAAACAGTAACAAGCTGGAAACCTTTTAAAATACTGTAAATCATAACAGTCAGATTTATCAAACAAAACAAGTTAATTGCACTAAAATATTAGTGAGTGTTCATAGAAAAACAGTTATGCAAAGTCTTTAACTGGTAAGGAGAGTACATATTTAAATGTACTGTATTCATGTGTTTTTGCACAAGAGAGATTTGTTAATTTAGTTTTGAGGGTCACCATTGTGCTGGAGAGTCGAGCCTGTGCTTCAGTCAATGATGAGCCACAAACACTGATGTTCTCTTTACTAAGCAATTTAGTACATAAATGTGTGCTAATGATAATCTGAAAAGATCTGAGTTATAGTCATGTTTTTGTATTACACTTTGTTTGCATTTTTAAATTAAGAAACAGAAAGATACAGGATACCATCAAAGCTGCTATGATTTGTCACTGGCTCTATTGTTGCATAATCTGATGGGGCAAGGATGGCACAGCATGATGGGAGAAAGAGACCTGGGAAGAGATTGAAAATATACAGCTATAGTGAAACTTTTTTTACTATTATTTGTACATAATCTACATAATGCTGACCATCACTGAACATGCATGCAATTTGCAGCCAACTGCATATGATGAGATACAAATTATAAGTCCCACTAATCATATTCTGGTTCATTCATCCATGCCTTTTATCTGCTCCATCAACAGTTCTACCTTATTATCCCAAGTATTGAGATTTTAGAATAAACATTAGCTTGTTTTCAATCGACCAGTTAATATTTACAACAAAAATTAAATCAGTGAATTCAGTTCACAGCTTACTGTGCCCAAATGGTCAATTATACACACAATTATGTCAAAATGCACATTGTGTAGAGTATTCACATAAACATAATGCCATACCTGAGTGTAAACAGTTGGGAGCAAAACAGATGCTCAACAGTATATTAGATCCATGAATTCATTCGGGACAGCAGACTAATAAACTGTTGAAGTTTGTTACATTAATGCTAAAAAATATATATTTTTTTATTTTTATTATAAATCAATTTGTATGTAATTCATACAGTAAACGCTATATACAGCATTTACATCTGAAATATGTCTGTTAAAGATCACTTGATCTGGAAAGAATCTGCTATGCACAAATATCTGAGTTTTACATATATTCTAATTCATAAACATCTTATAGACATCTAATATACATCTGTTTGACATCTGATAGGAAACATCCAATAGGCATATTGCAGATTAGCAAACACTCTTAAAAAAATATGTCTTGTAAATGTAAACGCAGATGTCAAATAGATGTTTTTGAGATGTATGTGTGCTGTCAGGGCTACCAGTCAGGGACGGACTGGCCATCTGGCAGACCGGGCATTTTCCCGGTGGGCCGACGTACTTTTTGGGCCGGCCGATATTCTCTGTTTGATCAGCTCATAAAACTCTTAGCAGCCTAATTTTTCTGCCTAATTTGTTGACGGCGCTGTGGTCTTAGCGGCTGTGTAATGAATTTGTCAAAAAAAAACACAAACAAACAAAAAAACGTAGGATTTATTTATTTTTTCAGACAGACCGGCCCATGTGACATTTAATCTGCAGCCCATTGTTTTTTTTTTAAATGACTTTGGGCTGACCCAATCACATCTTTAGACAACTCCTATTTTGGGCTATGTGTGTGCGTGTCTATCTGTCAAAATAGTCAAGAGAGAGATGGAGAAAAAACGAAAGGGAGGCGCAGAGAAAAAAAAAAAGGCTCTTCAAACGGACGCTGCAAAGTGTTGCAAAATAACACATATGTTTTCTGCCGCAGCAGGACCTTTGTCAGCTGCCGTGGCTGATGAGAGTGATGATGATGCCGGTGGCACTGAAAGCGCCGGTGAGGTCGAAGAGGATAAAGAAAGGGAGAGAGTGGAAGTGAGTGTAGAGCCTGCCCTGCAGTAAGCAGAACTGCTTTCAGAACACTTAGGCTATGTAATGAGTGTAGATACCCCTTGATAAAACTGAGCCAAAAACACAAAATAACGGTGAATAGCACTGTAATAAATTCATTGTTTCCCTGTTGAGTTAAACGTTTTAGTTGTTTTTATTATTTAACATTATTTTTTTTAATCAGCATTAACAGTGAGTCAGCAGGCAGTGTTTTTGTTATGTTCATTATTTAATTAGGCTGTAGAGTAAATGTATTTTTAGGACCTAACAAAAATGTATACAGAAATGAAAGTGAGACACCCACACGACTATTTCGTATATTACTGCTTTTATCAGAGAATCTTTTTGAGCCAGGTTGAGATAGCATTCTTAGAAGAAGAGAGTGTCAGTGAGAGAAAGAGCAGGGAGCAGGGGGAATTTTGCTTTTAAATGTTCATCCAAGAAGTTCACAAGCACCCCTTTGAAGTAAGTTTACAGTTTATTTAATGCTATACTATGGGAAACAGTCTGATCAACAATTTATCATGTCTCTTTCTCCCTCAAACACACAGACACGCAGGATTCATCAGTGTGGATTATAGTTTTGTTATATTAATAAATTACAATTTTCAGAAGTTTTTAATGTGTCTTTCACCATTTCCTATATGTGACCCTGGAGCACAAAACCAGTCTTAAGTCGCTGGGGTATATTTGTAGCAATAGCCAAAAATACATTGTATGGGTCAAAATTATATATTTTTTTAATGACAAAAATCACTAGGATATTAAGCAAAAATCAAGTTCCAGATATTTTGTAAATTTCGTACTGTAAATGTATCAAAGCTTAATTTTTAATAAGTAATATGCATTGTTAAGAACTTCATTTGGACAACTTTAAAGGTCATTTTCTCAATATTTTTATTTTTTTGCACCCTCCCAGATTTCAAATAGTTGTATCTCAGCCAAATATGTCCAATCCTAACAAACCATACATCAATGGAAAGCTTATTTGTTCAACTTTCAGATGATATATAAATCTCAATTTTGAAAAATTGACACTTATGACTGGTTTTGTGGTCCAGGGTCACATATATGGCTTTAGTGCTTTAATGGAGTTAGTATACTTATTCAAGGGCTTGCAAAGATGGGTAGCATTTTGATCGTATGTGGGCCGGTCAGGGCCAAAATACCAGGGCGGATTTTTTTGTCCCAGTCCAGCCCTGCTACCAGTCATGTGTGTAATGATTGCAGTCAGCTTAAATGCCTTTTAAAATTGGAAGGTTTACATTTTTACTTAAAGGTTTATTAAACCATCTACTGCAGCTAAATAGGAAAAGAAACACAAAACAGAAAACTAGAATCTTGCTGTGATTTCTAACAGCTGAAATGCTTTGCTACACAGACACACACTTATTTTCTTGCTGTGTTTGACACATAGGCTCTATTCCTAGAAAGCTGTCTACTAATCTATCTTCAGTAAGCCTATGTCACAAATGTATTCACCACACACATGAATACAAAAAAAAGAGAGTAAAAATGTACTCACCTAAGAGAAGTGCCCATTTTAGCTGCATGTTAGGAAACTGTAAATAGCTCCTTTCTAAGTTAAGTATTTGTTATGTTTTTTGAAGGTTGGTGATGTATTTAATTCCCAAGGAATATCAGTCTCCAGCTGACTGTTACTTTACGTCCTCAAACTCTCAGCTCTTTTACTGTTATCTCAAACTGAGAAACTGTTATTTGAACCTCCTACTAGATAATGTAATTTCCAAGGGAAAAAAAAAACTCAAGTAGGGGAAATGGGTGTGTCATTCGCACCACACACAAAGGCGGTGTGGCAGCACATAGCAGTAGCAGAAGCAGAAGCAGCAGTGTGTCAAGTAGGTATAACTGCAGACCGGAGATCTCCAAAATGGGGCATAAACACCAAAAGTAGGCAGAATCTTCAAAATAGAGCAGGGTCTCATCATGCAAAAACTTTCACCATTGGCTCTGGCTTCAGCCAGTTATTTTTATTGACTTACATTTCAAAATAAAACTTAATAAATGAAACATTGTTTCCAGTTGATCTAAAATAAAATAAAATATATAAATAAATATGCTCCATGAGAGCAGAGCCCCAAAGCTTGTGGTCAGTGGTGCTCGGACTGGAGTTTGACTTCGGTCTACTCTACTTGTGTGTCCAGTGTGAAACGTTCTTTCACTGTAAAAATTCTGATAACGATATTAAAAATATGAAAGTATCTCCATTCTGTCAGAGACAGCATGGCCGCAGGTGGTCTTTCTTTGCAGTTAACTCAGGACATGATTAAGCTGGTGATGCTGTTTGTGGTGTTATTTAATCATCCTCTGCTGAGATCTTGAGAGATTAAATCTCTTACTTTATCTTCAGTTAATTTCATGTAAGGTTCTGGCTGAAGTCAGTTGTAGTTCTTGTGTTTCTGCTTGCCTCATCTCTTTTTTCTGTTCTTGTTTTTTTTTTTTTTTTCAGTGATTCAGTTTGTTAACAACAGGTGTTCTTTATTAATGCTTAATCATCACCCAATTATTCAACTAATTATCTCATTAACTTTAACACTGCTTTAACTCTTATGTCTTGCAGATGTACATGTGCTATCTGGGTGAACAATACATGAGCCACACATGAGCCATAACTGGCCCTAATCCCAGCCAAATAGTAACTTATAACCAGCCCTGAACTGGGCCAGGACAAGTTTCAATAGTGCTACTAAATCTCAGCCTTCAGTCAACCACATATAAACCACCCTGATAGCAAGCAACCATTGAATCAATGTTAAAAATAGTTGATTTGTCAATGTTAATGACATTAAATTAATATCACTTTTGCACACGCTATTAATGTTGAAAAATCAACAAACCACCTTTGTTGTGATCAGTACTTGCTTTAGTTGGACTCTTGACTCGTACTTTAATGTTAGATTTTCATTGTCTTTTGTAACTGTGCATTAAAATGCATAGTTTTAGGCAATAGAAACTAAGATGCACTAGGATCAGATGATGGTGACTGTAATCATTGTGAGGATATTTAAATATAAATATTTACAAGTGTGTTTTTTTTGTTTTTTTTATGTGTGAATAACGAGTGACTAAACCAGTGGTACATATATTATACTTTTTTTTTCTTAGTTTTTTTTTTTTTCCTGCAAAAGATGTATGCAGAAATGCATGCAGGGTATCATAACTCCTTCATGATTCCCAGCATGCATTGCAGTTGATCTGTTTATCTGAATTAGTTAGATGGTTATATGCGATAGGCCAATAATCAAGTTGATATGGGTACATAGTGCATATTCATCTTAAAGAGACAGCTTTGGCGATGCCTGAAACAGCAGCAGTGGAACAATGTCGAATTTTCTCTTGGCCATTATTTTTATTTCTTTATTTATTTCTTTATTTCTTGTTTGATTATTAACAAAAACATTAGCTTTTTTTACTTTTTTTACATGAACATATACAGATAATAAATCCTCAAAACTTACACACACAACCACTGTTTACAGGATAATTGCCTTTATTTTCATTAAATACAGTGAAATACATATTTTACCGTTTAAACATGTAAACAGTATGCTTACATTTAAACTCATTTAGTAAGAAATTTTGAAGTAAAAAATGAAACATTTAATTGTTTAAACGATGCGACTCATTTACGTGACTGACATTGCATCTCTTTAGTTTGCATTGCATAAAATAAAATGTTTTACAGCAAAGCAGCTGTTGTATATATTTAAAAAACATACACAAAATGCAAGAAATCCAAGTTTGCGCATTGAGAATAGGCTACCTGAAGAGGAAACAAGATATCCGCGCTTATTACAACCGCTTTGGTTGTTGCGACCACAGTCCCAGGAGCTGGGTTACACCAAATTACCAAACACACACAAAAGTTTTGGATTTACATGTGTGTTATCACAAAAAAAAAAAAAAATCCTGTGGATGATTGAGGGGCATGTAGCGAGTCAGCGATTTGAGTAGGCTATATCAACCCAGTCTGTAGTTAGTACGCAGAGTTAGGGTTTTTTGCAAATTAATCTGACATTATAGGGTCTCTTTTCTGGCTACTCTACCGGTTTGCATAGAAAACTGCATATAAAAACTTTACCAATGTAATGTTATATAGGTAATATAAACAGACATATCACTGAGGGTAACTTTTGGTTGTTGCGGTCTTTACATTCCTGTATAATGGAGGTAGAAACAAGAGAAAAATCCTGGTTAGAAATATTCATGAGGTGTATTTAATGTATCTAATGTAATTTATGTATCTTATGCATCTTTATGTATCTTGTATAATAAAGAGTGTGTACAAAATCCATCAGTGCACAGCAAGCGCTTTAAATCGGTGTCTCTCCTGTGCTGCCGTCGCTCCGTAGAGGTTTCTGTGAAAATCAAAGAAGAAACTGAAGTCACAAATGCTGCTGAAATGTCCGAAATACTTAAACACACTCATGTACCTGACTGCTGCTGGTCTGGCTGGGACTGGTTCTGTGTTCGGCTTTGTTCTTACACATTTGGGCAAACAGATTGTAATACTCCGTCCTGACCTGAAGGGAGCGACAAAATTACAGTTTCTGGCCAACCCCTGTTGCATGCATTCAGAATAGTGGTAGGTCAACATGGATTTAGATGACTGATGCTGATACCAATATTAGATATTACGCTATTTAATAAACAAGACGTTACTGAAAGTCTAAAACAAGTCACTGTTAGCAAATATTTAGTGTGTGAGTAAATTCTTCATGGATTTTCTGTTATGTTGTGTGTTAAATACCGGTTTGGACAGCAGGCAGTGCATGATGAAGATGAACACCCCCTGCAGACTGTTGAAAATAATGAAGAGGTACATCATGACCTCAGTTCCTTTCTCCTGAAAGAGGAAGAAGCCGAAGATCCACGTTCCTCCAAGAATACACAACTGAGCCACAGTGGTTACTGTAAAACTCCTACACACCGAATATAATTCATCAAAACCACTGATAGAAAACAAAAATCAACACTGAAGACTGACTGAATGATAATCACGCACCTGATTTGTTTGAGACTGGAGAGGTCTGGATTGACACTTGAGAACTTTGTAGCCAGTTTCCACACAGTGATGATGAAGAAGAAAGTATTGAAGATCACAGCGATGCAGACGGGCACGAAGAAACTCAAGATAAAATAATGATTGAGAGAGAGCCAACAGCTGAAACACACATTAGGATGACATTAAGAAAATTAGTCACATGATTACAAAAACACACAAAAATCTAAATTCATTTCTCTTCTTTTTTTTTTTTAAACTCACTGTCTTTGGGTGCCGTATCCCTTTGGAAAGGCAATGGCAGAGATGATGATGATGACAAGTGGGAAACCGTATCCCACCAAATACATGTAGAGATGTTTAAATGTGGTGTGAAACACCAGCACAACCATCCGGTAGAGCTGAACCCCCTCCAGCAGCATCCAGCCAAATGCAGACAAGAAGAAGAAATGAAGCAGACCGGCCACAATCGCACACCCAACCTGAGAGAAACACACGCCAGATCATTCTCCTGTTTGCTTATAGTTAACATTTTACATTTATGTGTTACTTAAATCAGTTATTAGTCATTAACTAAACTAAATCCATAAAAACATTCCATTGCTCTAAATAAACATTCAAAATAACTATATATATATATATATATATATATATACAGTGGGTACGGAAAGTATTCAGACCCCCTTAAATTTTTCACTCTTTGTTATATTGCAGCCATTTGCTAAAATCATTTAAGTTCTTTTTTTTCCTCATTAATGTACACACAGCACCCCATATTGACAGAAAAACACAGAATTGTTGACATTTTTGCAGATTTATTAAAAAAAAGAAAAACTGAAATATCACATGATCCTAAGTATTCAGACCCTTTGCTCAGTATCTAGTAGAAGCACCCTTTTGATCTAATACAGCCATGAGATTTTTTGGGAAAGATGCAACAAGTTTTTCACACCTGGATTTGGGGATCCTCTGCCATTCCTCCTTTGCAGATCCTCTCCAGTTTTGTCAGGTTGGATGGTAAACATTGGTGGACAGCCATTTTCAGGTCTCTCCAGAGATGCTCAATTGGGTTTAAGTCAGGGCTCTGGCTGGGCCATTCAAGAGCAGTCACAGAGTTGTTGTGAAGCCACTCCTTTGTTATTTTACCTGTGTGCTTAGGGTCATTGTCTTGTTGGAAGGTGAACCTTCGGCCCTGTCTGAGGTCCTGAGCACTCTGGAGAAGGTTTTTGTCCAGGATATCCCTGTACTTGGCCGCATTCATCTTTCCCTCGATTGCAACCAGTCGTCCTGTCCCTGCAGCTATAAAACACCCCCACAGCATGATGCTGCCACCACCATGCTTCACTGTTGGGACTGTATTGGACAGGTGATGAGCAGTGCCTGGTTTTCTCCACACATACCGCTTAGAATTAAGGCCAAAAAGTTCTATCTTGGTCTCATCAGACCAGAGAATCTTATTTCTCACAATCTTAGAGTCCTCCATGCGGGCTTTCATGTGTCTTGCACTGAGGAGAGGCTTCCGTCGAGCCACTCTGCCATAAAGCCCCAACTGGTGGAGGGCTGCAGTGAGGTTGACTTTCTACAACTTTCTCCCATCTCCCGACTGCATCTCTGGAGCTCAGCCACAGTGATCTTTGGGTTCTTCTTTATCTCTCTCACCAAGGCTCTTTTCCCCCGATAGCTTAGTTTGGCCGGACGGCCAGCCCTAGGAAGGGTTCTGGTCATCCCAACGTCTTCCATTTAAGGATTATGGAGGCCGCTGTGCTCTTAGGAACCTTAAGTGCAGCAGATTTTTTTTGTAACCTTGGCCAGATCTGTGCCTTGCCACAATTCTGTCTCTGAACTCTTCAGGCAGTTCCTTTGACCTCATGATTCTCATTTGCTCTGACATGCACTGTGAGCTGTAAGGTCTTATATAGACAGGTGTGTGGCTTTCCTAATCAAGTCCAGTCATTATAATCAAACACAGCTGGACTCAAATGAAGGTGTAGAACCATCTCAAGGATGATCAGAAGAAATGGACAGCACCTGAGTTAAATATATGAGTGTCACAGCAAAGGGTCTGAATACTTAAGACCATGTGATATTTCAGTTTTTCTTTTTTAATAAATCTGCAAAAATTTCAACAATTCTGTGTTTTTTTTTTTTTTTTTTTGCTGTGTGTACATTAATGAGGAAAAAAATAACCTAAATGATTTTAGCGAATGACTGCAATATAACAAAGACTGAAAAATTTAAGGGGGTCTGAATACTTTCCATACCCACTGTATATATATATATATATATATATATATATATATATATATATATATATATATATATATACAGTAGTCAACATTTGAAGACAATATTGTATTGTTTTGGTTTTAGAACAACTTTGATGAAAGGTTTTGATCCACTTCATATAGTATATCAAGAGTTCAGATGCAAAAGCCTCTAAATCCTTTGACATCTTTCTTAAAAAAATGCATTTTTATCAGGCTCCGATGTGTAGGTTTCTATGCAAGTGCTGGTTCTTCTGATTGGGCTGAGGCTGGGATTTTAGCAAGTTTGAAGTAAAAGTATTTGATGGATGTATAATATGTGTCCAGAGCATTCGCTCAGTATCATCATCTCATTTTTGACCGAGATGGCTTTTAGAGGGTTTTGCATCAGAACTCTTCATATATATATGTGTGTGTGTGTGTGTGTGTGTGTGTGTGTGTGTGTGTGTGTGTGTGTGTGTGTGTGTGAATGTGTGTATGCGTCTGTGGGTCTTTATATATGTGTTTCTCAATTTTATTTAGATTAACTTGAAAAGTTAAAATACAGACACATTAAATATATAAATAATCATTAACATTTCAATGACTTAAATACATCCAGATTTGCAGGTTTGTAGTTGGAGTAGATTTATTTTAGATTTATTATGTGTTATATGTTTACAATACACCATTTAAATGTGTGCGATCTGTGAGATTTTTTTAAACTATCTCTTATTCTCAAGGCTGCATTTAAAAGCTGTAATACTGTGAAATATTATTACAATTTAAAATAAGATATAAGGTGTTACATTATTTTGTCTACTATAGTGTGCTTCTCTGCTTTTATACCCTTTGTTTAATTGTTTTAAAAGCTTTATCCTTAATGATGCCATATATCACTAAAGCGATACATTTGACACATAGCACCTTCCCATCATTGTTGTGATATCCTGTTTTTCCCCAACAAGAACAAGCAGGTCATCAAGACATTTTCTCATATTCATTCAGAAGCAGGCCTTCCAGTTAAAACACTGCTTTAACAGTTCATGACACGAAGACATTTTTACATTAGAATTATGGAGTAAATATGGATGATAATAATTCCTTTAAATTTCTTCCATAGTCTCCACTGACACATCTGCCTTAATCTGTGTTAGTGAGCACTTCTCCTTTGCCGAGATTATCCATCCACCTCACACGTGTGGCATATCAAGATGCTGATTAGACAGCATGATTATTGCACAGGTGTGCCTTAAGCTGGCCACAATAAAATGGCACTCTAAAATGTGTGGTTTTATCACACAGCACAATGCCACAGATGTTGCATGTTTTGAGGGAGCATGCAATTGGCATGCTGACTGCAGGAATGTCCACCAGAGTTGTTTCCTGTGAATTGAATGGTCATTTCTCTACCATAAGCTGTCTCCAAAGGCGCTTCAGAGAATTTGGCAGTACATCCAACCAGCCTCACAACTGCAGACCACGTGTAACCACACCAGCTTGGCCTTTTATTGTGGCCAGCTTAAGGCACACCTGTGCAATAATCATGCTGTCTAATCAGCATCTTGATATGCCGCACCTGTGAGGTGGATGGATTATCTCTGCAAAGGAGAAGTGCTCAGTAACACAGATTTGTGAACAACATTTGAGAGAAATAGGCCTTTTGTGTACATAGATAAAAGTCAGCTCATGAAAAATGAGGGCAAAAACAAAAGTGTGGCATTTATAATTTTGTTCAGTGTATAAGACATTCATAATAAATATTAATAAAGCAAAATGCCCTGTTGATATGCATGACTTATTTAAAATGCAAAGGTAAATTATAAATGTAAATAATTATGACAGATGTGAAGGGGGAGGAGAATTTACATGTGCGTCAGGGTTTTTTTTTTTTTTTTTGCTGAAAAAGACTTAAAAAAACGTTCAAATTCAAAGTTATTTTTGAATCACTATTTTTTTTACAGTGTAAAGTACATTTTGCTTGATAAATGACACTTGCTTTGGTAATGTCAACATAATGGCTTTCAGACATTTGTAAGTATAAACTGAGTTTTCTCATTCAAACACACCTGATCATGAGTGCTGGAGATCCCACAGAGGAAGACAAGGTCTGCGATAAAGAGACAGATGCTCAGATGAAGATGGATGCTGGTTCGAGTTCCTCTGATGGAGCGGCAGAACTTGAACGTCAGGATGCAGAGAAACAAACAGACCAGAGACAGAACTAAACCCAGACGCGTGATCAACACCAACTCAAATGACTCCTGGAGGAGAGAAAGTGAAAACAATCTCATGCAATTTAATTTAAAATCCAAATTAAATATGTGAAATCTCAGTTTTGCATGTACCTGGACAGGATAAAGCGCCATTAGCACAGCGAAACTACTGAAATGAGACCAGTAACACACTGTATGAGTGCGGTTAGACCACTGCCTCTCACAGCCCCACCCAGACCACGCCCCCTCAGCCTCATCCCAGTAGACACAGGAGTAAGCCACGCCCCCAGACCCCGCCCTCTCCTGAAGAAGTGAGAAGTACATGAAGGAAGACATGAAGATGGCTTTTTTGGAACAGCTTGTAAAGCAGTTAGAATTCAATGTAAACTGGATTTTCAAACAGAGAATGCACATTTGCACGATGTTAGTTTTTCATTTGTAATGGATAAACCAAGCTGATGTCAGTCTCTTCACCTCCACGTGTGTAAAGACGAGCGTCATCGGCTCTGGCAGCTGTTTGGTTTCTGCATTACTGACGACGACCGTCACCACTTTCGAGTTGAGTTGGTAAGTGACATTGTCTGATCTCTCTCTGCTTATCTTGTGGAGAAGATCGGTGGACGAGTTCAGCTCTTTATAACTAACTAGTGCCGCAAACACGAAATCTAAAGAAAAATAGCAGTTACATCTTGTCATGAAAGTGTTGATGGTTTCATAAGTGCATATATAAGTGCATGTGTGTGTGTTTGTACCTGGATGTGAGTTCCCTGCAACTGCTTCCCAGCTGACGTTGAAGAGGGCGGAGTTTGTGCTCAGAATGACACGCCCACTGGGCGGAGTCTTTTCCCGTGTGACTGCAACCTCAGCGACTGTAATTCACATCATAAATATCTAAATGAAAAAGGATTTCCATTGACTATCACAGTAAGATTGTATCTAAACTCAGATTCTCACAGTGTGTCTCCTGTCTGGTCACAGCCCTTTTCAGCTGAGGTCCGATCAGACGCATGCTGTTCTCCATCACGTCCAGAAAGTCACTCAACGTCTTGCTGTCAGTGATTTTACCTTCAGACAGCAGCTTGTCAGTGGAATTGCTCAAGTTCTATGAAAAAGAATCAGTGATGTCCCCTTAGCACTGTGTGAGTGCATGTTCACAGACTACTATATGATTTAATATATCATGCAGTGTGTTTCACCTTCAGTAACTCATCTCCAGTAAAATGTTGTCCATAGGGATCTTTCAGAGACTCACAGTTGCTCTTCAGCAGTGACAACAAATGCTTCAACTAAAAGACAAACAAAAGTCAAAGTCTATAGGCATTACACAACTGAATAAGACAGCATTAAAAAGTCTGCATAAAGACAGCTAATTGCGACATCAATAGTTCTCTGCCACCTTTGCAGTATATGAACATTATGGGTACATTGTTTTTCAATGTTTCTAGAATGTTAAAATGTTGAGTTTTCTTGACGTGATGCTAATACAACTTTTTCCTAACCTTATCTTTATTCACAACATAACATATACAGGGTTTGGACAATGCATTGTGGCCAATACAGCATCATTTGGTTTTGGGATTGACAAATACATGTCATGCACAACAGCCAGAGGGGTTTTGAGCCATTCCTTTTCTAGAACAGTGGCCAGGTCACTATGTGATTCTGGTGTAGGAAAAGGTTTCCTGACTCATGCCAAAGTGCCTCAATAAAATTCAGATCTGGTGACTGTGCAGGTCATAGGAGGTGTTCAACTCTACTTTCATGTTCATCAAACCTCTCTGTCACCAGTCTTGCTATGGGCACCACCTTAAGGGTACAATGTCTGAACCATTGGGTGCACATAGTAAACCTTCACACTTTGCTCTTACTGGTGGCATGTGCAATAAGTGAAGATTGGCCACCAGGCTGCGCAAATATAGCCATGAAGCCTCCAACACTATATTGGTCAGTGTTTTAGTTCCATTGTCTAACCCCTGTATGTATGTGTGTGTGTGTATATATATATAGAGAGAGAAAGAGAGAGAGAGAGAGAGAGAGAGAGAGAGAAAATGAACTTTCCCTTGTAATATTCAATATTAACATTCAGCAAATTACAAAGAATGTTTTTCTAAGAACATTTTCTGCCAACAATCTGAGAACATTCTCAACCTACAAATAACTTCTGAGAATGTTGATATCAGAATGCTACCTCCTCACAATATTATGAGAACGTTCATCAGATAAACACATTATAAAGAAACTCCAAGGACATTGTTCTCAGAACGTTTTTGAGATGAGAACGCTTACCAAATATTAATAATATCAGAACATTAAATGTTATTTTAAGAGCATTTTATCGTCACATTTACATAACTTTTACAAAATGTAAAAAGCAATATAGTAATAGGGCATATAGTAAAACTACTACTAATAATAATAATAATAGTAAAAAATCATAAGCAGAAGTACACATTTTACCTTCTCCGGTGTGTGCTCTGCATCAGTTTTGGGTTCAAACTGGTCACAGTTGATTTCTGTGGGTGGAAAAGGCAAAGGGGATTTTAAAATTGCATCAGTACATTTACAATGAAGCAAATAATGCTACAATTCTCACTGATGCATTCTGACTGCTTGTTGCCATAATTACTGTAACCCTGGTGACATTTGCAGCTGTAGCCGCCTGGATGATCGAAGCAGACTGCGTGTATGCCGCAATTATTTGGTATATCAGCCATGCGATTACAATTATCTGTGAAAATGAGAATGTTTGTGAGAGAGAGAAGATGGGAGAACAGTCTCTGTTAATGTCATTCTAATATAGTTACACACAATTAAACACATTTTACACTGGTAAAAATTGTTGTAAAAAAACAGCCAGTTTTTGACAGTAACATGCTGTTTTCCATTAAAACAGGGCATTCTGGGTAATATTTGTAATTTTCGAGAAAGTAGCCTTCAGCAGTACTATGAATTAACAGTGTTCAGTCAACACTCAGAGTCTGTTTCAAATCACACCCTACACCCTCATTCACTATTCCCTATTAGTTTACAAATATAGTCCACCTGACAGAGAGAATGAAATAGTATATGAATAATGAGTGAATTCAGACACTGATGAACTGATGCTGTTAACAAGCAGAATGACTGATTGAAACGGAACCAGACAAACACAAGCACTACAACTGACTTCAGCCACAGCCTTAGATGAAATCAACTGAATTTTTAAATAACACACAGCTTTGCCAACTTCACACATTTCTAATTAGACTGACTTTATTTCTGTCAGACATCTGTAGATGATCTTATTGAGAAAGAACAGAGGTTTAAATGATGATGATATTTTATTGTATCATTTGCTGTTACCATTGTGTTGGCTTTAGTTGGGCTCCTGATCCTTGACTTTTTTGAACACTAGTTTTTTGTTTGATTGGTATATCCATATCTTTAGGATGCATTTGTCATAGCAAAATTGTTATGGTTGGTCAGGTAATGTTTCTGAGAGTCATAATCTACTACACTGATTTAGAGTTTTACCAGATTCATTCAGTGTTTAATTGTATGGGTGTTTTATATTTTACGGATCTTCCAATGATTTACGTATTTTGGTTAAGATTTAGTACTGTGTTTTGTTATGTTCAGAAATTATGTTTATTTATTTTGTTGATTGTCATCTTTGTTGAGATTCATATGCTGATTCTTGATATGTGTGTCTAAATCACATCAAATGTTTTTCTAATGAGTAACGTTTTAACAGTCTTTGTAACTGATTGCTAAGTTTTTTTTTTTTTTTTGTTTTGTTTTTTTGCTTTATTATCAATAAAAGCACAGAAACTGGATAAAATCAGTGAACCTAAGTAAGAGATTGTTATTATCAATCCATAAACAACAAAACCAGGTTTCTTATAGTTGATTTTTTTTTCCATTACAAACAAACATGGTTTAGATCCTACCTGTCTGATCGCTACCACTTTGTTTACTTAAATGGGAAGTCATCTCAACTATATATCTCAACAAGACCAGACGAAACTTCTAAATTATCAAAGTTAACAGAGTGTGTTAAAAATGTAAAAGACTGGATGACCAATAATTTTCTCCTATTAAATTCAGATAAGACAGAGATATTACTTATCGGACCAAAAATTAATACACAAAATCTCTTGGATTACAATTTGCAACTAGATGGATGCACTGCTACTTCCTCTACAGTCAAAAGTCTGGGTGTTATATTAGATGGCAACTTGTCATTTGAAAATCATATTTCCCATGTTACAAAAACAGCATTCTTCCATCTTAGAAACATTGCCAAGCTACGAAACATGCTACTTGTTTCTGATGCAGAAAAGTTAGTTCATGCATTTATGACCTCTAGACTGGACTATTGTAATGCATTGCAAGGTGGTTGTCCTACATCTTCAATAAACAAGCTACAGTTAGTCCAAAATGCAGCTGCTAGAGTCCTTACTAGGTCAAGAAAATATGACCATATTACCCCAATTTTAAAGTCTCTGCACTGGATTCCTGTTAGGTTCCGTATCAACTATAAAATACTACTTCTTACCTATAAGGCCCTAAATGGTTCAGCTCCTGCATACCTAACTAGTCTCCTACCGCGCTACAATCATCACGCTCCCTAAGGTCGCAAAACTCAGGACTCTTGGTAGTACCTAGAATAGCAAAATCCACTAAAGGAGGTAGAGCTTTTTCACATTCGGCTCCCAAACTCTGGAATAGCCTTCCTGATAATGTGCGGGGCTCAGACACACTCTCTTTGTTTAAATCTAGATTAAAGACACATCTTTTTAGCCAGGCATTCA
The DNA here is from genome assembly GCA_033026305.1 of Cirrhinus molitorella. NCBI lineage: Eukaryota > Metazoa > Chordata > Actinopteri > Cypriniformes > Cyprinidae > Cirrhinus > Cirrhinus molitorella. The sequence continues at coordinate 44,801,490 of CM065120.1, forward strand.
CATAATGCATCTCATAATCGTTTACTGCAGTTATATCTGATCAATTGCACATTATTAATCTTTAGCTTTGGTTGAACAAATCCTTTTGCTTGGTTTGAACAGCAGCTACACTAATTATGTTCCTATTTGTTCTCTGTTTCTGCCACGGGATTGACCTCCCGTGGTAACTAGGAATTACACAAGCTACATTCTGGATCAGGAACACCAAAGAAGAGATGATGATGCCAACCCCTCGGAGGACTTTACATGATATCAGCCCTGAAACACCATGCATCACTACCGAATTTTACTACAGTGATTTGATTGCAACATATAATCATTACTGTTAACATTATACAAATTTTACAAACTTTAATTTAACAAACTTTAATTATTGTACAAACTTTAATTTACTGTTAAGCTGCTTTGAAACGATTTGTTTCGTGAAGAGCGCTATACAAATAAACTTGACTTGACATGCAAAATTACACTGTTACAGTAGCCAAAAAAAGCTTATATTAAACAGACAAAGTCCAAAAGCCCAACTAAAATAAATACTGATCTTCATCATGGTAGAAAAAAAACATCTAAACCTCTCCAACTCTAAATAATCTTCTGTAGACATCTGACAGAAATAAAGTCTGTCTGGTAATAAGTGAAGCTGGTAATGCTGTTTTAGGAGTTGTTTAATCAGATCCTGAGAGATTTAATGTCTTTTATTTCAGTTGATTGCATCTAATGCTGTGGCTGAAGTCAGTTGTAGTTCATGTGTTCCTCTTTCATTCAGTGATTCTGTTTGTTAACAGCAGGTGTTCATCACTAATGCTCAATCAGCACTTAATTGATCACAGAATTATCTCATTAACTTCAGCACTGCGGCAGTGTTACTCAAACACTGTAGTGTGGACATATTATAAGAGTGAAAAACAGTATTCAATGTAATTTCAAATTGTAATTTTCAAGAAAAAAACAGTAAAAACAACTTTTGTTTAACACATCAAATTAAATTCATAAGCCAGAAAAATAAAAGGTAACAATAAAAGGCTCCTTCAAATTCTGCATCAGAGTCAGGAAAGATCTGAAACACGATACCATCAAAGTCGCTACGATGTATCTCTGGCCATGTCCTTGAATAACCTGATGGGGCAAAGAAGGAAGTTGGCATGAGTTATTGTTTTAGTACAAACGATACAATTATGAATTAACTCAGATGGTTGTATGACAATGTCATTCACACCACACACAAAGGCAGTGCGGCAGCATGTAGCAGACAAAAAGCAGCTGTGGGCTGGAGACCTGAGATCTCCAAAAGTGGGCAGAACCACCAAAATGGAGCTCTTGCTTTATTATCAATATTCAGTAGAAGCACAGACACTGGATAAAATCAGTGAATTTAAGTAAGAGATTGTTATTATCAATCCATAAACAACAATACCTGATTTCTTAACAAACATAGTGAAAAATTACATTGTTACAGTAGCCCAAAAAAGCACATATTCAAAAGACAAGGTCCAAAAGCCCAACTAAAGTAAACACTGATGTCCATCATGGTAGGGAAAAAACATCTAAACCTCTCCAACTCTCAGTAAGATCTTCTGTAGACTTCTGACATAAATAAAGTCAGTCTGGTAATGCTGTTTTAGAAGTTGTTTAAACAGGTCCTGAGAGATTTAATGTCTTCTTTTCAGTTGACTGCATCTGCTGTACCTGAAGTCAGTTGTAGCTCTTGTGTTCCTCTTTCATTCAGTGATTCTGCATGTTAACAGCAGGTGTTCATCACTAATGCTCAGTCAGCACTTAATTGATTGCAGAATTATCTCATTAACTTCAGCACTGCGGCAGTGTTACTCAAACACTGTAGTGTGGACATATTATAAATGTTCATTTAAAACTGAGGACTTTGCTGTGGGATTTATGGATAAAAGATGTAAGATAATAAAAAAAAACATTCAATGTCATTTCAATTGTTAATTGTCTTTTTTTCAAGGAAAAACAGTAATATACCAGAAAACATAACAGTCAGATTTATCAAACAAAACAAGTTAATTTCACTAAAATATTAGTGAATGTTCATAGAAAAACAGTTCTGCAAAAATCTTTAACTGGTAAGGAGAGTACATATTTAATTAACTTGTTTATTTTAGTTTTGTGGGTCACCATTGTGCTGGAGAGTAGAGCCTGTGCTTCAGTCAATGATGAGCCACAAACACTGATGTTCTGCTGCTTTATTTAAAGACAGCAACTGTGTATTTGCTGATGCAGTGCTAGTCTCTTTACTTAACCCTTTAGTACATAAATGTGTGCTAATGACAATCTGCAAAGGTTTCAGTAATAGTCATGTTTTGGTTGTTTTTGTATTACACTTTATTTGCTTTTTTAAATATTTTGATTATAATTTTAAATATTATTTTATAATTTTTGAAATATTTATTCTTAGTGGGCCCGAATGAAATAAGTTCATTGTACTAACATCATATAAACACTAGTTTGTTTTTGCTTTGCTTTTTTAAATCAAATGGTTTGAAGCAATGGAATTCCAAAATAAAATCGTATAATAAAGGTAGCATGCTGTAAAAATGATGAACTGTAAATTAACGGTATAGAGAGCTGTAAATTAAAACTTTTACAGTGTACAATTAGCTCATTTGATGTGATGCTGGTGTTGGCATCAGTGCTGCATCAGCATTATACAGTCCAAACTGCTAGCTTTTGTTTAACACATCACATTAAATTCATAGGCCAGAAAAATAAAAGATAAAAATAAAAGGCACCTTCTGCAAATTCTGCGTCAGTGTCAGGAAAGATCTGAATCGGGATACCACCAAAGCCGCTATGCTCTGTCTCTGTCCGGATCCTTGAATAATCTGATGGGGCAAAGAAGGAAGTTGGCTGGTATGAGTAGCTGTAGCTGTAGTTCTTGTGTTTCTCTTTTAAAAATATTCCAAAACATGACTATTACTCGGAAAAATAAAAGGTAAAAATAAAAGCCACCTTCAAATTTTTCATCGGAGTCAAGAAAACTAGCATCAAAGTCACTATAACCTATCTCTGGCTCTATCGTTGAATAATCTGATGGGGCAAGGATGGCACAGCATGACGGGAGAAAGAGACCTGAGAAGAGATCGAAAGAATACAGCTATACTGAAACTTTTTTTTTACCATTATTTGTACAAAATCTACATAACGCTGACCATCACTGAACGTTCATGCAATTTGCAGCCAACTGTATATGATGAGATGCATATTATACATTTCACTAATCATATTCTGGTTCATTCATCCATGTTTTTATATCCTCCATAAACAGTTCTACATATTCTACCTTATTATCCAAAGTACTGAGATTTTTTAGAGTACTCATTAGCTTTTTTTCAATCGACTAATTAATATTTACAAGAAAAATTCAATCAATAATTTCAGGTCACAGTTTATTGTGCCCAAATGGTCAATTACACACACAGTTATGTCAAAATGCATAATGTGTGGAGTATTCACATAAACACGCTCAGTTATATCATACCTGAGCATAAACAGTTGGGAGCAAAACAGATGCTCAACCATATATTAGATCCATGAATTCATTCGGGACATGTTTGTTACATTAATGATAATCAAAAACTATGTTTCTTTTATTTTAATTATGAATCAATGTATGTGTAATTCATACAGTAATCCTTATATACAGTATTTAGTTTTTATATTTATTATATATAGAATAGAATAGAATAGAATAGAATAGAACTTTATTGTATAGTAACTACCAGAGGTGGGACCTTCAAGTCAAAACAAGTCTTTTCAAGTCATTAATCCCAAGTCATCAAAGAGTTAAATTTCATGAGATAATTGACTAATTATATGATGATTGAGCATTAATGATGAACACCTGTTGTTATGGAGAATTACAGAGGATCAGATGTTGCTGTTTTATTGGTTAAAAGGATGCCACCATCATGAAGATCAGCGTTTGCTTTAGTTGGGCTCTTGAACTTTAATGTTTTCTGTTATAACTCTTATTATAGCAGTGTATGTGGTGCTGTAAAGCAATGAGATGATATTTGCTGTTCTAAATATCATCATAGAGGTCAGTGTGAGCTGGTTGGATTACAATGAAAGCTACAATTTATTGTCCTTGTTTAAATGTTTTTTTTTTTTTTGGTAATTATTCCAGTGACACTATAGCAAGCGAAATAGTATTGCTTTAAAAATTATAATAAATGCATTATAAAATCATATACATAAAAACTCCAGATTTTCTTAAACACACACAGACATCAAGAACCAGCATATGAATCTCAACAATGGTGACAATCAACAAAATGTTTCAAGCTGCAATACATGCTGGGTAACACCATAGTAAAAACTCCCATCATGCACTGCAGTATGAATAATTATTGTCACCACTGTTGAGGATCGTATGACAAGTGTTCATGTCTAAAAAGCCTGGTCAGAGGCATTTTTTTTTTTATTATTATTATTTATTATTCTTGAAGCATTATAGCGCCATTTGTTTAATAGGATTCTTACAGCAGTCCAGTAAAAACAAAACATCAGCCAATAATCCAAAGAGAGAACACCCTGATGTTTCTTTATTTAGAACTTACAATCAGAAAGCATAAGCAAACCTGCAGCTGAGCTGTTTGATTCAGCCATGCACCAATGCTTACTGTGAAACAATACTGCAGTTGCTTAAAAGCAAATTACTTTGAATCAGTAAAAGGGTCAAGAGACCAACTAAAGCAAACCTTGACCACAATTATGGTGGCATTGTGTTTTTTTCTTCTGTTAATTCCTTCTACAGCTGTGGCTGAAGTTAGTTGTAGTTCTTGTGATTCTCTTTTCTTTAGTGATGTTGATTGTTAACAGCAGGTGTTCATCATTAATGGTCAATCATCATATAATTAGTCAATTATCTCATGAAATTTAACTCTTTGATGACTTGGGATTAATGACTTGAAAAGACTTGTTTTGACTTGAAGGTCCCACCTCTGGTAACTACAACGAAATTTCCTTAGAAGCCCACAAAAGACCAGCAGCAACAAACACAAGACAACGTAAACACTAAAATACCAGAGAAAAATGACATACAAAAATAAACCTATATATCTATATACATATATACATATACAAACATGCACTCATATATACACATATACACATACAAAGTGCAATAAAATGATAAAAATATCTCTTCTTAAGATATGTTAATTCCTGAAAAACTATTTATTCTATTAGAATTTTTGCAGATAGCACACTTACGTCTGAAAGATGTCTGTTAAAGATCTCTTGATCTGGAAAGCATCTGCTGTGTACAAACATCTGACATACGTCTGTAAGATGTCAGTTTTACATACATTCTAAATCATAAACATCTTAAAGACATCTAATATACATATATTAGATATCTGATAGGAAATGTCCTATGGGTGTATTGCAGATTAGCAAACAATCAAAAAATTATGTCTTGCAGAAATGGAGACATCAAATAGATGTCGCTGAGATATATGTGTGCTGTCAGGGCTGCCAGTCATGTTTGTAATGACCAGTGTTGGGGGTAACGCATTACAAGTAATGCAAGTTACGTAATAAAATTACTTTTTTCAAGTAACTAGTAAATTTATGACTTTTTCAGTTCCTGGAAAATATCTGAGTTACTTTTTCAAAAAAGTAAAACTTTACTCACCCAAGAGAACTGCCCACTTTAGCTGCATATTAGGAAACCGTAAATAGCTGTATTTCTTATGTTTTTTTGAAGGTTGGTGGTGTATCTAATCCCCAAGGAAAATCAGTCTCCAGCTGACTGTTACTTCACGTCCTCAAACTTCAGCTCTTTCACTGGTATCTCAAACTCTTCTGTTATTTGTTCTTCCTAATAGATTATATAATTTCCAACGGGGGTAGGGCAAATGGGTGTGTCATTCACACCACAGCACATATAGCAGAGCAGAAGTGGGCCAATGCAGATCGGAGATGTCCAAAATGGGGCGTGAACTCCAAAAGTGGTCAGAACCTCCAAAATGGAGCAGGGTCTCGTTGCGCAAAGACTTTCACCATTGGATCTCGCTTCAGCCAGTTGTTATCATTGACTTACATTTCAAAATAAACTTTATAAATTGATTCTAGCTGATCTAAAATAAAATAAAATAAAATATGCTATATAAATAAATATGCTCCGTGAGAGCAGAGCGCCAAAGCTTGTGGCCAGTGCTGTTCGGACTGGAGTTTGACTTTTCAAAAGATTTAGAAAAATTTCTCGTGATTTGAGGTGATTTAGCGTATTTTTTACTAGACCAGAGCAATAATATAGCCTGCCGTAGATCCATTGATGATGTGCTAACATAGAACGGAAAACAAAAATAGTGTAATTATACTTTCACTTTCAAACGCGTTCAGCAAGGAGGGTAGAGGATGGAAAGGGGGCACGGCTGCATTAAATCATGGGGCGGTTCTAGAGATCTTGGGCTTAGCCCAGAAGTCCTTTAGTTTAAAATGTTTAAAAGTTATATAGGTTAAGTGGCTTATTTTTGTATATATATATATATATATTTTTTTTTTTAAGAGCAAGCATAATTAAACTCGCTCAATAGCCTACACATATTTTTAAGGAGCTCCTGCATGCATTTAAGCTGCATCTACTAATTGTATAAATAATATTATGAGATTCATGTTTTAAATAAAAAATTTAGAACACAGAAATATGAAGTGCAAGAAAATCATAGAATGACACGTTTACATGAGAGACTAAAGTTGTCGTTGAGTCGTTTATTTAATCGAAAAGGGCTGATTCATTCAAAACCGAAGAAATAAATAAATGATAAAAAAAAAAAAAAAAAACATTTAGTAAACACCACAGTGTGCAGAGGGGCACAAAACTGGCTTTTGCTTACTAGAGCAAAAAGACAATATTTAAATCAACAAAGATTTAAATCACTTTTTTTATTCAATTGTTGCCTTGACAAAAAAAAAAAAAAAAAAAAGTGAAAACATATGCATATAATCCAAGGGCGTAGGTTTGTTTTTGACATTGGTGGGGACATAACCCTCCTTAACCCGCTGTATTTTGCTGTTTAGTCTAAGTGTTGGTTTAATAGAAATCACTTTAATGCGCATGAAAACTCTTCGGGGTTTTACTGAAAACATTCGTGGATGTAACATATGTAAAGTACAATAGAGTTTTGAAGATTAAGGAAAAAAAAAAAAAACATCTGGCTCACAAATAAGAACTAAAAGTGAAAATATGCAGAGTTTATGTTGTTGGTATGGTTTATTTTATTAAGATGTCTGTTAATAAATATTTTTGGTTGTTGGTGTCAAATTTGCTTTTCTAATAAATGTGTAATTAATGGCCAGCATGTGCATGTAATTTGCCTTTACATATAATGACCTTGTTTCAAAAAAATAAAAAAATAAAAATACATTATTTTGAAAATTCACATTTAAAATAATAAATGGATTGTCCCTATTGAACTAAACCAAAAGAAGTTCGCACACTTTCTAAATTGTACTTAATTGTTGTTAAAATACGTGGTAGTTTCTTCTTTTTATGTGCGCTTCTCTTCTCTGAGCTGAAGGGGGAGACACAACACAGAATAATCAGTTTACGACGACACTTACAAATGACCCCGAAACTAATGAGAAGAGATGATGAAATGACCTACTCATTCAGAAAAGTCCATTTCAGCTCGATATTAAGAAACACTTGTCGTTCACAGTTTTTCACCCCATAGAAGATTTTTAACACAATAACAGGGATATTAGGCTACCATCAGAAATAAATCATTATTTTTCAAAATAATATTAATTGTATAATTGTTTATTTGATGACTCAGGAAATATTTTCTCTTATGAGAAATTTATGACATACCATAGTTTCCCGATTCCTCCAAAGAATTTAATAAAGTGGTTAAAGCAATTTCACCTGGGTTAATTCACCTTGTTAAAAGTCACTCTTTATTTAACCCAAGGAGTTCAGTTGTAACTCAGTCTACTTTGCTATTAGAAGGCCTTGACCTGTTGATGTAATAATAGGCATGTGCACCAATTTTTTCAATTTAAAAGGAAAATTTCTTCAAGAGGAAAGTCTTTGGTTGATGATATAGACTGGAAAAGATCCTGGCTTTTACCTGGGAAATATTGTATTTCTAATAAGGCAAAGGGAACACATTTTAAAATTTTACATAAAATATATCCCGTTAATTCAAATGTTTCTAAACATTTGGACATTCACAGCTCATGTTCCTTTTGCAAACAAGCAGAGGAGACGCTAGTACATCTTTTTTTATTATTGTCCTTCATCCAAGCAATTTTGGTCTGACCTAAGTTCTCATGTATGTGAATCTACCACTATCCACCCACTTTATCCTTTTTAAAATTTAACTAAACTCACTTCTGAACTCTCTTCATATTATAAAGAATAAAAAAAAAAACTAAGATTCCTACAACATAATATAGAGGTATTTAAAGAAAATCCATGTACTTAGACGTTTTCCTTATGTTTGTGTTTGTCGTATGTTTAATGTAACTATTGGTCATTATTTTATGGATTTGCATGTGATCCCTTGGCTTTGTTGTTCTTGTACTGTCTGTTCAAGCATTAATACAAAAAAAAATAAATAAAATAAATAAATAAATAAATACATAAAAATTAAGAAACTTGTTTTTTTGTAAATATTAATTTCCTAATCAAAATTCCTTTGGTCGCATTGCATCCTCAGAGTTTTTGGTTATCTGTCTCTCTCTTAAATGTATATTTTACTCTTTCCAGAAGCTTCCATTTGGTTTCCACCTTGTTGTTGTTTTTCTGCTCGTCTCATTCATGTAGGCCAATTCATGAATTCCAAAACATTCTCCACTCTTGTGATATTTGACTAACAATTAATTAATATTTTATTAAATGATCCGAACTTCCCATCACTAGAGCAGATATAAATGGAACGCTATTGGCCATTTTAAAAAGTGGGTGGGGCTCACCCTGTTTTCCTGTTTCATTTGAAATTACTTCACCACATAGAAGAATGCTGCATGTTTCAAGACTTCAGTGGACCTTTAAGTTTGCATAGAAAACTGTGTATAAAAAAACTTTGCCAATGTAATGTTATGTAGGTAGTATAAACAGAAATATCACAGAGGTTAACTTTTGGTTATTGCAGTCTATACATTCCTGTATAATGGAGGTAGAAACGAGAAAAATCCTGGTTAGAAATATTCATGAGCTGTATGTAATGTATCTAATGTAATTTATGTATCTTGTAATGAGTACAAAATCCATCAGTGCACAGCAAGCGCTTTAAATCGGTGTCTCTCCTGTGCTGTCGTCGCTCCGTAGAGGATTCTGTAAAAATCAAGGAAGAGTGAAGAAACTGAAGCCATAAATGCTGCTGAAATTTCCGAAATACTTAAACACACTCATGTACCTGACTGCTGCTGGTCTGGCTGGAACTGGTTCTGTGTTCGGCTTTGTTCTTGCACATTCGGGCAAACAGATTGTAATACTCCGTCCTGACCTGAAGGGAGCGACACAACAGGCAAATAAAATGATATTTAACTAAATCATAAATTACAGTTTCTGAGCCTGTTGCATGCTGTCATGAACTGTCCTGCTGTGGCTCCCTCCTTTCACCCCTAAGACACTTCTGTCTTGGACTTTAACTCACTCCTGTTAACTCACTACATTTCCCATAACCCCCTCTCATGAACTTCCTGTTACCTTTCACCTTTCACCCCAGTAGGCCATCTTGCTCTGATTGCATAAATAGCCCGGTTCTCCTCAGTCTGGTTGCGAAGTCTTGATTTGTTAATACTGTCAATTCTGAGCGTTATTTCCTGGTTGCCCTCCCGTTGCCAAGCTCCTTTGTACCTGGTTCCCGTGACTGTTCTCCGCCTGCCTTTCGACCCCTAGCCTACCCCTTGGATTACCCTGCTCGCTGCCGGCCCCAGACCTTCACGCTTGGATACTGACGCTTCTTTGTCTTGTCCTACGTTGCCCATGTTTGTTCCTGCCTGACCCAGTTTGTCGACCACGATTATTTCAATTAATAAAGCTTGCACTTGGATCCACCTGTCCACGTCCAGTCATTGTTACACATGCATTCAGAATAACTAAATAAATCAACATGGATTTAGATGCTGATACCAATATCGCAGAAAGACATCTTAGATATTACACTATTTATTAAACAAGATGTTACTGAAAGTCTAAAACAAGTCACTGTTCACAAATACTCAGTATGTGAGTAAGTTCTTCATGGATTTTCTGTTGTTCTGTTGTGTGTTAAATACCAGTTTGGACAGCAGGTAGTGCATGATGAAGATGAACACCCCCTGCAGGCTGTTGAAAATAATGAAGAGGTACATCATGACCTCAGTTCCTTTCTCCTGAAAGAGGAAGAAGCCAAAGATCCACGTTCCTCCAAGAATACACAACTGAGCCACAGCGGTCACTGTAAAACTCCTACACACCAAATATAATTAATCAAAACCACTGATAGAAAACAAAAATCAACACTGAAGACTGACTGAATGATAATCACGCACCTGATTTGTTTGAGACTGGAGAGGTCTGGATTGAGACTTGAGAACTTTGTAGCCAGTTTCCACACAGTGATGATGAAGAAGAAACTATTGAAGATCACAGCGATGCAGACGGGCACAAAGAAACTCAAGATAAAATAATGATCGAGAGAGAGCCAACAGCTGAAACACACATTAGGATGACATTAAGAAAATTAGTCACATGATTACAAAACACACACTTTAAAAAAACAAAACAAAAGGAAAGGACATATGGCAACAGACCTGAGACTCAAACCCACAACCTTCAGGCTAAAGGTCCCACTCTCTAACCATTAGGCCACAACTCCCAGACAGGAAGCTGGAGACATTTTTCTACAGGCTTTAGTTTGCATCACAGCCATGAACCCTGATTTAGATTATTTGTTTGCACATAAGATGAGCAGTCAATACTTTTGGTCCATTTCCCAAAGGAAAATATAAATATAAGTGTTCACAACTTGAAAAGTACACAAGCAGATAGAGTTTAAAGTTGAGAGGAAACCCACATTTTGATTCATAGGGTCTTTATTATATATTATAAATTATATACAGCGTGTCATGTGCATGATTATTAGTCAATATTCAGATCATATATTGTTTCCAAGCATATTTTACCATTTCCAGAAACTCACTGTCTTTGGGTGCCGTATCCCTTTGGAAAGGCGATGGCAGAGATGATGACGATGACAAGCGGGAAACCGTATCCCACCAAATACATGTGGAGATGTTTAAGTGTGGTGTGAAACACCAGCACAACCATCCGGTAGAGCTGAACCCCCTCCAGCAGCATCCAGCCGAATGCAGACAAGAAGAAGAAATGAAGCAGACCGGCCACAATCGCACACCCCACCTGAAAGAAACACACATCATTCTCCTGTTTGCTTACAGTTAACATTTTACATTTCTGTGTTATTTAAACTAAAGTTATTAGTCATTAACTAAAACTAAATCCATAAAACTTTCCATTACTTTAAACAAACATCTAAAATAACTACACTGTAAAAACTATTTGCTGAATCAGCCTAATATAATTTGTAACTCAAAAAAGTTCATTCAACTTGAAATGTTACATTGTACTTGGTGTCAACTTCAAATTTTTAGGCAGCTGAGTAGCAAACACAGCTGTTAAGTTTAACAAACATTTTTGTAGTTTAGTCAACTTGAATATCTAAGTTGTCACTTAGTACAACTTAACATTTCAATTTGAATGAAGTTTTTTGAGTTGACTGAACTTAAAATTTTAAAGCAGCAGGGTAACACATTGTTTTAAGTTAACTCAACAAATCATGTTTTTTTGTTTTTTACAGTATATATACATATATTTATAGTAGTCAACATTTGAAGTGGATCAGAAAAGTTAACAAAATTAACATTTTATTGACTTAAATACATCCAGATTTGCAGGTTTGCAGTTGGAGTAGATTGTGTATATATTTTACATTGGTCATATGTTTACACTATACCGTTCAAAAGTTTGCAATCTGTGAGATTTTTTTTTTTTTTTTTAAGTCTCTTTTTCTCACCAAGGCTGCATTTATTTGATCAAAAACACATTAAAAGCTTGAATCTAGTGAAATGTTATTACAATTTAAAATAAGTAGGGTATTCAATTATTTATCATCCAATCTCCAACCTACCGTTTATTTCAAAAATCATGGAAAAGGTTGTTGCCTCTCAGTTGAATCTGGACACTTAAATTCACAAACTCTTGCATTTTTTCAATTACAACATATTGCCAAACTCTGTTCCTTTATGAGTCCAAAAGATGCTAAATCACTAGTGCATGCATTTATTACATCTTGTCTCGACTACTTTAACGCTCTTTTTTTCTGGATTGCCAGCACGCTCAATCTCCCGTTTGCAACGTATTCAAAATTCTGCTGGAAGAATGTTAACATACACCAAACGGTCTGCTCATATCACTCCTATTCTTTTTAAAATCCACAGGCTTCCTGTGTCCTCTCCCATCACTTGTAAGTTGCTTTTGGATTGGGACCCTGGCACAAAGCCACTCCAGCACAAGCCCACTCCAGCTAACAAGCCACAGTCTCCTCATGTCAGTCCGCCATACCAGAACCAACAATGGCTGTCTTGAGGTGTTTGGGACTTGCGTCTAAGGTGGTCCTAAATCTGGTGACCATGAGTCTGTAGATAGACCTGTGTATCCTCTCTCAAGACTCCTCAGGAAGGAGGGTTTTGAGTTGGAATTTGGCTTTGTCCCTTACAGTTTCTCATTTGTGGCCTGATATATTCATGTTTCTGATTGACTGTGTTTGGTGTGTTATCTGGAATTTGGAATTCGATAGAGACTTTATGCCAACATCTTTTCTTGGACATTTGGATTACCCAGGTTTGGATTGTTTTTGTTGTTGCTTTTTTTGCAAATTTACCTTTGGTTTATGGTGTCACTGCAGGCCTGCGCTAGCTAACTGAATTCACATTTTTGTGTACGGACATTCTGATTATTCATTGCTGGATTACATTTTTTGTATTTTCAGTGTATAATATTTATATTTGTGCCACAGCGGTTGTTTCCAGGTAACATTTTGGACTGAGTTTATACTGAAGGACTGAATGGACATGGTTTTGATTACAGGTTATCTGGTAATGGCTTTCAGACATTTGTAAGTCTAAACTGAGTTTCTCATTCAAACACACCTGATCATGAGTGCTGGAGATCCCACAGAGGAAGACGAGGACTGCGATGAAGAGACTGATGCTCAGATGAAGATGGATGCTGGTTCGGGTTCCTTCAATGGAGCGGCAGAACTTGAACGTCAGGATACAGAGAAACAAACAGACCAGAGACAGAGCTAAACCCAGACGCGTGATCGACACCAACTCAAATGACTCCTGGAAGTGAAAACACTCATGAAAACACACAATTTCATTTAAAATCCAAATTAAATATGTGAAAACTCAGTTTTGCATGCACCTGGACAGGATAAAGCGTCATCAACACAGCGAAACTACTGAAATGAGACCAGTAACACACTGTATGAGTGCGGTTAGACCACTGCCTCTCACAGCCCCGCTTAGACCACGCCCCCTCAGCCACATCCCAGTACACACAGGAGTAAGCCACGCCCTCAGACTCCACCCTCTCCTGGAGAAGTGAGAAGTAAATGAAGGAAGACATGAACAATTGCCTGAAAAGTTCAGTAAAACTTTGGAAATGGAAATGAAAAAATTAGCTGATGCTCTGTGCAATGTCAACTATACCAGGTCAGTTCAGTAGCTCTGATTTTGGTTTGCTAATAAGAAAAATGAAAATAAAATCTTATTCAAAATATATATAAAAAAAACTTAGTAATATGTCACTGATAGTAAAATAAGACTACTAGAGCCTCTACCAGCAACACACCAGCTAGGTCTGCTGCTCATACAAGCTTAATGTGGTCAAGGTGGTTTTTGGAACAGATTGTAAACCAGCTAGAATCAAACTTAAACTGGATTTTTAAACAGAGAATGCACCAGCTAGTTTTTAATTTGTAGCTGATGAACCATTAATAGAAACATCTCCACTGAGATCTTGTGCTGGCCATAAGCTGATGTCAGTATCTTCACCTCCACGTGTGTAAAGACGAGCGTCATCGGCTCTGACAGCTGTTTGGTTTCTGCATTACTGACGACGATCGTCGCCACTTTAGAGTTGAGTTGATAAGTGACGTCGTCTGAACTCTCTCTGCTTATCTTGTGGAGAAGATCGCTTGACGAGTTCAGCTCTTTATAACTAACTAGTGCCGCAAACACAAAATCTAAAGAAAAACAGCAGTTACATCTTGTCACGATAGTGTTGGTGGTTTCATAATTGCTTATATAAGTGCAAGTGTGTGTGTTTGTCCCCTGCAACTGCTTCCCAGCTGGCGTTGAAGAGGGCGGAGTCTGTGCTCAGAATGACACGCCCACTGGGCGCAGTCTGATTCCGTGCGACTGCAACCTCAACGACTATAATTCACATCATAAATATCTAATTATAAAAAGGATTTCCATTGACTATCACAGTAAGATTGTATCTAAACTCAGATTCTCACAGTGTGTCTCCTTTCTGGTCACAGTCCTTTTCAACTGAGGTCCGATCAGACGCATGCTGTTCTCCATCACGTCCAGAAAGTCACTCAACGTCTTGCTGTCAGCGATATTACCATCAGACAGCAGCTCGTCAGTGGAGTCGCTCCAGTTCTATGAAAAAGAATCAGTGATGTTCTCTTACCACTGTGCGAGTGCATGTTGACAGACATATTGGATTGATTATTATATTAGATATGATTGAATATATCATGCAGTGTGTTTCACCTCCAGTAACTCATCTCCAGTAAAATGCTGTCCATGTGGATCTTTCAGAGACTCACAGCTGTGCTTCAACAGTGACAACAAATGCTTCAACTAAAAGACAAACAGAAGTCAAAGTCTATAGGCATCTTGACACAACTGACTAAGACAGCATTAAACAGTCTGCGTGAAGACGGCTAATTGCCACATCAGTAGTTCTCTGCCATCTTTGCAGTATACGAACATGGGTACATTGTTTTTCAGTGTCTCTAGAATATTAAAATGTTGAGTTTTCTTGACATGATGCTAATACAACTTTCTCCTAACCTTATCTTTACTCACAATATAACATATACAGGGGTTGGACAATGAAACTGAAACACTTGGTTTTAGACCACAATTCGTATGGTGTTGGGCCTGCTTTTGTGGCCAATACAGCATAATTTCATTTTGGGATTGACAAATACATGTTATGCACAGTAGCCAGAGGGATTTTGAGCCATTCCTTTTCTAGAACAGTGGCCAGGTCACTATATGATTCTGGTTTAGGGAAACGTTTCCTGACTCGCTCCTCCAAAACTTCCCAAAGTGCCTCAATAATATTCAGATCTGGTGACTGTGCAGGCCATGGGAGATGTTCAACTTTACTTTCATGTTCAACAAACCTCTCTGTCACCAGTCTTGCTGTGTGTATTAGTGAATTCCAGAGGTGGGACCTTCAAGTCAAAACAAGTCTTTTCAAGTCATTAATCCCAAGTCATCAAAGAGTTAAATTTCATGAGATAATTGACTAATTATATGATGATTGAGCATTAATGATGAACACCTGTTGTTATGGAGAATTACAGAGGATCAGATGTTGATGTTTTATTGGTTAAAAGGATGCCACCATCATGAAGATCAGCGTTTGCTTTAGTTGGGCTCTTGAACTTTAATGTTTTCTGTTATAATTCTTATTATAGCAGTGTATGTGGTGTTGTAAAGCAATGAGATGATATTTGCTGTTCTAAATATCATCATAGAGGTCAGTGTGAGCTGGTTGGATTACAATGAAAGCTACAATTTATTGTCCTTGTTTAAATGTTTTTTTTTTTTTTTTTGGTAATTATTCCAGTGACACTATAGCAAGCGAAATAGTATTGCTTTAAAAATTATAATAAATGCATTATAAAATCATATACATAAAAACTCCAGATTTTCTTAAACACACACAGACATCAAGAACCAGCATATGAATCTCAACAATGGTGACAATCAACAAAATGTTTCAAGCTGCAATACATGCTGGGTAACACCATAGTAAAAACTCCCATCATGCACTGCAGTATGAATAATTATTGTCACCACTGTTGAGGATCGTATGACAAGTGTTCATGTCTAAAAAGCCTGGTCAGAGGCATTTTTTTTTTTATTATCATTCTTGAAGCATTATAGTGCCATTTGTTTAATAGGATTCTTACAGCAGTCCAGTAAAAACAAAACATCAGCCAATAATCCAAAGAGAGAACACCCTGATGTTTCTTTATTTAGAACTTACAATCAGAAAGCATAAGCAAACCTGCAGCTGAGCAGTTTGATTCAGCCATGCACCAATGCTTACTGTGAAACAATACTGCAGTTGCTTAAAAGCAAATTACTTTGAATCAGTAAAAGGGTCAAGAGACCAACTAAAGCAAACCTTGACCACAATTATGGTGGCATTGTGTTTTTTCTTCTGTTAATTCCTTCTACAGCTGTGGCTGAAGTTAGTTGTAGTTCTTGTGATTCTCTTTTCTTTAGTGATGTTGATTGTTAACAACAGGTGTTCATCATTAATGGTCAATCATCATATAATTAGTCAATTATCTCATGAAATTTAACTCTTTGATGACTTGGGATTAATGACTTGAAAAGACTTGTTTTGACTTGAAGGTCCCACCTCTGGTGAATTATCATCCTTATACATGGCACCACCTTTAGGGTACAATGTCTGAACCATGAGGTGCACATAGTCAACCTTCACCCTTTGCTCTTACTGCTGGAATGAGCGATAAGTGAAGATTGGCCACCAGGCTGCGCAAATATAGCCATGAAACCTCCAACACTATATTGGCCAGTGTTTCAGTTTCATTGTCCAACCCCTGTATGTATATATATATATATATATATATATATAGTCAGGTCCATAAATATTGGGACATCAACACAATTCTAACATTTTTGGCTCAATACACCACCACAATGGATTTCAAATGAAATGACATTTGACTGACAATTAACTGCAGACTGTGAGCTTTAATTTGAAGGTATTTACATCCAAATCAGGTGAACAGTGTAGGAATTACACCAGTTTGCATATGTGCCTCCCACTTGTTAAGGGACCAAAAGTAATGGGACAGAATAAATATATATATATATAATATGAACTTTCCCTTGTAATATTCCAAGATATTAACATTCAGCAAATTACAAAGAATGTTTTTCTAAGAACATTTTCTGCCAACAATCTGAGAACATTCTCAACCTACAAATAACTTCTAAGAATGTTGATATCAGAATGCTTCCTCACAACATTATGAGAATGTTCATCAGATAAACACATTATAAAGAAGCTCCAAGGACATTGTTCTCAGAAAGTTTTTGAGATGAGAACGCTTATCAAATATTAATAATATAAGAACATTAAATGTTATTTTAAGAACATTTTATTGTCACATTTACATAACTTTTACAAAATGTAAAAAGCAATATAGTAATAGGGCATATAGTAAAACTACTACTACTAATAATAATAATAGTAAAAAATATTTATCTTTACCTTCTCCGGTGTGTGCTCTGCATCAGTTTTGGGTTCAAACTGGTCACAGTTGATTTCTGTGGGGAAAAAAAAAAAAAAATCAAAGGGGATTTAAAAATTGCATCCGTACATTTACAATGAAGCAAATAATGCTACAATTCTCACTGATGCATTCTGACTGCTTGTTGCCATAATTACTGTAACCCTAGTGACATTCGCAGCTGTAGCCCCCTGGATGATTTAAGCAGACTGCGTGTATGCCGCAACTATTTGGTACATCAATCATGCGATTACAATTATCTGTGAAAATGAGAATGTTTGTGAGAGAGAGAAGATGGGAGAACAGTCTCTGTTAATGTCATTCTAATATAGTTACACACAATTAAACACATTTTACACTGTTAAAAATTGTTGTAAAAAAAAACAGTTTTTGACAGTAACATGCTGTTTTCCATTAAAACAATGAATTCTGGGTGACATTTTTATTTTTGAGAAAGTAGCCTTCAGCAGTACTGTGAATTAACAGCGTTCAGTCAACACTCAAGAGTCTGTTTCAAATCACACCCTACACACTCATTCACTATTCCCTGCATGAGTTTACTAATATAGTCCCACCTGACAGAAAGAATGAAATAGTATATGAATAATGAGTGAATTCAGACACTGATGAACTGCTGCTGTTAACAAGCAGAATCACTGATTGAAAGGGAAACAAGACAAACACAAGAACTACAACTGACTTCAGCCACAGGTTAAAGATGTAAGATGAAAAACAGCATGAAACATAATTTAACAGTAACAACCCATAATTAATTGCTTTAGAAAAGCAGTATGCTGGCAACCAGAACTGCCAGTAGATTAATATTAATTCAAAGAAAAAAACAGTAAAATACTAAAAAACACCACAGTCAGATTTATCAAACAAAACAAGTTAATTTCACTAAAATAATTAGTGAATGTTGATAGAAAAACAGTTATGGAAAGTCCTTAAATGGTAAGGAGAGTACATATTTAACTGTTCCACTACGATGTTACTATGAGGAGCACTGCGACCAATCCGCTACAGAAAAAAGGCTAATGAATATTGGCGAGTGATTTGCGTCAGCCGCCACTCCCCCGTACATACTTGTATTTAAGATGAGCCTCGCTGCTGAGCTGGAGAAGAGACCAACGTTGTTTTGGTGTTTTTACAAGATTGCTGGGGATCCCTCGGGAGACATCACCTGGTCGTCAGGTTCTTAAGAGGTGCGAGAAGGGTTAATCCCCCTAGGCCGCACCTCTTCCCCTCTTGGGATCTTTCCGTGGTCCTGCGTGGACTATGAGGTGATCCATTCGAGCCGCTCACGTCAGTTGAGCTGAAATTTCTGTCTCTTAAGATGGCGCTCCTAACCGCGCTCACTTCTATCAAGAGGGTAGGGGACCTACATGCATTCTCTGTCAGCGACACATGCCTTGAGTTCGGGCCGGCTGAGTCTCATGTAATATTGAGACCCCGTCCCGGCTACGTGCCCAAGGTTCCCACCACTCCTTTTCGGGACCAGGTGGTGAACCTGCAAGCTCTGCCCCAGGAGGTGGCAGACCCAGCCTTAGCCAGAGAGGATTGATCGCAGTGCTCCCCATAGTAACGTCTCCGTTCCCCTTCTTCAGGGAACGTGGGTTACCTACATAACCTAGACGTTTTGTGGGTCACCATTGTGCTGGAGAGTAGAGCCTGTGCTTCAGTCAATGATGAGCCACAAACACTGATGTTCTGCTGCTTTATTTAAAGACAGTAACTGTGGAGTTGCTGATGCAGTGATAGTCTTTTTACCAAGCACTTTAGTACATAAATGTGTGCTAATGTCTGCAAAGATTTGAGTAATAGTAATGTTTTGGTTATTTTTGTATTACACTTTGTTTGCAATTTTATATTAAAGGAACACTCCACTTTTTTTGCAAATAGGCTCATTTTCCAACTCCCCCAGAGTTAAACAGATGAGTTTTACTGTTTTTGAATCCATCCAGCCGATCTCCGGTTCTCCCAGTAGCCCTTTTAGCATAGCTTAGCATAAATCATTGAATCGGATTAGACCATTAGCATCGCGCTCAAAAACGACCAAAGACTTATGATATTTTTCCTATTTAAATCTTGACTCTTCTGTAGTTACATTGTGTACTAAGACCAGCAGAAAAATAAAAGTTAAGATTTTTCTAGGCTGAAATGCCTAGGAACTATACTCTGGTTCCGGCGTAATAATCAAGAAAATTTGCTGCTTTACTATGCACAGGCACAATGATACTACGCAGCGCCTGAATGTAGTCCCCAGCTGGGTAACTTCCAACACGATTGGCACTAGTTTCAGTCGGCAAATTGGTGAGAGGCTTGATATATCTGTGTGCGATTAGTCATGGCTATGTACGTTGTCAAGGGCTGTGATAGTAAGTCGAATGTGTACTCTACTGTCATGTTTCATAGAATCCCAACGAAAAACAAGGTACGAAAGAACCAATGGCTAACTGCTCTGAACATAGATTTGAAAACACTGGTAAGAATCGATCAAGAAATGGCGTGTTTGCTCACCATTTTGGACCAGATGACTCCTCTCTGTTCAGCCACACTTGCACCCATAGTACCGCAGCAAATTTTCTTGATTATTGCGCCGGAATGAGAGTATAGTTCCTAGTAATATCAGCCTAGAAAATCGCAACTTTTATTTTTCTGCTGGTCTTAGTACACGATGTAACTACAGAAGAGCCAAGATTTAAATAGGAAAAATATAGAAAGTCTTTGGTTGTTTTTGAGCACGATGCTAATGGTCTAATCTGATTCAATGATTTATGCTAAGCTATGCTAAAAGGGCTACTGGGAGAACCGGACATCGCCTGGATGGATTCTGTTTAACTCTGGGGGAGTTGGAAAATGAGCCTATTTGCAAAAAAAGTGGAGTGTTCCTTTAAGAAATATTTCTTCTTAGTGGGCTCAAATGCAATAGAAATAAGTTCACTGTACTAACACCATATAAACACTACTTGTTGTTTTTTTAACTCGAATGGTTTAAAACTATCGAATTCCAAAATAAAATGGTATAATAATGGTAACATACTGTAAAAATTATGAACTGTCAATTAATGGTAGAGAGCTGTAGATTAAACTTTTACAGTGTACAATTAGCTCATTTGATGTGATGCTGGTGTTGGCATCAGTGCTGCATCAGCATTATACAGTCCAAACTGCTAGCTTTTGTTTAACACATCACATTAAATTCATAAAAATAAATGGTAAAAATAAAAGGCAACTTCAAATTCTGCATCGGAGTCAGGAAAGATCTGAAATGGAGTACCATCAAAGTCGCTATAATCTGTCTCTGGCTCTATCGTCGAATAACTTGTTACGGCATGGACAGCAGTTGTCACTGTTGTTGTGGGATTTGAAGGATTAAAGATGTAAGATGAAAAAAAACAGCATTAAATGCAACTTAACAGTAATAAATACTAATTCATTTATGGCAACAAGCTGTTGAAAAACAGTAACAAGCTGGAAACCTTTTTTTTCAAGGAAAAACAGTAATATACTGTAAATCATAACATTCAGATTTATCAAACAAAACAAGTTAATTTCACTAAAATATTAGTGAATGGTCACAGAAAAACAGTTCTGCAAAGTCTTTAACTGGTAAGGAGAGTACATATTTAAATGTACTTTATTAATGTGTTTTTGCACAAGAGAGATCTGTTTAATTTAGTTTTGTGGGTCACCATTGTGCTGGAGAGTAGAGCCTGTGCTTCAGTCAATGATGAGCCACAAACACTGATGTTCTGTTGCTTTATTTAAAGACAGTAACTGTGTGTTTGCTGATGCAGTGATAGTCTTTTTAATAAGCATTTTAATACATAAATGTGTGCTAATGACAATCTGCAAAGATTTGAGTAGTAGTCATGTTTTGGTTATTTTTGTATTACACTTTGTTTGCGTTTTTATATTAAGAAATATTTCGGTAACACTTTAGAATAATGGTCCATTAGTTAACATTAGTTCATGTATTAACTAACATGAATGAATAATGAAAAAAAAAAAAACATTAATTACAGTATTTATTCACCTTTGTTAATGTTAGTTAATGAAAATACAGTTGTTCATTGTTAGTTCATGTTAGTTCACATTGCATTAACTAATATTATCAAGAAGAACTTCTGATTTTAATTATGCATTAGTAAATGTTAAAATTAACATGAACTAACATTAATAAATGCTGTAGAAGTATTGTTCATTCTTAGTTCATGTTAACTAATGTAGTTAACTCATGTTAACTAATAGACCATTATTCTAAAGTATTACCAATATTTCTTCTTAGTGGGCTCAAATGCAATAGAAATAAGTTCACTGTACTAACACCATATAAACACTACTTGTTGTTGTTTTTTTAAACTCGAATGGTTTTAAGCAATCGAATTCCAAAATAAAATGGTATAATAACAGTAGCATACTATAAAAATTATGAACTGTCAATTAATGGTAGAGAGCTGTAAATTAAACTTTTACAGTGTACAATTAGCTCATTTGATGAGCTAATTGTAATAAATAAAAGGAAATTGTAATAAATAAAAGGAAACTTCAAATTCTGCATCGGAGTCAGGAAAGATCTGAAATGGGGTACCATCAAAGTCGCTATGATCTGTCTCTGGCTCTGTCGTTGAATAACTTGTTACGGCATGGACAGCAGCTGTCACTGTTGTTGTGGGGTTTGAAGGATTAAAGATGTAAAATGAAAAAACAGCATTAAATGCAACTTAACAGTAATAAACAGTAATTCATTTATGGCAACAAGCTGTTGAAAAACAGTAACAAGCTGGAAACCTTTTTTTTTAAGGAAAAAACAGTAATATACTGTAAATCATAACATTCAGATTTATCAAACAAAACAAGTTAATTTCACTAAAATATTATTGAATGTTCAAAAACAGTTATGTAAAGTCCTTAACTGGTAAGGAGAGTATATATTTAAATGTACTTTATTAATGTGCTTTTGCACAAGAGAGATCTGTTAGTTTAGTTTAGTTTTGTGGGTCACCATTGTGCTGGAGAGTAGAGCCTGTGCTTCAGTCAATGATGAGACACAAACACTGATGTTCTGTTGCTTTATTTAAAGACAGTAACTGTGGAGTTGCTGATGCAGTGATAGTCTTTTTACTAAGCACTTTAGTAAAAAGTTTTAGTTTTGTGTGCTAATGACAATCTGCAAAGATTTGAGTAATAGTCATGTTTTGGTTATTTTTGTATTACACTTTGTTTGCACTTTTATATTAAGAAATATTTATTCTTAGTGGGCTCAAATGCAATAGAAATAAGTTCACTGTACTAACACCATATTAACACTATTTTTTTTTTTTTTACTTGAATGCTTTAAAGCAATCGAATTCCAAAATAAAATGGTATAATAACGGTAGCATACTGTAAAAATTAAGAACTGTAAATTAATGGTAGAGAGCTGTAGATTAAACTTTTACAGTGTACAATTAGCTCATTTGATGTGATGCTGGTGTTGGCATCAGTGCTGTATCAGCATTATACAGTCCAAACTGCTAGCTTTTGTTTAACACATCACATTAAATTCATAAGCCAGAAAAACAAGGTAAAAAAAAAGGCAACTTCAAATTCTGCATCGAAGTCAGGAAAGATCTGAAATGGGGTACCATCAAAGTCGCTATGATCTGTCTCTGGCTCTATCGTTGAATAACCTGTTACAGCATGGACAGCAGTTGTCACTGTTGTTGCGGAGTTTGAAGGATTAAAGATGTAAGATGAAAAAAAAAACACATTAAATGTAACTTAACAGTAATAAATACTAATTCATTTATGGCAACATGCTGTAGAAAACAGTAACAAGCTGGAAACCTTTTAATATACTGTAAATCATAACAGTCAGATTTAATCAAACAAAACAAGTTAATTGCACCAAAATATAAGGAGAGTATATATGTAAATGTACTTTATTAATGTGTTTTTGCACAAGAGAGATCTGTTAGTTTAATTTAGTTTTGTGGGTCACCATTGTGCTGGAGAGTAGAGCCTGTGCTTCAGTCAATGATGAGCCACAAACACTGATGTTCTCTTTACTAAGCAATTTAGTATATAAATGTGTGCTAATGACAATCTGTAAAAATAGTTATAGTCATGTTTTTGTATTACAATTTGTTTGCATTTTTAATTAAGAAACAGAAAGATCTGAAACGGGATACCATCAAAGCTGCTATGATCTGTCACTGGCTCTATCGTTGAATAATCTGATGGGGCAAGGACACCGCAGCACGATTTGAGAAAGAGACCTGAGAAGAGATTGAAAAAATACAGCTATAGTGAAATTTTTTTTTACTATTATTTGTACATAATCTACATAATGCTGACCATCACTGAACGTTCATGCAATTTGCAGCCAACTGTATATGATGAGATGCATATTATAAGTCCCACTAATCATATTCTGGTTCATTCATCCATGCTTTTTAGCTGCTCCATCAACCGTTCTACCTTATTATCCCAAGTATTGAGATTTTAGAATATACATTAGCTTGTTTTCAATCGACCAGTTAATATTTACAACAAAAATTCAATCAATGAATTCAGTTCACAGCTTACTGTGCCCAAATGGCCAATTATACACACAATTATGTCAAAATGCACATTGGTGGAGTATTCACATAAACATAATGCCATACCTGAGTGTAAACAGTTGGGAGCAAAACAGATGCTCAACAGTATATTAGATCCATGAATTCATTCGGGACAGCAGACTAATAAACTGTTGAATTCTGTTACATTAATGATAAAATATATATATATATATATATATATATATATATAAAAATCAATTTGTATGTAATTGATACAGTAAACGCTATATACAGCATTTTGTTTTTATATTTATTATATTTCAGTTCTTAAGACATATTTAGTAGTTTTTTTTTTTTCATTGTATCTGTCCTATCCTTTATTTATTTTTATCTACCAGTTTTATGTTTCATTTTTGTATCAAGGAATTTTATCTATCTCCTAAGTAGATTTCTCAGGGCTGCCTTGCATTATTACAGACGACTCCCAGATAGCACACTTACATCTGAAATATGTCTGTTAAAGATCACTTGATCTGGAAAGCATCTGCTATGCACAAATATCTGAGTTTTACATACATTCTAATTCATAAACATCTTATAGACATCTAATATACATCTATTTGAAATCTGATAGGAAACGTCCAATAGGCATTTATTAAACCATCTACTACAGCTAAATAGGAAAAGAAACACAAAACAAAACTAGAATCTTGCAGTGATTTCTAACAGCTGAAATGATCGAGCTTAAAGAGCAGGCTTTGCTACACAGACACACAGTTATTTTCTTGCTGTGTCTGACACATAGGCTCTATTCCTAGAAAGCTGTCTACTAATCTTCAGTAAGCCTATGTCACAAATGTATTCACCACACACATGAATAAAAAAAAAAAGAGAGTAAAAATGTACTCACCTAAGAGAAGTGTCCATCTTAGCTGCATGTTAGGAAACTGTAAATAGCTCCTTTCTAAGTTAAGTATTTGTTATGTTTTTTGAAGGTTAGTGATGTATTTAATTCCCAAGGAATATCAGTCTCCAGCTGACTGTTACTTTACGTCCTCAAACTCTCAGCTCTTTCACTGTTATCTCAAACTGAGAAACTGTTATTTGTTCCTCCTACTAGATAATGTAATTTCCAAGGGGAAAAAAAAACTCAAGTAGGGGAAATGGGTGTGTCATTCACACCACACACAAAGGCGGTGTGGCGGCACATAGCAGTAGCAGAAGCAGAAGCAGCAGTGGGCCAAGTAGGTATAACTGCAGACCCGAGATCTCCAAAATAGAGCAGGGTCTCATCATGCAAAGACTTTCACCATTGGATCTGGCTTCAGCCAAATATTTTTATTGACTTACACTGAAAAATTTTTTTCAAGCAGTTTCTCATCCAATTAATAATTTGTCTTTCAATTCAGTTTACAATTTTTTGTTTTATTTTTCAAGTAATATTTTTTTAGTTCAAAACATTGTTAAATATAAATATTTTTAATTAAGAGCTCAACTAATTTTTTTGTTTGTTTGTTTGTTTTGACGAATGTAAAATATCATGGTTATGTTATTTCACTTAAATTAAAATTATTAATTTATGCTGAGTCCTGACCACGCCTCCCTCACGCTGGTGCTGCTGCGTCAGTTACCAACGCCATTCTGTCCATAGCAGAGGTGGGACCTTCAAGTCAAAACAAGTCTCTCAAGTCATTAATCCCAAGTCATCAAAGAGTTAAATTTCATGAGATAATTGTCTAATTATATGATGATTGAGCATTAATGATGAACACCTGCTGTTAACAATCAACATCACTAAAGAAAAGAGAAACACAAGAACTACAACTAACTTCAGCCACAGCTGTAGAAGGAATTAACTGGAAAACAAAAAACACAATGCCACCATAATTGTGGTCAAGGTTTGCTTTAGTTGGTCTCTTGACCCTTTTACTGATTCAAAGTAATTTGTTTTAAGCAACTACAGTATTGTTTCACAGTAAACATTGGTGTATAGCTGAATCAAACTGCTAAGTTGTAGGTATGTTTATGCTTTCTGATTGTAAGTTCTAAATAAACAAAAATTATGGTGTTCTCTCTTTGGCTTATTGGCTGATGTTTAGTTTTTACTAGACTGCTATAAAAATCCTATTAAACAAATAGCACTATAATGCTTCAATAAAAAAAAAAGCCTCTGACCAGGCTTTTTAGACATGAACACTTGTCATACGATCCTCAACAGTGGTGACAATAATTATTCGTACTGCAGTGCATGATGGGAGTTTTTACTATGGTGTTACCCAGCATGCATTGCAGCTTGAAACATTTTGTTGATTGTCACCATTGTTGAGATTCATATGCTGGTTCTTGATGTCTGTGTGTGTTTAAGAAAATCTGGAGTTTTTATGTATATGATTTTAAAATGCATTTACTGTAATTGTTAGAGCAATACCATTTCGCTTGCTATAGTGTCACTGGAATAATTACAAAAAACAGAACATTTAAACAAGGACAAAAAATTTTAACTTTCATTGTAATCCAACCAGCTCACACTGACCTCTATGATGATATTTAGAACAACAAATATCATCTCATTGCTTTACAGCACCACATACACTGCTACAGTAAGAATTATAACAGAAAACATTAAAGTTCAAGAGCCCAACTAAAGCAAACGCTGATCTTCATGATGGTGGCATCCTTTTAACCAATAAAACATCAACATCTGATCCTCTGTAATTCTCAATAACAGCAGGTGTTCTTCACTAATGCACAATCATCATTTAATTAGTCATTTATCTCATGAAATTGAACTCTTTGATGACTTGGGATTAATGACTTGAGAGACTTGTTTTGACTTGAAGGTCCCACCTCTGCTATGGACAGAATGGCGTTGGTAACTGACGCAGCAGCACCAGCGTGAGGGAGGCGTGGTCAGGACTATAAATTAATAATTTTAATTTAAGTGAAATAACATAACCATGATATTTTACATTCGTCAAAACAAAAAAATATTAGTTCAGCTCTTAATTAAAAATATTTATATTTAACAATGTTTTGAACTAAAAAAAATACTACTTGAAAAATAAAACAAAAAATTGTAAATTGAATTGAAAGACAAATTATTAATTGGATGAGAAACTGCTTGAACTTTTTTTTAGTGTACATTTCAAAATAAAACTTAATAAATGAAACATTGTTTCCAGTTGATCTAAAATAAAATAAAATATATAAATAAATATGAGAGCAGAGCCCCAAAGCTTGTGGTCAGTGGTGTTTGGACTGGAGTTTGACTTCGGTCTACTCTACTTGCGTGTCCAGTGTGAAACGTTCTTTCAAAAATATTAAAGTATCTCCATTCTGTCAGAGACAGCATGGCCGCAGGTGGCCTTTCTTTGCAGTTAACTCAGGACATGATTAAGCTGGTGATGCTGTTTGTGGTGTTATTTAATCATCCTCTGCTGAGATCTTGAGAGATTAAATCTCTTACTTTATCTTCATTTAATTTCATGTAAGGTTCTGGCTGAAGTCAGTTGTAGTTCTTGTGTTTCTGCTTGCCTCATCTCTTTTTTCTGTTCTTGTTTCTCTTTTTTCAGTGATTCAGTTTGTTAACAACAGGTGTTCTTTATTAATGCTTAATCATCACCCAATTATTCAACTAATTATCTCATTAACTTTAACACTGCTTTAACTCTTATGTCTTGCAGATGTACATGTGCTATCTGGGTGCACAATACATGAGCCACACATGAGCCATAACTGGCCCTAATCCCAGCCAAATAGTAACTTATAACCAGCCCTGAACTGGGCCAGGACAAGTTTCAATAGTGCTACTAAATCTCAGCCTTCAGTCAACCACATATAAACCACCCTGATAGCAAGCAACCATTGAATCAATGTTAAAAATAGTTGATTTGTCAATGTTAATGACATTAAATTAATATCACTTTTGCACACGCTATTAATGTTGAAAAATCAACAAACCACCTTTGTTGTGATCAGTACTTGCTTTAGTTGGACTCTTGACTCGTACTTTAATGTTAGATTTTCATTGTCTTTTGTAACTGTGCATTAAAATACATAGTTTTAGGCAATAGAAACTAAGATGCACTAGGATCAGATGATGGTGACTGTAATCATTGTGAGGATATTTAAATATAAATATTTACAAGTGTGTGTGTTTTTTTTTTTTTTTTATGTGTGAATAACGTGTGATTAAACCAGTGGTACATATATTATACTTTTTTTTTTTACTTTTTTTTTTTTTTTTCCTGCAAAAGACAATTGTATGCAGAAATGCATGCTGGGTATCATAACTCATTCATGATTCCCAGCATGCATTGCAGTTGATCTGTTTATCTGAATTAGTTGGATGGTTATATGCGATAGGCCAATAATTAAGTTGATATGGGTACATAGTGCATATTCATCTTAAAGAGACAGCTTTGGCGATGCCTGAAACAGCAGCAGTGGAACAATGTCGAATTTTCTCTAGGCCATTATTTTTATTTCTTTATTTATTTCTTTATTTCTTGTTTGATTATTAACAAAAACATTAGCTTTTTTCACTTTTTTTACATGAACATATACAGATAATAAATCCTCAAAACTTACACACACAACCACTGTTTACAGGATAATTGCCTTTATTTTCATTAAATACAGTGAAATACATATTTTACCGTTTAAACATGTAAACAGTATGCTTACATTTAAACTCATTTAGTAAGAAATTTTGAAGTAAAAAATGAAACATTTAATTGTTTAGACGATGCGACTCATTTACGTGACTGACATTGCATCTCTTTAGTTTGCATTGCATAAAATAAAATGTTTTCCAGCAAAGCAGCTGTTGTATATATTTAAAAAAAACATACACAAAATGCAAGAAATCCAAGTTTGCGCATTGAGAATAGGCTACCTGAAGAGGAAGCAAGAAATCCGCGCTCATTACAACCGCTTGGTTGTTGCGACCACAGTCCCAGGAGCTGGGTTACACCAAATTACCAAACACACACAAAGGTTTTGGATTTAAATGTGTGCTATCACAAAAAAAAAATAATCCTGTGGATGATTGAGGGGCATGTAGCGAGTCAGCGATTTGAGTAGGCTATATCAACCCAGTCTGTAGTTAGTACGCAGAGTTAGGGTTTTTTGCAAATTAATCAGACATTATGGAGTCTCTTTTCTGGCTACGCTACCGGTTTGCATAGAAAACTGCATATAAAGACTTTACCAATGTAATGTTATATAGGTAATATAAACAGACATATCACTGAGGGTAACTTTTGGTTGTTGCTGTCTTTACATTCCTGTATAATGGAGGTAGAAACAAGAGAAAAATCCCGGTTAGAAATATTCATGAGGTGTATTTAATGTATCTAATGTAATTTATGTATCTTATGCATCTTTATGTATCTTGTATAATAAAGAGTGTGTACAAAATCCATCAGTGCACAGCAAGCGCTTTACATCGGTGTCTCTCCTGTGCTGCCGTCGCTCTGTAGAGGTTTCTGTGAAAATCAAAGAAGAAACTGAAGCCACAAATGCTGCTGAAATGTCCGAAATACTTAAACATACTCATGTACCTGACTGCTGCTGGTCTGGCTGGGACTGGTTCTGTGTTCGGCTTTGTTCTTGCACATTTGGGCAAACAGATTGTAATACTCCGTCCTGACCTGAAGGGAGCGACAAAATTACAGTTTCTGGCCAACCCCTGTTGCATGCATTCAGAATAGTGGTAGGTCAACATGGATTTAGATGACTGATGCTGATACCAATATTAGATATTACCGTATTTAATAAACAAGATGTTACTGAAAGTCTAAAACAAGTCACTGTTAGCAAATATTTAGTGTGTGAGTAAATTCTTCATGGATTTTCTGTTATGTTGTGTGTTAAATACCGGTTTGGACAGCAGGCAGTGCATGATGAAGATGAACACCCCCTGCAGGCTGTTGAAAATAATGAAGAGGTACATCATGACCTCAGTTCCTTTCTCCTGAAAGAGGAAGAAGCCAAAGATCCACGTTCCTCCAAGAATACACAACTGAGCCACAGCGGTCACTGTAAAACTCCTACACACCGAATATAATTCATCAAAACCACTGATAGAAAACAAAAATCAACACTGAAGACTGACTGAATCATAATCACGCACCTGATTTGTTTGAGACTGGAGAGGTCTGGATTGAGACTTGAGAACTTTGTAGCCAGTTTCCACACAGTGATGATGAAGAAGACAGTATTGAAGATCACAGCGATGCAGACGGGCACAAAGAAACTCAAGATAAAATAATGATCGAGAGAGAGCCAACAGCTGAAACATACATTAGGATGACATTAAGAAAATTAGTCACATGATTACAAAAACACACAAAAGGCTAAATTCATTTCTCTTTTTTTTTTTTTAACTCACTGTCTTTGGGTGGCGTATCCCTTTGGAAAGGCGATGGCAGAGATGATGACGATGACAAGTGGGAAACCGTATCCCACCAAATACATGTGGAGATGTTTAAGTGTGGTGTGAAACACCAGCACAACCATCCGGTAGAGCTGAACCCCCTCCAGCAGCATCCAGCCGAATGCAGACAAGAAGAAGAAATGAAGCAGACCGGCCACAATCGCACACCCCACCTGAGAGAAACACACATCATTCTTCTGTTTGCTTACAGTTAACATTTTACATTTGTGTGTTACTTAAATCAGTTATTAGTCATTAACTAAAACTAAATCCATAAAAACATTCCATTACTCTAAATAAACATTCAAAATAACTATATATATATATATATATATATATATATATATATACAGTGGGTACGGAAAGTATTCAGACCCCCTTAAATTTTTCACTCTTTGTTATATTGCAGCCATTTGCTAAAATCATTTAAGTTCTTTTTTTTCCTCATTAATGTACACACAGCATATTGACAGAAAAACACAGAATTGTTGACATTTTTGCAGATTTATTAAAAAAAAGAAAAACTGAAATATCACATGATCCTAAGTATTCAGACCCTTTGCTCAGTATCTAGTAGAAGCACCCTTTTGATCTAATACAGCCATGAGATTTTTTGGGAAAGATGCAACAAGTTTTTCACACCTGGATTTGGGGATACTCTGCCATTCCTCCTTTGCAGATCCTCTCCAGTTCTGTCAGGTTGGATGGTAAACGTTGGTGGTCAGCCATTTTCAGGTCTCTCCAGAGATGCTCAATTGGGTTTAAGTCAGGGCTCTGGCTGGGCCATTCAAGAGCAGTCACAGAGTTGTTGTGAAGCCACTCCTTTGTTATTTTAGCTGTGTGCTTAGAGTCATTGTCTTGTTGGAAGGTGAACCTTCGGCCCAGTCTGAGGTCCTGAGCACTCTGGAGAAGGTTTTTGTCCAGGATATCCCTGTACTTGGCCGCATTCATCTTTCCCTCGATTGCAACCAGTCGTCCTGTCCCTGCAGCTATAAAACACCCCCACAGCATGATGCTGCCACCACCATGCTTCACTGTTGGGACTGTATTGGACAGGTGATGAGCAGTGCCTGGTTTTCTCCACACATACTGCTTAGAATTAAGGCCAAAAAGTTCTATCTTGGTCTCATCAGACCAGAGAATCTTATTTCTCACAATCTTAGAGTCCTCCATGCGGGCTTTCATGTGTCTTGCACTGAGGAGAGGCTTCCGTCGAGCCACTCTGCCATAAGCCCTGACTGGTGGATGGCTGCAGTGAGGTTGACTTTCTACAACTTTCTCCCATCTCCCGACTGCATCTCTGAAACTCTGCCACAGTGATCTTTGGGTTCTTCTTTATCTCTCTCACCAAGGCTCTTTTCCCCCGATAGCTCAGTTTGGCCGGACGGCCAGCCCTAGGAAGGGTTCTGGTCATCCCAACGTCTTCCATTTAAGGATTATGGAGGCCGCTGTGCTCTTAGGAACCTTTAGTGCAGCAGAATTTTTTTATAACCTTGGCCAGATCTGTGCCTTGCCACAATTCTGTCTCTGAGCTCTTCAGGCAGTTCCTTTGACCTCATGATTCTCATTTGCTCTGACATGCACTGTGAGCTGTAAGGTCTTATATAGACAGGTGTGTGGCTTTCCTAATCAAGTCCAGTCAGTATAATCAAACACAGCTGGACTCAAATGAAGGTGTAGAACCATTTCAAGGATGATCAGAAGAAATGGACAGCACCTGAGTTACAGCAAAGGGTCTGAATACTTAGGACCATGTGATATTTCAGTTTTTCTTTTTTAAAAAATCTGCAAAAATGTCAACAATTCTGTGTTTTTTTTTCTGTCAATATGGGGTGCTGTGTGTACATTAATGAGGAAAAAAATAGCCTAAATGATTTTAGCGAATGGCTGCAATATAACAAAGACTGAAAAATTTAAGGGGGTCTGAATACTTTCCATACCCACTGTATATATATATATATATATATATATATCAGTGGCGTGCAGAGACCTCGGGAGGGGCAGGGGCGAAGTGACGTTAAGGGAGCACATTCGTGGTCCGGGGCGGGGGGGTTTCCCCCTCGGTAGAAATCGCGGTCCGGGGGTGGGGGGGCGAGGTCCCCCACAGCAAAATCCCCAGAGTAAAATCAACTCTGCTCAGAGTACATTTGGTCCCACTCCAAAAAGAGCTAAAATAACACTGAAGCAGAGTTAAAGTTAATGAGATAATTAAGTGATTAATTAAGTGCTGATTGATCATTAGTGATGAACACCTGCTGTTAACAAGCAGAATCACTAAAAGAGAAAATCACATTTTTAAAATCACCATTATAGTGGTCCGTGGTTACATTAGTACGGCTCTTGATTCTTGACTTTGTAATCTTAGATTGTTTTGGGTTGTTGTAACTAAGTTTTAGCAGCCAGACTTTTGCAAAAAGCATCAGGTGTTAATGATTGTGTTTTGACAGAATCATTGCTTGTCCCGATTCAGTGTGTAATCTAACCATTTTATACACACATATTCTTTATTGACTACAGTAACCCTGTGGTTCCACAGTCAAAAATCTGTATTTTTGTGCATTTTGGAAAGATTTTTTTCAAGGCATTCTGCCAAAAAAAAAAAAAAAAGTATTTGTTTTGTGCACACCCAGACATCAAGAATCTGCGCATGAAGCTCAACAACGGTGACAAATAGCATAATATACTCATGCTGCAGTGCATGATGGGAGCCATGGATGAGTTTTGATTGGCTACAACATGGTCACCATTGTTGTGAATATCATGCTGGTTCTTGATGTCTGTCTTTTTTTTTTTTTTTTTAAGTTTGTGACCAAAATATGTTTCAAAGACATTTGTCTGATTTTACTGGAAACATCAAACTGTATATTGCTCACAGTGTTTGTGTAACCAAACAAAATAACTTTAAATTAATAATTTGAATATCCACACAGGAAGCAAATCAAAACTTAATCATCAACTGTGAATGATATGTGTTCTTTGTTCGCTAGGCTGTTCCAAATTAAGAGCAACTGTCAAACAAAATCTGAAGTTTAAAAGGTCAAGGCTTGAGAGTTCAACCAAAGTAATCACTGACCGCTATGATGGTCACATAAAAATGTTGATTTTCTCTTTTAGTGATTCTGCTTGTTACCAGCAGGTGTTCATCACTAATGATCAATCAGCACTTAATTATCTCATTAACTTTAACTCTGTTAACGGAGACCTTTGACAGAAGGGCACTTTGGGCATCTGAGCAAAAGGGGCGGGTGCTCGAGCACCATATATATATATATATACAGTAGTCAACATTTGAAGACAATAACAGGTATTGTTTTGGTTTTAGAACAACTTTGATGAAAGGTTTTGATCCACTTCATATAGTATATCAAGAGTTCAGATGCAAAAGCCTCTAAATCCTTTGACATCTTTCTTCAAAAAATGCATTTTTATCAGGCTCCGATGTATAGGTTTCTATGCAAGTACTGGTTCTTCTGATTGGGCTGAGGCTGGGATTTTAGCAAGTTTGAAGTAAAAGTATTTGATGGATGTATAATATGTGTCCAGAGCATTCACTCAGTATCATTATCTCATTTTTGACCGAGATTGGCTTTTAGAGGGTTTTGCATCAGAACTTGTGTGAATGTGTGTATGCGTGTGTGGGTCTTTATATATGTGTTTCTCAATTTTATTTAGATTAACTTGAAAAGTTAAAATACAGACACATTAAATATATAAATAATCATTAACATTTCAATTACTTAAATACATCCAGATTTGCAGGTTTGCAGTTGGAGTAGATTGTATATATTTTACATTTCAGATTTATTATTTGTTATATGTTTACAATACACCATTTAAATGTGTGCGATCTGTGAGATTTTTTTTAACTATCTCTTATTCTCAAGGCTGCATTTAAAAGCTGTAATACTGTGAAATATTATTACAATTTAAAATAAGGTATAAGGTGTTACATTATTTTGTCTACTATAGTGTGCTTCTCTGCTTTTATACCCTTTGTTTAATTGTTTTAAAAGCTTTATCCTTAATGACGCCATATATCACTTAAGCGATACATTTGACACATAGCACCTTCCCATCATTGTTGTGATATCCTGTTTTTCCCCAACAAGAACAAGCAGGTCATCAAGACATTTTCTCATATTCATTCAGAAGCAGGCCTTACAGTTAAAACACTGCTTTAACAGTTCATGACACGAAGACATTTTTACAGTAGAATTATGGAGTAAATATGGATGATAATAATTAATTTAAATTTCTTCCATAGTCTCCACTGACACATCTGTCTTAATCTGTGTTAGTGAGCACTTCTCCTTTGCCGAGATTATCCATCCACCTCACAGGTGTGGCATATCAAGATGCTGATTAGACAGCATGATTATTGCACAGGTGTGCCTTAAGCTGGCCACAATAAATAACACTCTAAAATGTGTGGTTTTATCACACAGCACAATGCCACAGATGTTGCATGTTTTGAGGGAGCATGCAATTGGCATGCTGACTGCAGGAATGTCCACCAGAGTTGTTGCCTGTGAATTGAATGGTCATTTCTCTACCATAAGCTGTCTCCAAAGGTGCTTCAGAGAATTTGGCAGTACATCCAACCAGCCTCACAACTGCAGACCACGTGTAACCACACCAGCTTGGCCTTTTATTGTGGCCAGCTTTAGGCACACCTGTGCAATAATCATGCTGTCTAATCAGCATCTTGATATGCCGCACCTGTGAGGTGGATGGATTATCTCGGCAAAGGAGAAGTGCTCACTAACACAGATTTACACAGATTTGTGAACAAAATTTGAGAGAAATAGGCCTTTTGTGTACATGGATAAAAGTCTTTGAGTTTAGCTCATGAAAAATGAGGGCAAAAACAAAAGTGTGGCATTTATAATTTTGTTCAGTGTATAAGACATTCATAATAAATATTAATAAAGCAAAACGCCCTGTTGATATGTATGACTTATTTAAAATGCAAAGGTAAATTATAAATGTAAATTATTATGACAGATGTGAAGGGGGAGGAGAATTTACATGTGCATCATGGTTTTTTTTTGCTGAAAAAGACTTTTAAAAAAAATGTTCAAATTCAAAGTGAGAAATGCCTTCTCACTATTTTTTTACAGCATAAAGTACATTTTGCTTGATAAATGACACTTGCTTTGGTAATGTCAACATAATGGCTTTCAGACATTTGTAAGTATAAACTGAGTTTTCTCATTCAAACACACCTGATCATGAGTGCTGGAGATCCCACAGAGGAAGACAAGGACTGCGATGAAGAGACTGATGCTCAGATGAAGATGGATGCTGGTTCGGGTTCCTCGGATGGAGCGGCAGAACTTGAACGTCAGGATGCAGAGAAACAAACAGACCAGAGACAGAACTAAACCCACACGTGTGATCAACACCAACTCAAATGACTCCTGGAGGAGAGAAAGGGAAAATAATCTCATTTAATTTCATTTTAAAGCCAGATGAAATATGTGAAATCTCAGTTTTGCATGTACCTGGACAGGATAAAGCGCCATCAACACAGCGAAACTACTGAAATGAGACCAGTAACACACTGTATGAGTGCGGTTAGACCACTGCCTCTCACAGCCCCGCTTAGACCACGCCCCCTCAGCCACATCCCAGTACACACAGGAGTAAGCCACGCCCTCAGACTCCACCCTCTCCTGAAGAAGTGAGAAGTAAATTAAGGAAGGCATGAACAATTGCCTGAAAAGTTCAGTAAAACTTTGGAAATGAAGAAATTATTTGATGTTCTGTGCAGTGTCAACTATACCAGCTCAGTTCAGTAGCTAGAATCCAACTTAAACTGGATTTTTAAACAGAGAATGCACCAGCTAGTTTTTAATTTGTAACTGATGAACCATTAATAGAAACATCTCCACTGAGATCTTGTGCTGGCCATAAGCTGATGTCAGTATCTTCACCTCCACGTGTGTAAAGACGAGCGTCATCGGCTCTGACAGCTGTTTGGTTTCTGCATTACTGACGACGATCGTCGCCACTTTAGAGTTGAGCTGATAAGTGCCATTGTCTGAACTCTCTCTGCTCATCTTGTGGAGCAGATCGCTGGATGAGTTCAGCTCTTTATAACTAACTAGTGCCGCAAACACAAAATCTAAAGAAAAACAGCAGTTACATCTTGTCATGAAAGTGTTGATGGTTTCATAAGTGCATATATAAGTGCATGTGTGTGTGTGTGTGTGTGTGTGTGTGTGTGTTTGTACCTGGATGTGAGTTCCCTGCAACTGCTTCCCAGCTGGAATTGAAGAGGGCGGAGTTTGTGCTCAGAATGACACGCCCACTGGGCGGAGTCTTTTCCCGCGTGACTGCAACTTCAGCGACTGTAATTCACGTCATAAATATCTAAATAAAAAAATTGCCATTGAGAACCACAGTGAGATTGTATCTAAACTCAGATTCTCACAGTGTGTCTCCTTTCTGGTCACAGTCCTTTTCAGCTGAGGTCCAATCAGACGCATGCTGTTCTCCATCACGTCCAGAAAGTCACTCAACGTCTCACCGTCAGCGATTTTACCTTCAGACAGCAGCTTGTCAGTGGAATTGCTCAAGTTCTATGAAAAAGAATCAGTGATGTTTTCTTACCACTGTGTGAGTGCATGTTCAAAGACTACAATATGATTGAACATATGTGTGTCTTTCACCTCCAGTAACTCATCTCCAGTAAAATGCTGTCCATGTGGATCATTCAGAGACTCACAGCTGCTCTTCAGCAGTGACAACAAATGCTTCAACTAAAAGACAAACAGAAGTCAAAATCTATAGGCATCTTGACACAACTAAACAGTCTGCGTAAAGATGGCTAATTGCCACATCAGAAGTATTTCTCTGCCACATTTGCAGTGAAAATTTCTATGCTATATATGGGTACAATGTTTTGCAATGTCTCTAGAATGTTAAAATGTTGAGTTTTCTTGACATGATGTTAATATAATTTTCCCCTAACCTTATCTTTTTCTTTTCTAATAACATTTTCTGTCAACCTTATGAGAACATATATGAGAACAAATAACATCTGAGAATGTTATCAGAACTCTTTCTCACAACATTACGAGAATGTTCCTCAGGTAACCACATTATAAAGAAGCTCCAAGGACACAGAGATGAGAAGA
Source organism: Cirrhinus molitorella (assembly GCA_033026305.1). Classification (NCBI taxonomy): domain Eukaryota; kingdom Metazoa; phylum Chordata; class Actinopteri; order Cypriniformes; family Cyprinidae; genus Cirrhinus; species Cirrhinus molitorella. The sequence continues at coordinate 44,839,234 of CM065120.1, forward strand.
TAAAAACCGTTAAAGAACATTAAATGTTATTTTAATAACATTTTATTGTCAGATTTACATATGTAAGGATCCACCCACTGGCCCAAAAGCAAAGTCCAGTGGCCTGGTTGAAGGGATTCTGCGTGTATGTCTTATCTGGCGCTCCTTCAAAAAATTATCTTAAAGCATTAAAATCTGGCTTCCATTCAAAATTCTGACTCCATGGGCAATTTATTCTGACTCCAATTGTAGATGATTATTTGATTTTAGTTTGTGTTTCTAATTCAAAAGCTGGAAAATGATCAAAGACTTCTGCTTTCCTGTCCCAAACATATCTTCAGTAACAAAAGGGCCATTTGGCATTTTTGACGACACAGAGGAGCTGATAGTGATCAAGGGGTCTGCTGATTGTCATGCCTTTACAGTAGGTAAAGCTGTAATTTGCTGATTGTTCAGTTTGAATTCTGGATTCAGGAAGGGAAGGAAAAAATGATATGGCCGAAACTACAGTTTCTAATGAGAAACGTTCAAAACGCCCTGAAAAAGAAAGAGAGTGTGGCATTATTGAGAGTGTTGATACACAGGGTATACAGAATTGTAGTGTAATTGATTGTGTGGAATTGGAAATGGTGAAGGAAACATAAAGTTTCAAAATGCCTCAAAAAAGAAAAATGAGTGACAAGTCTCAAAATAAAAAACTTCTAAAGAAACGTGATCTTGACTTTAGAGATGACAATGAAACAGAAAGTGAAAGTGAGTTCTCAGGTTGTAGTGTGGCATTATCTCTAAATGAGTTTTCTGGTCATAGTTATAATGCAGAGGAAATAAAAATGTTCCTTAAGTTCCTTAAGTGTGTGTACAAGAGTACTTCCCTGACTTGACACAGTTTGTTGAGAAAACTAAAAGCTTAATGTTTAAAGGGTGTTTCACAAATAAAGAAAGTTATAGGCTATAGAAAATTGTGAGAAATTTAGAGAAATTAAAAAGGATGTTCAGTAGTTTAGTTTCATCTTCCACATCAAAGAGTATGATCTTTTTTTTTCACTCTCCTTTATCACATATAGTAAAACTACTACTACTACTACTAATAATAATAATAATAATAATAACAATAGTAATAAATCATAAGCAGAAGTACACATTCTACCTTCTCTGGTGTGTGCTCTGCATCAGTTTTGGGTTTAAACTGGTCACAGTCCATTTCTGTGGGGAAAAAAAAGCAATGGGGATTTAAAAATTGCATCAGTACATTTACAATGAAGCAAATAATGCTATAATTCTCACCAATGCATTCTGACTGGTTGTTGCCATAATTACTGTAACCCTGGTGACATTTGCAGCTGTAGCCACCTGGATGATTTAAGCAGTCTGCGTTTGTGCCACAAATATCTGGTTCATCTAAACACTCGTCTGTGAGAGAGAGAAGATGGGAGAACAGTCATTAATGTCTATAAATGTCAATCTAATATAGTTGCACATAATTAAACATATTTTACACTGTTAAAAATTGATTAAAAAAAAACAGCCAGATTTTGACAGTAACATGCTGTTTTCCATTAAAACAGTGCATTCTGGGTAATATTTGTAATTGTTGAGAAAGTAGCCTTCTGCAGTACTATGGATTAACAGTGTTCAGTCGACACTCAGAGTCTGTGTTTCAAATCACACCCTACACCCTCATTCACTATTCCCTTCATGAGTTTACTAATACAGTCCACCTGACAGATAGATAGTATATGAATAATGAGTGAATTCAGACACTGATGAACAGCTGCTGTTAATGAGCAGATTCAGTGATTGAAAGAGAAACAAGACAAACACAAGAACTACAACTGACTTCAGCCACAGCTTTAGATGAAATCAACTGAATATTTAAACAACACACAGCTTTACCAGCTTCACATATTTCTAACCAGATTGACTTTATTTCTGTCAGACATCTATAGATGATCTTATTGAGAATGAACAGAAGTTTAGATGATGATGATATTTTATTGTATCGTTTGCTGTTACCATTGTGTTGGTTTTAGTTGGGCTCCTGAACCTTGACTTTTGAACACTAGATTTTTGTTTGATTGCTATAATCATATCTTTAAGAAAATTGTTAAGGTTGGTCAGGTAATGTTTCTGAGAGTCATAATCTACTAGACTGATTTAGAGTTTTACTGGATTCATTTAGAGTTTAATTATATGGGTGTTTTATATTTGACAGTTCTCACAATGATTCATGATATGATATTTATCAGTTTTGTGACAAACGAAAAATAAGTATTAGAATAACTATTAGAATAGCCTAATAGTTTGGGTTTAAAACATTTTGAATGAATGTGTAATTAACACGTAAAGAAAGACTGGTGACAGTGACAGCGATAAGCTTCATGCTGCAATGCATGCTGGGTACCAGCAGAGTACAAAACTCATTCATGACTCCCAGCATGCATTGCGGCATTAAAAATATATATATATTTTATTGAATTCTTTCAATGCGCTTTATATATATATATATATATATATATATATATATATATATATATATATATATAAACAACAATACCAGATTTCTTTTAGTTTATTTATTTTTTTTTTTTTGCTATAACAAACATAGTGCAAAGTTACACTGTTACAGTAGCCCAACTAAATTAAACACTAATCTCCATTATGGTAGGAAAAAAAAAAAAAAAAAACATCTAAACCTCCAACTCCAAATAAGATCTTCTGTAGACATCTGACAGAAATAAAGTCAGTCTGGTAATAAGTGAAGCTGGTAATGCTGTTTTAGGAGTTGTTTATTCAGATCCTGAGAGATTTAATGTCTTTTATTTAAGTTGATTTAATCTAAGGCTGTGGCTGAAGTCAGTTGTAGTTCTTGTGTTTCTCTTTCATGCAGTGATTCTGCTTGTTAACCGCAGGTGTTCATCACTAGTGCTCAATCAGCACTTAATTAATCACAGAATTATCTCATTAACTTGAGTTTGATTAACAGTGTTACTCAAACACTCAGCAGTGTGGACATATTATAAGTGTTTATTTAAAACTGAGGATTTTATGTGGGGTTTAATGGATTAAAGATGTAAGAAGAAAAAAAACTGCATTAAATGTAATTTAACAGTAATAAACCACTCCATTTTTAACATTAATATACTGTAAAACATAACAGTCAGATTTATTAAACAAAACAAGTTAATTTCACTAAAATATTAGTGAATGTTTATAGAAAAACAGTCTTTAACTGGTAAGGAGAGTACATATTTAACTGTACTGTACTGATATGTTTTTGCACAAGAGAGATCTGTTAGTTTAATTTAGTTTTGTGGGTCACCATTGTGCTGGAGAGTAGAGCCTGTGCTTCAGTCAATGATGAGCCACAAACACTAATGTTCTGCTGCTTTATTTAAAGACAGTAACTGTGTATTTGCTGATGCAGTGATAGTCTCTTTACTAAGTATGTTAGTATATAAATGTGTGCTAATGACAATCTGCAAAGATTTGAGTAATAGTCATGTTTTGGTTGTTTTTGTATTTCACTTACATTAAGAAACATTTCTTCTTAGTGAAAATAAAATAGAAATAATTTCACTGTACTAACACCATATAAACACTAGTTTAAAAAAAAAAAACTTGAACGGTTTGAAGCAATTGAATTCCAAAATAAAACTGTATAATAACGGTAATATACTGTACAAAATAAGAACTGTAATGGTAAAGAGCTGTAAATTAAAATTTTACAGTGTATATTTAGCTCATTTGATGTGACATTGGTGTTGGCATCAGTGCTGCATCATCATTATACAGTCCAAACTACTAGTTTTTGTTTAACACATCACACTAAATTCATAGGCCAGAAAAATAAAAGGCAAAAATAAAAGCAACCTTCAAATTCTGCATCGGGGTCAAGAATACCACCAAAGCCGCTGTGATGTATTTCTGGCTCTATCGTTGAATAATGAGATGGGACAAGGACGGCACAGCATGACGGGAGAAAGAGACCTGAGAAGAGATCGAAAAATAGTGAAACTTTTTTTTCCTAATCTACATAATGCTGACCATCACTGAACATGCATGCAATTTGCAGCCAACTGCATATGATGACATACAAATGATAAATCTCACTAATCATATTATGGTTCCATAAACAGTTCCAGTCTACCTTATTATGCAAAATATTGAGATATTTTAGAATACACATCATCTTGTTTTCAAACTACCAGTTAATATTTACAACAAAAATTCAAACACTGAATTCAGTTCATAGCTTATTGTGCCCCAATGGTCAATTCCACGCACAATATGTCAAAATGCACATTGTGTGGAGTATTCACGTAAACAATGCCATACCTGTGCATAAACAATTGGGAGCAAAACAGTTGCTCAGCAGTATATTGGATCCATTAATTCATTCGGGACAGCAGACTAATAAACTGTTGATGTTTATGACATTAATGATAATCAAAAACCATTCAATTTATATAGCTGAATGCAAATTATTAGCCCCTATGTGAAATTTTACATTTTTTTAGAATATTTCCCAAGTGATGTTTAACAGAGCAAGAGAATGTTTTCACATGATTTCCTTTTTTTCTTCTTCTAGAGAAAGTCTGATTTCTTATAGTTGCTTGAATAAAAGAATATATAAGAATAAATAAATTAAAAAAAAACTGCTAAGGTCAATATTTTTAGCCCCCTTAAGAAATTATTAGTTTGATTAACTATAGAACAAACCACTGTTGTCCAATGACTTGCCAAATTAACCTTATTTGCCTGATTAACCTAATTAACCTAGTTAAGCCTTTAAGTTGTTCTTTAAGCTGAGGACTAGTATCTTGCAAAACAACTAGTAAAATAATATGCACTGTCATCATGGCAAAGACAAAAGAAATGCGTTTGGACTTGAGAGAAAGAATTATTAATGCTCATAAAGATGGATAAGGATACACACGTTTATCAAGCGTTTTCAAGTGTCAGGCACTGCAGTGAGATGCATTACCAAGAAGTTTAAAGAGACCAACACAGTGGAGAGCAAGACGGGCAGAGGCAGGAAGCAAACGATTTCAAAAACTTTGGAAAGAAAACTAGTGAGAGAGGTTTCTAAAGACCCAAGAACAACTGCCAAGACACTAGTGAAAGACCTAGCCAAGTCTGAAATTGATGTCTCAATAAAGACAGTCACTAGAGCCCTGCACAGGAATGAACTGCGAGGTTGCCGACCAAGAAAGACTCCACTTCTAAAGAAGAGACCCCTCTAAGCTAGAATGAAGTTTGCTAAGGACAACCTGGAGGAATGTGATGCATACTAGAAATGTGTCCTTTGGTCAGATGAGACAAAACTAGAGCTTTTTGGCCATAGAGATGTTGCCTATTGGAGAAAGAAGGAGGAGGCATTCAACCCCAAGAACAGTGTTCCCACACTGAAACATGGTGGTGGGAGTATAATGCTGTGGGGATGTTTCAGTGTGTTTGGAACTGGGAATCTCATCAGGGTTGAAGGAAACATGAAAAAGGAAGACTATAAGAAGGTTTTGAAAGACAACCTCAGACAGTCTGCAAGTAAACTTGGTTTGGATCGACATTTTGTCTTCCAGCATGATAGCGACCCAAAGCATACCTCACTTCTGGTGAAGAAATACCTCCAAATGAGCAAAGTGAGTGTACTAGACTGGCCTGCACAAAGCCCAGACTTGAATCCAGTAGAAAATCTGTGGGGCACACTAAAGTCCAGAGTTTGTGCCAGAAGACCAACAAATCTGGAGGAGCTTGAGAGATTTGCTAAGGAAGAATGGGCTGTCATTCCTCATGCTTGAAACTTGTTGAGAACTACAGCAAATGACTAAAGGCTGTTATCAAGCAAAAGGGATACACTATTGACTATTAACATCAGAGAGCTAATAATTTTGACCAGTAGACTTTTTAAAATCTTTGGTTATACATTTATTTCTATTTGTATTACAAACCCTAAAAGCTTCCTGAATAAAGTATTATGTTTAAAAATGCTTTGTTGATAAAATTGTCTTTCTGTTAGACAACACTTGGGAGTTATTTGAAAAATAATGAAATATAAGGGGCTAATAATTTTGTCTTCAACTGTATGTAATTCATACAGTAAATACTATACACAGTATTTTGTTTTTATATTTATTATATTTTTGTTCTTAAAACATGAAAAACTATTTATTCTACTGGAATTTTCTTCCATTGTATCTGTCCTACCGTTTATTAATTTTTATCTACCGGTTTTATTTTTGCAAATGTTTTCAAGGAATTTTACTTATCTCCTAAGTAGATTTCTCAGGGCTGCTTGCATTATTACAGCCGACTCCCAGATAGCACACTTACATCTGAAAGAGGTCTGTTAGAGATCACTTGTTCTGGAAAGCATCAGCTGTGTACAAATATCTGAGTTTTACATACATTCTAATTCATAAACCTCTTATAGACATCTAATATACATCTATTTGACATCTGTATTTCTGAAATGTATGTGTGCTATCAGGGCTGTCAATGATTGCAGTCATCTTAAATCTCATTTGTTTTATAATACTGGGCTGACTAAAATGGGAAGGTTTATGTTTTATTCAAGGTTTATTAAACGGTCTACTGCAGCTAAATAAGATAGGAAAAGTAACACAAAACAGTAAACTAGAATCTTGCTGTGATTTCAAGAGTCTTTTCTTGCTGTGTCTGACACTTCTATTCCTAGAAGTTGTCTGACTTCTAATCTAAATACAGTGGGTCTGTGTCGCAAATGTAGCCTATTCACCAGAGTAAAAATGTAGCCAACTCACCCAAGAGAAGTGCCCACTTTAGCTGCATGTTAAGAAACACTAAACAGCTCCTTTCTAAGTTAAGTATTTGTTATGTTTTTTGAAGGCTGGTGATGTATTTAATTCCCAAGGAAAATCACTCTCCAGCTGACCGTTACTTCACGACCTCAATCTCTCCTGTTATTTGTTCTTCCTACTAGATAATATAATTTCCAAGTGGAAAAAAACTCAAGTAGAGGAAATGGATGTGTCATTCACACCACACACAAAGGCGGAGCGGCAGCACGTAATACAGCAGAAGCAGCTGATCTCCAAAATGAGGCATGAACTCCAAAAGTGGCCAGAATCTCCAAAATGGAGCAGGGTCTTGTCGCGCAAAGACTTTCAACACTGGCTCTACAGGAGAAAAAAACAATTCATGGCGACGGTTTTGCAATTCTGATCCGTTTATAAACCGAAACTGTTCCCTCGGTTTAACAAATCGTGCCCACGGATTTATAAACCTCACCCACAGATTTCCTGTCCGAGCGCTCAGATTTTTGTAAACTGTACTTTCGGTTTTCGAATTCATTTTTTTTAGAAGAACAGCAGTAGCCTGCGTGTTAACATAATATATTGTATATTGTTTCATTGCATATTATAATGTGAAATAGGCCTACATCAAATTGTCTTAAGTGATAATGTTGATTTAATAAGAAAGATGTGCGTCGAAATCCTGTGTTTATTTGTGATTATATTAGCACTTTGTTATTACTGTAATGAACCTGGCATTGTTTTATGACTGACTTTGACAAATTTATATACAGGATAAAGGATAGAAGGGTGAAATCTTCTTCTGAATGCATAAATGTAGTAATAATAATAATAATAATAATAACAACAACAACAACAACAACAACAATCATAATAGTAATTACTTTTTAAAGTCTAAATAAATGAGTAATGGGCACGGTAATCATAAATAATCAAAATTTGCTATTTGTAAGTGCATCTTAATTAGGGTGGAATGGGCGAAATCGCCCCCTGCTGTTTTTACCCCAAAAGATTTAATGAAGATAACTTTTTATTGTATGGACTACGTTGACAAGAAGTTTTCACCGTGAAGCTTACACTGGTGATGTACCGGAGAGAAAACGGATTTCACATTAAATTATCTAATTTTCAGAAGTAAGAAAAAAAGCGTTTTAAAGCTTGTTGCTTTGAAAAACATCACAGTTATTATCTATGAGAACAGTAGGGCCTGTACATAGGGAGTATGTGTTATTACATAAAAATATAATAATATTTTCAGAATGACATTGTTTTTTTTTCTCAAACATAGTCAGTGGGGTAAAAAATTTGAGCGTCTAAAATGTAACTGTCACCGACATCGTGTGCACATGACAAATAAAGTTGAAAGTGAAACTGAAAGTCTGCAGTTTGTTCTCAAGGGCAATCGGCGCTAAAATGTGTAAGAAAATTCAGTTCTGAAATGAGTCCTTTAAACTATTTTCAAAAGATGTCTCGTGATTTGACCCTCTTCACACTGGCAGCGGCTGGAACAGCGTATTTTTACTAGACAAAAGCAAGAATACCGTGGATCCATTGATGATGTGCTAACAGATAGAATGGAAAAAAAAATAGTGTCCTAACTTTACTGCCTAACATGAACTAACCCAAAAGACGTTCGCACACTTTCTAATAAAACAACTAGAGAATTATTCATCAGAAACCTAATGTTTTATGGGCAGTGTTGGGTGTAACGCATTACAAGTAACGCAAGTTACGTAATAATTTTACTTTTTTCAACTAATTAGTAAAGTAACGCATTATTTTTTCATTTACAAGAAAATATCTGAGTTACTTTTAGAAAAAAGTAACGCCAGTTACTTTTTGTTTCCTTTATGTATGTAATTACATTTTATCAACCAGTTACACCGTACACAAAATACTTTTCTTACTTAGATTTTTTTGTCTTGTTTCCAGCCAAAATATTAAAAATGATTTTTTTTTTTAAGTAAATAATTATTTTCTTGTTTTCAGAAAAAACAAGTAAAAAATAAGTGAGTTTTTGTTTAGAACAAGCTAAATAATCTGCCAATGGGGTAAGCAAAAAAAAAAAAATCTTGTTTCAAACAGAAAACAAAATTATTTTGCTTACCCCATTGGGAGATTATTTTGCTTGTTTCAAGTAAAAACACACGTTTGTTAGAAAAAACAAGACAATAATTTTTACTTGTCTAGAAAAGCCTTCTTGATTTAAGAAGTTTTAGATATTTTGGCTGGAAACAAGACAAAAATATCTAAGCATTTCTGCAGTGTACTAATAAGCAAAACTTACTTCCTAGACTAACATTTAACCTACTAACATTTGTGCTTTTTTTTCTCATTGCGTGTTGAACTTTCTTTTCCTACAGTTCTACTGTACAGACGTCAATTTAATTTTCCTTCAGCCTTAGGTTTATTCACTTCATTTTATTTTGGTGTGAAAGGGCTTTTACATTTAATAAAAAAAAATTGTATATTAAAAACAAACAAGCCCTGCCCAGATTTAAAAAGTAACGCAAAAGTAATGTAATGCATTACTTTCCATAAAAAGTAACAAAGTAGCGTGATTAGTTACTTTTTTAGGGAGTAACGGAATATTGCAATGCATTACTTTTAAAAGTAACTTTCCCCAACACTGTTCATGGGTCATGAATATTATGATCCACCAGCGTGGAATCCATTAGGCCCTATCTTTATTTCGTGATCACCCTGTAGAGGTTGCGTTTGTCGTCCAAAAACAGAAAAAAAGAACATTATCGTGCACATGATTGTTATTTGATTAATTGTTAAAATATGCGGTCGTTTCATGTGCGCTTCGCTTCTCCGACCTGAAGGGGGAGACACAACACAGAATATAATTTTACGACGACACTTACAAATGACCCCGAAACTAATGAGAAGAGATGAAATGACCTACTCATCCAGAAAAGTCAATTTCAGCTCGATTAAGAAACACTGTTGTTTTCTGTAATTATTAAATTCCCAATCAGAATTTGTTTTTCCCAATCTGTTGCACAATTCTCTCGGTCGTGTCGCGTCCTCAGAGTCTTTGGTTATCTGTCTCTCTCTTAAATGTTTATTTTACTCTTTCCAGATTCGGTTTCGGAATTCCAAAACTTTCTTCACTTGGTTCCTCTTGTGACAGTCGACAGTGCAAACATATATAATCATAATGAGGATGCACAAATGCACTACACAGCAAAATCTGCTGTGTATTAATCTTCCAGTTATTTAAGAATAAGAAATACCAGATTTTAATAAATGGGTCATTCTACAGAAACGTCCACTTTTATGTCCCTAGACTTTACAGAAATATTTCAACTGAAATATACATTAGGGTTACAATTTTTTAGATTTTTAAGATGAAACAAAATGTTATTATTGTTAACAAAAGTCTGTTCATAACTGTCAAATATATAATGTAAATAAAACAAAATAACAAATAAATATTATAAAATATATATAATGTATTAAAGTACTTTGTTGTACATTTTAGTCTTTTTTTTTTTTACATGATGTTTATGTTATTTTACTAACTGTTTTCAATAATTAGCAAATGTATGCCAAATGTAACTATTTAGTAATTGTTAATTATAGTTGAAGAATGTCTTATGAATGTCATTGGTGTTACTGTGTGTTACTGTGTGTTTTTCTCTGTCAAATTCTATAAAATGTGTCGCAAATGACATGATAATAATTTTACATCTATTCAATTCTGCTAAACTCAAGAGTTACGATTTAACTGCATCATTACTTGTTTATAACTGTTTTTTAAATATTTTCATTGTTATAGCAAATACATGTTGTTGCAAATGAGCTAACATCATTCAGTCACACTTTTAACAAACCTCATTAAAATAAATAAAACATAGTCTCCTTATTTGTTATTATCATTATTTTTATATAACTCTGACTACATGTGCTGAAAAAAAGAGAAACAGAATTTCATAAAAGCCTTTAAAATTGCCAAAAAAAGTAAGGTAACACCAGTGACAAAAAAAATGGGTACATACAGTCTTTAAATAAATGTAGAAAAAAATATAAAAAATCATTAAGCTGTCATTTATGTGTATTTATAAAGTCAAAATGTAGTCTAATAATGTGGTCTAAGTTGAAATGTTAAAATGTCAAAAGTGGATGTTTCTGTAGAATGACCCAAATAATGTAATTATTAATGGCAATTACATGTTTGAGCTAAAAGACAGTAAAGAGGTTTTTGGTTTGATTGTTAGGAAAATGCAACGTAAAACAAAAAAAAGAAAAAAGAAAACAACAACATTTTAATTAATTATGGGAATATTAGTAGACAAACATCATAACAAACTCTCAGTTCCAAACTATAAATTCATTTTTCATGCTTCAGCTTCAAGTCTGTTTACAGTTTTGTGACATAAAACAAGATCACCCTCAAAAAAAAACACAACATTCATAATTTTACAGAAGCTGTCTTTTGCATAATCCAAAATGTAAGATTTTGCAATTGCACAACAGGCAAAAAAAAAAAAAAAAAAAAGAACCAGTTTTCAGATCTTCTGACTGAAAAGGAATAAAAAGACAAATTGATGACCCCCTTCTGAATTGAAGCTTCGTGAAAAGTCTTCATTTGTCAGAGAAGGCGTTTAAGTGCTTTTTAAAAAGTCTGTGCAAATTCCTTCAGCACATGACAAGTGCTTTATATGCGTGACTCTCCCGTGCTGTCGTCGCTCCGAAGAGGTTTCTGGAAAAGTCAAAGGAAGAATGAAGAAGCTAAAGCCACAAACGCTGCTTTCATGTCCAAAACGCTCAAACACAAGCTCACGTACCTGACTGTTGCTGGTACTGTATTCGCCTTTTTTCTTGTGTGGACACATTCGGAGAAACAGATTGTAATACTCTGTTCTGACCTGAAGGGGGCGACACAACAAGCAAACGAAATGATATTTGACTAAATAAGGAATGGTTGAATTTTTCAGTTGGCCAGTGCTGATATGTTAGAGTGCAGGTGGGCAATATAAAGCTGATATGAGAGACGTTACACTATTTAAAATAACATTCAAATAGCGTTTAGTGAGTAAGTCATGTCACCATGTGGTTTCTGTTGTTCTGTTGTGTGTTAAATACCGGTTTGGACAGCAGGCAGTGCATGATGAAGATGAACACCCCCTGCAGGCTGCTAAAAATAGTGAAGAGATACATCATGACCTCAGTTCCTTTCTCCTGAAAGAGGAAGAAGCCGAAGATCCACGTTCCTCCAAGAATACACAACTGAGCCACAGCGGTCACTGTAAAACTCCTACACACCAGATATTATTCATCAAAACCACTGATATAAGACTGACTGAATATTATGGGATCAAAACAAACACAAACGCACCTGATCTTCTTGAGACTGGAGAGGTCTGGATTGAGGCTGGAGAACTTTTTGGCCAGTTTCCACACAGTGATGATGAAGAAGAAACAATTGAGGATCGTGATGATGCAGACGGGTGCGAAGAAACTCAAGATAAAACCATTTTCAAGAGAGAGCCAACAGCTGGAGCACACATTAGGATAAGAAAATTAGTCACACGATCACAACATACAAAAGACCAGTTCATGCCTGTCTTTCATTGATACTCTTATTGTTTTTAACACTATGTTGAATTACTTCTTAGATTCCCCATTTTCATTTTAAAGTTTTAGTAATTTTGTTGCGCTTTTGTCATTTATTTTCAATTTAGTTTTAAGTAATAATGTCAATTAGTTTTTATTTTATTATTTTCCCATGGCTGTTTCTCAAATGTACACAACCAGGGTTTCCGCAGATATGAACAAGTGATATTTAAGACTTTTTAAGACCTTTTTAATAACACCTTATTTGAAATTTAAGACCTACACCTATAATGGAAATTATATTGCATGTATATGTAATAGTTAATATGAAATATAATTTCATCACTGTCATAAAATATATTTATCACTATGATATACAGTGAACTTTCCATATCGGCAGGCAATATTCCACACAAAATATCCCCATAAAAGTTATTCTGAAGCAATGTTTTCATCAGTGTTCTATCAGCTTTTACATACTTAAATCCAGTGGTGTAGTGGAGGGTATACGCAGGTGTACGGCGTATACCCACTTCTTTATCAGGCGGCTTGGCGTATACCACTTCTAATACCCTCCGATGCCCATCATTTAGTAGTGTCCTGCATTAGCCAAAATCATGACTGTCCACCACATCCAGACATATAAGAATAAATGGAAATATTCAATAAAAACACATAGTAAAGACAGTGATGATGCGGCCAGGACCATGGCGCAGGCTTGCTTTGAAATGTGTTTGATGATTGCGCCTGATGCGCCCGCGCCCGCTCTGTCTCCCGCTCCCCAGATGCTGCCTGTTCAAACGCGAGAGCATGTCAGGGGAGGCGCAGGAGTGGAAAAGTGCTAATTATTATTTATTACTGATTTGAATCAGTTTATAATAACGAAAACAATACCTTACAAATAAAAGAAGCAAGTTTTTACGATTAGAAAACTGATAAACCCCTTTAAACTTTTCTGTCGCCAGAAAATCTTCAATGGGGGCCATTTCATTTTCATAGGGGAGCACAATTATGAGCAGCTATAAAATTGTAGTACATATATATATATATATATATATATATATAAATTATAAAATAAACTACAATTTATAATGCCGTTCATTATAAACAATAACAAATAACCAAAACAAAAGAAACAGACAAATTATAAAAATAAAACACAAATTTTAAAATTAGTCTAACCAAAACTAATTTATTTAAGAAACAGAAAAAAATATAAAATAAAACACAAAATATAATGGCAAAGAAAAAACTGAGAAATTACAAAATAAAACACAAATTGTAATTGCATTCGTTATAAACATACAAAAGTCAAACCAAAACGAATTTAAAGAGAAACTGAAACGCACTGATACATCTCTCATTCGGCACGAATATTTCCCACGATCGCTTAGAATTTTTTTTCCTAATAGTAACAGAAACAACTTAAAATACTGTCATTTTTAGTCATATAGATAAGAATAAGACATTATTCTGAACTGTAAAAGGTTCAGAGCGGGCAGATGAAACGTGGTCATGTTTTCTTATTTTCAGAGTCTGCTGTTTGACAACGCAGATCTGGGAGCTATAAAGAAACACTTCGACAAGCCTTTGCTCAAGCATTTTAGAATGACAAAACTAGCATTTTAGATGCAGTGCAAAGAGATCGGTTCGTTAGGTAGTCCAGTTATGCTGTCCCATCGCAGTCACAGTGTTCCCATTGTAGTTTATGCGCACGTTTTCCTACTGGATAAGAATTGAAACTAGTTGAGTGCATACATTTTTAGAATTTATGCTCATCTTGCATTTTTTTATGCAATATTCCATAATGTGCATAAAAATAGGTATGGAAACACTAAATTATTAGCTTCATATTGTAGAGATTTTTTGAGCTAAATGATTTGCTTAGCAATATCTAATGCTAGATCAGAACAAATTAATGTTTTTTGTTTTTGCGTTCTCAATATTAAATTCGCTCATGATCATGTGCACAATGCCTGTGTCAAAGGATCCAGTAAACGAATGAGTTCAAATAGTAAGTTCAAAACAGCTCTTTTTTTTTTTTTTTTTTGGAGGAGGAGGAGGAGGAAGCGTAAACCCACTTCTCCAGGCACCACTACACCACTGCTTAAATCTGCATATTTTTATTTATCTTTATAAAGGCCTATTTTTTTAACTTTTAAAACTAAAACTTGTCAATAAATTCTATAGGGCTGTTACCAGTCAGATTAAATAACTGACACTGCAAAATTAAAACTGCAATAAATTATGTTATGAGATTAATGTTTTAAATGCATTTATGAATACACAAATACAAAATGCTGGGGGGAAATGCATACTTTTACTAAACCGGCGGTAAGTCACTTAATGAGCGAGTCAATATGAGTTATTTCAAATGATTCGTTCAAAACGCTGAATCATTCAGTAACAAAACACCGCTTGGAGAATGTTTTGCTGTGATCCTTGTTTGGAACTATTTTCATTGGTGAAATGGAACAAAACAGTAAATATTGTGTTTAAAATGTAAGTAACTTAATAACTACTTGACTAGATACTGTTTTTTTACTGAACATTTGCAATCATGATAATGTTCAGCAAAGCTCTGTTAGTATGCTACTGAACTATATCATGTTCTAAATAAACTACACATTTTGAATTTTTACCTTGGATGCTTTCTTCTGAGTTTCTTTATGTGTGCTGTTTCTCTCATTTGTTTTTAAGTCTGTTTTTAAGACAGGCAGTGAGATTCTGATACCAGAAATACTCTATCCATTATCAAACACTGTTTACGTTGAATATATTAAAAGAAGTGTCTGGTTATTTTTTATTTACTTATTTTTTTGTCAATCTTCAGTCTGTCAAATGATTGTAAACAGTCATTAGGTCTGTCAGACTGAAGATATTTTAGCTGTAATGTAACCAAAAATTGAAGACCCATAGAATTTGAATTTAAGACATTTTAAGACTTTTTAAGGACACGCGGACATGAAAACACATTTTCAAAAGTCTCCCAGTCACTGCCTTTTACTAAAATTGTCTGAAAATTCACTGTACAATCCCCTGCTGGTAAAAATTGTTCAGATAAAACACATCCACCATCTAAAACCGCGGGTAAAATTTACCCATTTGGTTTGGCTAAAAAACATCTTATGTCACTGTATTATGCCATTGTCTTCACAAAGTATATAGTAGGATGTATGTAACGAACGACAAATTCAAGCGCACGGTTTGACCGAATTATTGACTAGATCAATTCATTATCAGACTACAATAAAAACCAACACAGTAGTGAACAATAAATTAACAATTAATAATTAACTCAAAGTTTGAACATTTATGAGTAATCTAATGATTAAATATTAATCTTCTTTTTGCAATCGTTTATTGCTTGCTACTGTGTTGCTATATTCTAGTCTGCCTGTTTTCTAAAAAAAAAAAAAGTTTCTGTTGATGACTAAAAGTAATAATTTCATCACTCTTGACATTACTTTGTGAAGCAGGGGGAATAATACAGTGACATAATCTGTTTTTAGCCATATCAAGTATCAACAGTAGTCATGAGCATGGGTAAAACTGACCTGCTTACAATTTTAGATATACGAGTGTTAATTTTAGTTAACGTTTTAGTCATTTTTAGTGTTGGGTTCGAGTTTGCAAACAATGATGATAATGAAGATTTTGTGGGCAGAGCCTCTCTGACAGTTTTCAAGTAGAAGTCTATGGAAGCCATGGAATAAAAAAAAAAAAATCGAGTTTATATTTCAATATTTTTGAATATTAAGAATTTATTTTCGTAGTCCCGAGATTATATCTCACAATTTTGATCTCTCAATTTTTCTCTTTTCTCCTCGGCTTAAAATCATTTTTATATCGAGTTTAAATTCCACAAAAAACTTCTAAACTCAAAATCAAGTTTAATATCCCACAATTCTGGCTTTTTTCCACTCAGAACTGCCAACTTTATATTGTTCATTTAAAGTGAGTTATAAAGCCTGAAATGCGCATTTGCAAGGAAAAAAAGTCAGAATTGTGAGGTAGAATAGGTAAATGTAAAATGTTATAGGTTACAATATTTCATGCTGCAGAGCTAATATAATATGTTCCCTATAAACTGCACATGTGAATATTATGTAGACCTATTGTTTAAATCAAATGTATGTTTTAAAAGTAATCATAGCAGGTTCATACATTAATCTGTCCGTTTAAACGTCTGCGTTCAGCTTTAAATGGTGACTTTGATGACAGTATTCTATAACATTTTTTTTGCTTTCCGATTCTGGCCGGCTTTTATGTACTGGCAAGACTTAAAAACACATGCAATACTGAATGTCACATTCGTAGAAATGCATGAGTCAATTACATTTCTGTCAACTGTCCCTGGACTCGGTTGGACTCAGCAATATTTTCAGAGTCTCAAGTCCGAGTAAAAATGCCAAATTTTACTTGAGACCGGGGTACCCCAACTCTAGTAATTTTGTTGTTTATATTTGTAGTTTTTATAACTATAGTTTTTTTTGTGTGTGCCTGTATTTTTTTATTAATTATTTCTTTCTGTTTTCATTATTTTAGAACTTTAATTGAAAATTTAAAATGCAACTAGCTGAAATTATAAAATCGTATTTTATTTCAGATAACATTTATTTCAAACATTAGAAATGCTTTTTAACCCTTTAATTGTCACTTCCATTTTTGAACATAGACATTAAAATGCATTATTTAAACTTAATTTTTTTTATATTTCATGAACAAAAACATTTTGTGATATGATTTTGATGTACATTTTCCATCATAGTGCAATGTCAGATTTTAAAATGCTTTTCAAAGGGTGAATTTTGTGCTATATAATTTCTCATGATTTCTAAAGCATGATAGAAAAAAAAGGCAACGAAGAAAGTCTTTTTGTGACAAAGGTCAGAACTCCTGTTATGAAGCAGATTTTTAAGGGCGCACTCTTTTCATAAATCAATCCATTACTTTTCCTACAAAATATGTAACACAAAAAAAATGGTAAAATATCTATTTAGGAGTCTTAGACCTTTCCAACAATATATAGTTTGTCATGAATAAATTAGGATTTATTTGTAAAATGGTCAACTAGACGTCCCACAGGTGGGACGGTGACAATTAAGGGGTTAATGGTTTTATATTTAGTTTTAGTTAATGGCAATAGACTGACTGACTGCTGATATTCTTTTCTCTTCCACAGAAAGTCAGACAGCGAGTCTATTTTTACAGCCGATGAATCTTAATAAGAGCTGGTCAGTTTCTCTTTCTGCTATCCTGTCCTTTACAGTCACAACAGGAACAGAAATGCATCACTCAACAGTGAAGATTGCGATAGTAGCATACTGTGACTGGAAAGGCACTGGCCTTACTGTATTTCGTCAGAGACTCTGTCAATGATTCAACTGAATTTACAGCTCCTGAGTTGATGTTTGACCCTGACGTGGCTGAAAGCCCACAAATGAATTACTACTACAGTATATAATGTAAACACTCTTCTATAGTTGAACAGCACTGGATGCAGAAACTCACTGATCTTTGGTGCCGTATCCCTTTGGGAAAGCGATGGCACAGCAGATGACGACGAGGAGAGGGAGTCCGTATCCCACCAAATACATGTAGAGATGTTTAAATGTGGTGTGAAACACCAGCACAACCATCCGGTAGAGCTGAACCCCCTCCAGCAGCATCCAGCCAAACGCAGACAAGAAGAAGAAATGAAGCAGAGCGGCCACAATCGCACACCCCACCTGAGAGAAACACACACGCCAGATCATTCTCCTGTTTGCTTACAGTAAATGTTCAAATGTCAAATCCTATGACTTTTCCCTGACTTTCACTGACTAAAAAGCTGAATTTCCATGACCTATAATCAGTGTTGGGGAAAGTTACTTTTAAAAGTAATGCATTACAATATCGTGTTACTCCCTAAAAAAGTTAAAAATAGTAACTAACGTTACTTAGTTACTTTTTATGGAAAGCAATGCTTTACGTTACTTTTGCGTTACTTTTGTGTTACTTTTTAAATCTGGGCAGGGCTTGCTTGTTTGTTTTTAATATAAAAACGTTCGATTCTTAGCAAATGTAAAAGCCCTTACACACCAAAATGAAGGAAAAAAGGCTAAAGGAAGATTAAATTCATGTCAGTACAGTAGAAATGTAGGAAAAGAAAGTTCAACACTCTTCAGCAATGAGAAAAAAAGGCAGGCCTATGCCCTGAGGTGGGGTCTGTTCGTTGACTGGTGTTCCTCTCGCCGAGAGGACCCACGGAAGTGCTTGGTAACAATGGTGCTTTCCTTCCTGCAGAAGAAGTTGGAGCAGAGACTGTCCCCCTCCACTTTGAAGGTGTATGTCGCAGCCATTGTGGCATATCACGATGCAGTTGATGGGTCATCCCTAGGGAAGCATCACCTGATCGTCAGGTTCCTCAGAGGTGCGAGAAGGATTAACCCTCCTAGAGTGCACCTCGTTCCCTCTTGGGATCTCTCCGTGGTCCTCCGGGGAGCTCCCTTCGAGCCACTCAGTTCAGTCGAGCTGAAGTTCTTGTCCCTCAAGACTTTGCTCCTGACTGCGTTGGCCTCCATCAAGAGGGTTGGGGACCTACATGCATTTTCAGTCAACGAAGAGTGCTTAGAGTTCGGGCCAGGCAACTCGCACGTTATCTTGAGACCCCGGCCCAGTTACGTGCCCAAGGTTCCCACCACTCCCTTTCGAGATCAGGTGGTGAACCTGCAAGATCTGCCCCAGGAGGAGGCAGACCCGGCCTTAGCGTTGCTGTGTCCCGTTCGTGCCTTGCACATTTACGTGGACCGCACCCGGAGCTTCAGACGCTTAGAGCAGCTCTTTGTCTGCTTCGGGGGACAGCAGAAGGGGAATGCTGTCTCCAAACAGAGGTTGGCTCATTGGGTCGCAGATGCCATCACCTTGGCGTATGAAGCCCAAGGTGAGCCGTGCCCCCTAGGAGTTCGAGCTCACTCCACCCGAAGTGTTGCCTCATCCTACGAGTTGGCGCACGGCGCCTCTTTAGCAGACATCTGCGGAGCTGTGGGCTGAGCGACACCCAATACCTTTGCGCGGGTTTACAATCTCTGCGTTGAGCCAGTGTCCTCCCGTGTGTTGGGTAACATCAGGTAATTTGCGGGAGGATGGCTCAGGTGTCGGCTTGCTGCGCCATTTCTCATGGATCTGTGCGCTATTTTTTCCAGTTGTTCCCCTGAGTGAACTCCATGCCCCACAGTCTGGACTAAGCGGAGTAGTCCATACTATGCTCCGGAGCGGGGCCTCCTTCACCCCCCTCCGGTTGTGGCATAATGTCTCAGTGTCTCCACGGAACCTTTCGTGTTTCCCCAGTCTAGTTAGACTTATTTAAACTTTCCCACATGACTTAACCGTCATTGTGCTCCGCCCTCCCAACGGCTGCTTCAGAATCTGGCACCCCTTGTGGGCCACCACGTGGTCTACAGGGCGTTGGGGCGAATACGCATTAAGCCACTTGCTCCGACACCCTTGCTTGCCGGCATTGGGTCTCAGCTGCGTAACGCAGTTCAGGATTGTAGCGTTTTCCAGATATCCCCATTATTACATTATTACGAAGGAGGGAACGGGGACGTTACGTCCTCTTGCCACAATCCTGGACTGCGCTGAAGCCGGGTTGCAGCTTGGCTCCTCAGCAAATCGGAATGAGTGGATGCACGCCGCCATCTTATAGCCGTTACTTGTAATACATTACCCCCAACACTGCTTATGATAAACAGATCCATCCATTTGCAAGCTTTATTTACTTGTTCACAGACATTTTTTTGTACAAAACACACATTTACACTACTTTTTTTAAATGCACTTTGATATTTTTCTGTACTATTTCTATAGAAATTAATTTATGGTTTTTATGCTTTCATGACCATAACCTAACCATAACAATAGGCAAAACATGTGAAACAACACAATAAAACAAAATATGGTATAGAAAAATTACATTTTGATAAATGGAAATGAAAAATTTAAAGCAACCAACAAAAATCCCTGATATTCCATGACTTGGACAAAATAATTATAAAATTCCCTGACTTTCAATGACTGGAGCTTTTAAAATTCCATGATATTCCAGAAATTCCATCACTCATGGGAACCCTGAATCTACATTAAGTACTTGTAGTTAACATAAATTATGTTTACAAATGCTCATAATCAGATTACACTTACTTCTTTGTGTGTTACATGATTAATTATTCACACAAAGGCAGTAAATTATTCATAATTTACTGATTGTTGCTTATTTTTTTTATTCTTTCATGTGATGTAGGGATTCCCAAACATACTGTCAGCCAAACCCCTTTGACCTAAAATAATTTAGATTTAAAGGAAATATTTCAATAATTTTACAACAGAAACAATACAACAATAACAGTAATGTAAAAGTAGTCAGAATACATTACCTAAAATTTTCAACAAGAAATTTGTGATCAGCAACAGACCACAATTTGTAAGTAATGTGCCCAGCACTGTGTATTACTTAAATATTGCATATTTTTGTATAGAACTGAATATCAAAATGTTACAGTTTTGTATTAAACACATTGTATGTTCAGCATTTTGCATGTAATAGCATTAAAAGTTGTTTAATCTGAATGCACAATTTTATATTTTTTTAAATTGGCTTTGATATTCTGTATTAACACAAGGGCATTCACACATTTTTAGTGTTATTTAGGTGTCTAAACACTGGCCCAGCTAACAAAAGTGTGGTCACACTTTATTTTAAGGACCAATTCTCACTATTAATTAACTATAATTAATTAATTAATCAATCTATAATTTTGCTTCAGTAAACTTAAACTTAAACTTATTATATGGGATCGTATTAAGGGTATATCTAATATCTAAAATATGGACATTCAGAATAAAGCATTAATATGTGCTTTATAATCACTAATAAACATTCAATATGTTAGTAATATGCATGCTAATAAGCAACTAGTTCATAGTGAGAATTGGTCCCTAAACTAAATTGTTACCCAAAAATCTTATAAGAATGTTTTTCTAATGTTCCCATTAAGTTATGAAAACATTATTTTAGAATTTTCTCTCAATGTTCAATTTTTATTTTTTTTTATGTTCACCTTTTTAGTCGTGTGAATGTTAACATTTCATTTTTATATTTTACAAGACATTATGGGAACATTAATTTTGAATATCTAAACATTCTATAACAAGTAGTCATTTTTAATAAATAAATGATGAACATCCACCTAAATTGTTTGAGAAAAGCAATCCATGAATAATGTATTAATGTGTTTTCGTGCTAATGTTTAGAGAACAGATAGCTTTAAACAAACATTTTAATTAGCATTACTTGAAGAATGTTTGTTCATAACTTTGAGAGAACCGTGCCAGAACAGTTCTGAGAACATTCCCTGTTAGCTGGGTTTTTTGAACTCAAACACACCTTATTCTGAGTGCTGGAGATCCCACAGAGGAAGACAAAGTCTGCGATGAAGAGGCAGATGCTCAGATGAAGATGGATGCTGGTTCGGGTTCCTTGGATAGAACGGCAGAATTTGAACGTCAGGATACAGAAAAACAAACAGACCAGAGACAGAGCTAAACCCACACGCGTGATCAACTCCAACTCCAACTTCTCCTGGAGGACAGGAAAACAGACAAATGGAGAGGTGAATATCATAGTAATCTAGTCTGAAATCTTAAATATGAAATCTGGCTCACGGATGTACCTGGACAGGATAGAGAGCCATTAGCACAGCGAAACTACTGAGGTGGGAGCAGGAACATGCTGTATGGGTGCCGTTAGACCACGCCCTCTCACAGCCCCGCTCAGACCACGCCCTCTCAGCCTCATCCCAGTACACACAGGAGTAAGCCGCGCCCCCGGACTCCCCCTGAACAAGACAGAACAAGAAAAGAGTTTAGGAAATGAGGTACATGTGAACACCTGCCTGAAAAGTTCAGAGAAAGGTTGGAAACTAACACAAAAAGGATGTGTGCAAGCACTAAGTTGTCTTAACACAGAGTTAACAATCTCATTAAACCCTGCTAGGGATTAATGAGATCCAACACAAGTCTGAACACATCAGATGGTTTTCTCCTGGTCTAAGCTGGATCTTCACCTCCACGTGTGTAAAGACAAGCATCACCGGCTCTGGCAGCTGTTTGGTTTCTGCATTACTGACGACAGCCGTCACCACTTTAGAGCTGAGTTGATAAGTGACGCTTTTCTCTTTGTCATCTGATTCCTCTCTGCTCATCTTCTGGAGCAGATCGCTGGATGGGTTCAGCTCTTTATAACTGACCAGAGCTGCAAACGCAAAACCTAAAGGAAAACAACATTTAGATCTCGTCATGAAAGTGTTGATGGTATCATATTAGGGGTCGACCGATGTATCCGTTTTGCCGATTAATCGGTGGAACTATCGGTTATCGGCAAAAATCCATACCGATAGTTTTTTTCGGGTTGTGTTGATTGCTGGAGCGGCTGAGAAGGCTCCGCTGTCATTATAAAGTACGACAGCGGCCTCTAGAGGCAGAAATCACTGACAACATGTGCTGTTTGTTTACGCACGTGATACTGTGTGACACTACAGATGTAAGTCACACCAAAACACGTAAGTCCAAACCAAATGTTTAATGTCACGATTCTATTTGCAATATTTTATATCCAGCTGGTCACATTAATGCATTTGTTAGCCAGCAAGTTGCATGTTTAAAGCTATCGACGTGAGAAATTGTGTTTCATTCAGCCGACAGAAATCCTGCCGCATCACAGAGTGCCATCACAATGTTTTACATTAAATACAGCATATCTGTCCCAAATCGATGTAAATGCACATAAAGACTTCACCATGGGCTGGAAGATTGTGTGTATTGTGCATTTTTTAGCAAAAAAATTTCTTTCTGTGGCTCTAATAAAGTCTTTATGTTTCATATGGAGTGTTATAAGATAGATTGAGCTTTCTCTTTCAGTTTTCTCTGTTGTTGTTAAACACCGAACTTCAAACTCATCTATGCTGCTTTTTGATCATTTCTGAAGTAAACTTATGTCCATTTGGTGATTAAATGAACCGTCTTAGACGGCCGTTTGTGCTGTGCTTTTGCCCGGTGTGTGACTGTAATAGTCTGTTATTTTGATTAGATATTCATTAAATGTTCTAGAACACAAGCAGCTAAAATGTGAGAGTATACATTAAATTTCCATTCAATGTCATTTCAATACTATGGCCCTTGTGTAGATGTTTAAAGATTCATTTTTTGCCTACCACTATTTTAGTTTCCATGCAGTGTCCATTTTAAAAACTATCGGTTGATTAATCGGTATCGGCCAGCGTGGAACAACCTGGCTATCGGTCTCACTCAAATCCAATATCGGCCAACCTCTATTTTATAACTACATATATGTGTGTATTTGTACCTGGATATGATTTCCCTACAACTGTTTCCCAGCTGGTGTTGAAAAGGGCGGAGTCTGTGCTCAGAGTGACACCCCCACTGGGCGGAGCTTGGCTCCGCATGACTGCAACCTCAGCGACTGTCAATCACATGATCATACAGAACAGCCGCTTTCAGTAATCACAGATGCCTTATTTTCAGTTCTTCCATTTAGAGCCACATTGTGACTGTGTCTAAACTGTAAATGTCTGCATTTTCTCACAGGTGTTGTTTGTCTCCATCCTGGTCAGAGACTCTTTCAGCTGAGGTCCGATCAGACGCATGCTGTTCTCCATCGCGTCCAGAAAGTGACTCATCGTCTTCCCATCAGCCATGTTTTCATCAGAGAGCAGCTCATTAGAGGCACTGCACAAGTTCTGTGATCAGAGATGTTTATTCAACCACTGTGCGAACACATGTTCACAAGCTACTATGTGGAAATGTCAATGTGTGGCAGTGTGTGTTTCACCTTCAGTAACCCCTCTCCAGTGACTTGTTCTCCATGTGGATCATTCAGAGACTCACAGCTGCTCTTCAACAGTGACATCAAATGCTTCAACTAGAAGAAGACACATAGAAGTATAAGAGTCAGAATCAGAAAGAGCTTTATTGCCAAGTATGTGTCATTAGTTTCCGGTACACAGAGACAACACCGACAATACAAATGGAATGAGAATAAAAAATACACATATGTAAATATAAATAATAAAAAAAAAACATATATAGAAAAATAAATTGAGAAATTAATAAGTGGTATGTCCAGTTGTGCTATAGATGATAGGTGGTGATAACAAATAAATATAAGGTAATTGCCAGTGTTGGGGGTAACGCATTAGAAGTAACTCAAGTTACATAATAATACTACTTTTTCAAGTAACTAGTAAAGTAACGCATTACTTTTTCCATTTCCAAGAAAAGTCACCTTTTCAAAAAAATCTAGTAAATCACGAAAGATTTTTCTAAACAAATAAATAATTATTTTCTTGTTTTCAGAAGAAAAAAAACAGTCAAAATTAATTGAGTTTTTGCTTAAAATAAGCAAAATAATCTGCCAATGGGGTAAGCAAAAAAAATATTTTTTCAAACTGAAAACATTATTTTGCTCGTTTCAAGCAAAAATGCACAACATTGAAACAAGACAAAAATCTAAGCAACAAAAGCATTTTTTGCAGCGTAGTAATAAGCAAACTTACTTTATATTGACTAACATTTGTGCTTTTTTTCTCATTGCTGAAGAGTGTTGAACTTTCTTTTCCTACAGTTCTACTGTACAAATGTCAATTTAATTTTCCTTTATTCACTTAATTTCATTTTGGTGTGAAAGGGCTTTTAGATTGCCCAAAATAGAACTTTTTATATTAAAAACAAACAAGCAAGCCCTGTCCAGATTTAAAAAGTAACTAAGTAACATAATTAGTTACTTTTTTAGGGAGTAACGCAATAGTGTAATGCATTACTTTTAAAATTAACTTTCCCCAACACTGGTTATTGCACATATTTTTTTGCACATTGGGGGAACATTTAACTGTTCATAAGGTGAACATTGTGCAATAAAAACAAGCAAATACCAGGACAACCAGGCACAGGAACAGGGGAAGAAACTCTTTCTGTGCCTGGTTGTCCTGGTATTTGAGGCTCTGTAACGCCAACCAGATGGCAAAAGTTAAAGCATATTTGACAGCATGTCTGACAGCATATTTGTACATCTAATAATAATAATCATAAGATGAAGTACATCTTACCTTCTCTGGTGTGTGGTCTACATCAGACTCGGGTTTAAACTGATCACAGTCCATTTCTGTACACAACAACAGGAAGATAATATAATAAACAGAGTATACAGTGACTTTTATAAGGTAATCAAATATATTTCATACCGATGCATTTTGACTGGTTGTTGCCATAATTACTGTAACCCTGGTGACATTTGCAGCTGTAGCCGCCTGGATGATTGAAGCAGTCGGCGTTTGTGCCGCAAACATCTGGATCTAAACACTCATTAATGTCTGTGAGAGTTGATGGAAGAACAGTCTTTGTTAATGTCATTACTGAAACTGTCAAACTGCACATGATGCCTGATGTTGGGGTCACCAGAAGCGATGGCAGGACACTGGCCCTCACCTTCACAGAGGCCGCTGGTGCTGTTCTCATGTTGGTGAAACCCTGGAGAACAGGTGCAGGTAAAACTGCCAGGTGTGTTAATGCAACTGCTGTGAGCTCCACACACCGAGGACAAACACTCATCCACATCTGCAGCGGACAAACACAACATCCCGAATAGTAATTCCAAACAGATTATTCCTTTTATCAGTTCTAAAGCTTCTTTGTGAGTGTACCATGTTTATTCGGCACACATTTGTGTGTGCAACTGCAAAAATGAAAGTGAAACTGGTTGTCGTTACTAATAGTTCTGTAGATTCATTTATCTTTTTTTATGAAAATACTAGTGCTGCACGATTAATTGTATCGCAATTGCAATCGCGATGTCAGCCTGTGCAATATGACGGGAAAATGTTGCGATTATATTAAATAAATAAGTGTGTAGACTTGATAACACATGCTTTCTGAGAACAGTTTGCTGATTTTCCGCTAACAAAAGAAAAACAATTATTCATTGGTTTGAGTATGAATGACAATTTTATATCCTATTTTTTTGTAGCCTATGTTACATCCTGCATAAATGTCCCTGTCTGTTTAGGCAAAATGTTCAAATATCTTATTTTTGTGAAAACTTGCATGTTTTTATTCATTGTTTTATTTAATTTAGCTATACTTTTGAGAAGTTTACATTAACCTTTAAATGCATGAATGTTTCATTGTTACATATTCGGGTCTTTGGTGACCCGTTCAAATCAGTTGCATTTTTGCTGATGATATTCTTTTGTTTTATGCCTGCGATAGTGAAACATCAAACTTCACTTCATTATTGTCAATTACACAGTGCCTCCTCGAGGATCAAAAGGTGAATTGCATGCATTTAGTCATCAGATATTTACATATTTTTCCGCACAAAAAATAAACTTACACTATTACACACCTCGGGTCTCCAGCGACCCCAAACACTTTTTATAAAAAAAAAAAAAGAAAGAAAACAGACATTATTTTACTTTTTTTTTTTTTTTTTTTTTTTTATTCTTGTTATATTGTCCATAATGAATAGAGACTTTAGGAGTACTAAAATTGACGTAAAACTTGAAAAAATGTTTCAGCATTATTATTAACCTGTGTGTGCATTTTCCTTAAAACCCATCAAGTTGACTAACTATACCGTTTATTATAATTGCAATCGCATATCGTGATTTTGACCTCAATAATCGCAATATGAACATTTTCTCAAATCGTGCAGCCATAGAAAATACCCTAAACCTTAAACTAGTTTTAGTTAAATAGTAATTCCAAACAGATTATTGCCTTTATCAGTTCTAAAGTTTCTTTTTGAGTGTGTCATGTTTATTCAGCACACATTTGTGTGTGCGACTGCAAAAACAAAAGTGCAACCGTTTGTCGTTATTTATCATTTTTATGAAAATACCCTAAACCTTAAACAAATTTTCAATGTATTTGTTACAATGCTCAGCCAGTGGAAAAAAAATGGGAATGGATAACCTGGATAAGACAGGATTATATCTTAAGAGAATCGATTAGTTAATGGCAGCAGCCAATAATATGAATTAGAATTATTGATAGTACTATAGCAATCACCTTCACACTCTGCTTTGCTCGTCTGCTGATACCCATGTGCACAAACACACTTGTAGGAGCCAATTGAGTTCTCACACATCGTTTGATCAGAGCAGGGAGATTCACTCCTGAAACACTCGTTTATATCTGACAAATAACGAATGAAATGAAAAACTGTTTAATTAATGTAAAGTTTAAGTTTAAGTTTATTATACAGTGGATATAAAAAGTCTACACACCCCTGTTAAAATGCCAGGTTTATGTGATTTAAAAAAAATAGACCATGATAAATAATTTCAGACATTTTTCCACCTTCTATGTGACCTATAACCTGTACAAACTAAGTAAAAAACAATCTAAAATCTTTATCCAGTGGGAAATAAAAATAAAGCTAAACTAATGTGGTTGCATTAGTGTGCACACCCTTTTACAGCTGGGGACGTGGCTGTAATCACATTCAAACTCATGTTAAATAGGAGTCCGTACACCTGCCATCATTTAAAGTGCCTCTGATGAACCCCAAATAAAGATCAGCTGTTCTAGTGGGTTTTTCCTGACATTTTCCTAGCCGCATCTCACAGCAAAAGCCATGGTCTGCAAAGAGCTTCCAAAGCATCAGAGGGATCTCATTGTTGAAAGGTATCAGTCAGGAGAAGGGAACAAAAAAATTTGTAAGGCATTAGATATACCATGAACACCGTGAAGTCAGTCATCATCAAGTGGAGAAAATATGGTGCAACAGTGACATTACCAAGAACAGGACGTCCCTCCAAAATTGGTGAAAAGACAAGAAACTGGTCAGGGAGGCTGCCAAGAGGCCTACAGCAACATTAAAGGAGCTGCAGGAATTTCTGGCAAGTACTGGTTGTGTGGTACATGTGACGACAATCACTCGTGTTCTTCATATGTCTGGGCTGTGGGGTAGAGGGCCAGACCGAAAAAACACCTGAGCCCGACTCAATTTTGCAAAAACCCATTTGAAGTCTTCCAAAAGCATGTGGGAAAGTGTGTTATGGTCCAAGGTTGAATCAAAAAAAAAGCCATTAAAAAATAAATGTAAACATTCTTTAAGGACCGGGGCCTGATACTTGGTGATAAATTGTCTTTTGAGAAACACTTGGGATGAAGCACAACCGGAAAGAAGTGGTAGTTCATTGTGTAAATGACGCAAATCATACAATAGTGCACTGCATGCCAACAAATCAAAGCATGTCAACCAAGCACCATTTGAATCAACAGCGTTTGGTGCAAAACCAACGTTTTGAAAGTTTTATGAAACCAAGGTTGAACTCTTTGGCCACAATTCAACAAAAGGTATGTTTGGTGTTTTGGGGCTGTTTTTCTTCAGCTGGAACTGGGGAACCTTAGTTAAGGTGGAGGGAATTATGAACAGTGCCAAACACCAGTCAATATTGGCACTAAACCTTCAGGCTTCTGCAAGAAAACTGAAGATGAAGAGGAACTTCATCTCTCAGCATGACAGTGACTCTAAGCATACATCCAAATCAACAAAAGAATGGCTTCACAAAAAAAAAGATCAAAGTTTTAGAATGGCCCAGACCTGAATCCAATTGATAATCTGTGGGGTGATCTGAAGAGGGCTGTGCATAAGAGACGCCCTCACAATCTGGCAGATTTGGAGTGTTTTTGCAAAGAAGAGTGGGCAAATATTGCCAAGGTAAGATGTGCCATGCTGATAAACTCATACCCAAAAAGACCGAGTGCTGTAATAAAATCAAAAGGTGCTTCGACAAGGTATTAGTTTAAAGGTGTGCACACTAATGCAACCACATTATTTTTTAGTCTTTTATTTTTACTTTCCACAGAAAAAAAGATTTCAGCGTGTTTTTCGATTGAGTTGTACAAGTAATAGGTCACAATACAGGTGGATAAAGTTCTGAAATTATTTGTGGTATTTTAATTGTTTTAAATCACATAAACCTGGCATTTTAACAGGGGTGTGTAGACGTTTTATATCCACTGTACATAAAGTCAACATGTGCACAATGTGTCTCTTATAATAAAATGCTTTGTACAATGTTTTGTAAGTCACTTTGGATTGAAAAATGTGTGGTCGAGAGAGCTCAACGCGCTGCAAGTTAAGAAAACACATGCAAATAGCAAAAGCACCAGCAAATTAAGAAAACATCTTCATCAGCTTGGCAGCACATGTGCTGCAAATACTCGCAACACAACCAAATACAGAAACACGCTGCAAAAACAGAAACGCACTGCAAACACTCACAACACAAACACATTAAGAAACGCTCTACAAAAACAGAAACGAGCTGCAGATAGTCACAACACAACCACACACAAAAAACGCGCTCCCGAAACAGAAATGCGTTGCAAATAGACGCAACACAACACAGAAACGTGCTGCAAGTACAGACCACATCGGCAATGTTTAAAACAACTTCAACAACTTAAATGATGAACCTGGCTTGGACAGCCGCAGTAAAGATAGTTTGCGGTTTGATATTCAGTTTTCTTTTGGCTATAACTACACAGTGCGCTGTCATAGACATGAAAATAAAACTGAATGTTGTTCTCCATGATTTGTGAATTCGGGTGATGGTGTCCTCCTGGCCGAAATATTTTTTTTTTTTTAAAAATGCTAGTTTTAATTTTATAATGCCTATAGCTCTAAAAGTTGGTCACTTAGAAAATTGAAACTGGTGTCATTTTCACCAGCTTGATTTGTGATTTTTTTCACAGCAAAGCTCTTGTCCGTGAACCCATTGGTAAGTCCGCCAGGAAGGAATGTGAAAGATAGGCGTTTTTCATGTTTAATCTATATTACCAATAAACACGCAGACAGCTCAAATACAAAAACATTATTTTTAGGTCAAACATCACTATTCTGATCTGTGAAAGCTTTCACAGTTAAGTACAGGTCAGATGACCCTTCCCTGGGTCACTAACATCACTATTCTGATCTGTGAAAACTCAAATCCGTACTTAACTGTGAAATTTTTCACAGATCAGAATAGTGATGTTTGACCTAAAAATAATGTTTTTGTATTTGAGCTGTCTGCATGTTTATTGGTAATACAGATTAAACATGAAAAACGCCTATCTTTCACATTCCTTCCTGGCGGACTTACCAATGGGTTTACGGACAAGAGCTTTGCTGTGAAAAAAATCACAAATCAAGCTGATGAAAATGACACCAGTTTCAATTTTCGAAGTGACCAACTTTTAGAGCTATAGGCATTATAAAGTTAGCATTTTTTAAAAATATTATTTCGGCCAGGAGGACACCAAATCATGGAGAACAACATTCAGTTTTATTTTCATGTCTATGACAGCGCACTGTGTAGTTACAGCCAAAAGAAAACTGAATATCAATCTGCAAACTATCTTTACTGTGTCTGTCCAAGCCAGGTTCGTCATTTAAGTTGTTGCAGTTGCTTTAAACATTGCCAATGTGGTCTGTACTTGCAGCACGTTTCTGTGTTGTGTTGCGTCTATTTGCAACGCATTTCTGTTTCGGAAGCGTATTTTTTGTGTGTGGTTGTGTTGTGACTATTTGCAGCTCGTTTCTGTTTTTGTAGAGCGTTTCTTAATTTGTTTGTGTTGTGAGTGTTTGCAGTGCGTTTCCGTTTTTGCAGCGTGTTTCTGTATTTGGTTGTGTTGCGAGTATTTGCAGCACATGTGCTGCCAAACTGATGAAGATGTTTTCTTAATTTGCTGGTGCTTTTGCTATTTGCATGTGTTTTCTTAACTTGCAGCGCGTTGAGCTCTCTCGGCCACCGTAAAAATGTGCTAAATGATAAACTATAAATATACAAGTAAGATGAACTCCTTAGTCCCACAAACCTCTCTCGTACCTTTACACGACCCTGTTATGCTCATTTCAAATCCTTCATCACAGATGCAGTAGTAACTTCCCTCTGTATTTAAACACTGAGCGTGATCGCCGCACACTATCGGTGAAAGGTCACACTCATCCTCATCTTAAAGCGAAACATGGAAGTTGCATTTTAGCTGTGTAATGACAAGTTCCCTCTTTTAAATGACATCTCATACAATTCAATCAAACCAACAAAGTCATAATTACCAACACATTTCCTTTTAACAAATTTATATCCAATGGCACATCCACTGCATGACGGTAGAAAGAGACCTGGGGTGGGAAAAGCAAAAAAAAAAACAGACATGTTAATTTTGACCATTATTTTTTAAATAATTTGCACAATGCTTAAGATAATTTAATGTGCGTTGAATTTGCAGTTAAACCACATAATAATGATGACATAAAATGTTATAAATTGATCTATATTGTAGAAAAAACATACAGAGATTATACAGCTTTGCTTTTGCTTCTCTGTCTTTTGCTTTTATTCTGCAGGCGCTCGTTATTATTCCTGTACAGATTTCACTCCTTCTCACATTTTAAAAGTTAACGGTTATTCCTCTTGAATGGTCTTGTGCTTAATTATGCAGAATTTTTTTCCTTTTTTTTCTTTTCATATAGCTGTTAAGGAGTATGTGATGGTAATTAATGCCAGTCCCTCAGAACTAAGGAAATTATTAGGAAATGATATAGATGAAAAACAAATTTAGATTTCAATCTTAAACTGGAAAAGGTAATAATAATCATCTTAGAAAGATTTGCCAAATTTCCAGGGTTCCTTTAGCCATTGGTTTTTGGAGATCACAATTTCAGGATGTCAATTGGAAAGAAATTAAGATCTCCAGACGTTTTTTTATATCACTAATAAAATTAGAGAGGTATCAGTCAAGATTGTTCATCGTATTTATCCTGTAAAACAGGTCATTGCAGTTTTGTACTTGAAGAAAATGAGAGTATTGTCCGTTTATTTTACGATTGTATTTATACAAAATTATTTTGTAGTGATTTGGCTTTTTTTGTTAAACAAAGTAATAATGTTGAATTGCAATTGAAAGAAAAGGATATTTTTTTTTTTTTTTTATGAGTATACCGTTGACTTAAAAAAATTGGTATATTGTGAATTTACTCATTATATATGGAAAATTCTTTATACGTAAATGTAAATGGGCAGTGAAAAAAACAAATGTTACACATTTTAAAATAGAAATTGGTCACTATCTGTATACATAAAAAAAAAAATAATAATAGCAAAGCAAAAAAATATATATATATATTTTCATGGAATGATTGATTTTTCTTATTACTTTCTTATGGATATGTGATTTTTATTGATTTTCATTTTTTATTTTATTTATTACTGTATTCATTTTGTATTAAATGTATATATTTTTGCCCTGTATGTTCTATGATCTAAAAACATAGGGGAAAAAAAGGTCATTCATCTTGAGGGCCTCACTGTTAATATTCACTGTTATTTATTTAATTAATAATTAATTTTAATTGTGATTATTGTTACGAAAGGGACGTAGACAGGTGGATCCAAATGCAAACTTTTATTTATAATCGTGGTCAACAAGCAGGGTCGGGCAGGAACAAGCTTGGACAACGTAGAACAAAACAAAGAAGCGTCAGAATCCGAGCGTGAAGGTCTGGGGCCGGCAGCGAGCAGAGTATTCCAAGGGCAGGCAAGGGGTCGAAAGGCGGGCGGAGGAGACTCAGGAAACCAGGGAACAAACGGGATCGGCAACAAGAAAAACAAAACACGGGAAAACGCTCGGAATTGACAGAAACTGTACAAGACTTCGCGAACGGCTGTGTGTGTGAATGGCTTTTATACTACAAGTGATTAGGTGTAATGACTGCCAGGTGTGTGAGGGTGAAGGCAAGATGGCCGACAGGGGTGAGAGGTGACAGAAGGGGGTTATGGGAAATGTAGTCCATGATAGTGTGAGTGTAAATGTCCAAAGTAAATGTGAAGGCTCCCTCTAGCGGGGAGTAGAGGGGGCCACAGCGGTACAGTTTGTAACAGAGCCCCCCCCCTAGGAGCGGCTTCCAGACGCTAAAACAGTCCAATAACACCAAAAGGGTGGGGGGGTGGGGCAGAGTGCAGAGGGGTGGACCAGGTCCATGAGGGCTTACAGAGTTAGGAGGGGCAAAGAGTCCAGAAGGTGCCCAAAGGTCAGCAGAGCAACAGAGCTGCTCTAGATGCTCAGAACACCAGGATGGGGCAGACATTCTCTTGAGTGGAACCAGCAGAGCAGACAGCTCCCAGGGCGGGACTGGCGGAGCAGACATTCTCCACGGCGGAGCAGATGAGTCAGAAGCCCACCAGGGCAGATCGGGCAGAGCAGGTACCCTCCAGGGTGAAGCGGATGAGTCAGACGCCCTCCAGGGCAGATCAGGCGGAGCTAGAACCCTCCAGGGCGGCACGGAAGCCCCCCAGGGCAGAGCAGACAGGACAGGAGCCCTCCAGGGCGGAACGGGATCCCCCCAGGGTGGAGCAGACAGGACAGGAACCCTCCAGGTCAGAACGGGATTTCCTGAGGGCGGAGCAGACAGGACAGGAACTCTCCAGGACGGAGCTGACAGGTCTGTAACA
The DNA here is from genome assembly GCA_033026305.1 of Cirrhinus molitorella. Lineage (NCBI taxonomy): Eukaryota > Metazoa > Chordata > Actinopteri > Cypriniformes > Cyprinidae > Cirrhinus > Cirrhinus molitorella. Next base: position 44,873,129 of record CM065120.1, read on the forward strand.
TAGAGCATAAACAGACACACACAGAGAAAGAGAGAATCAGATGCCCTCCAGGGTGGATCAGACAGGACAGGAACCCTCCAAGGCATAGGGGAATCCCCCCAGGGCGGAGCAGACAGGACAGGAGCCCTCCAGGGCGGAGCGGAATCCCCCCAGGGCGGAGCAGACAGGACTGGAGCCCTCCAGGGCAGAGCGGAATCTACCCAGGGCGGAGCAGACAGGACAGGAGCCCTCCAGGGTGGATCAGACAGGACAGGAACCCTCCAAGGCAGAGGGGAATCCCCCCAGGGCAGAGCAGACAGGACAGGAGCCCTCCAGGGCGGAGCGGAATCCCCCCAGGGCGGAGCAGACAGGACTGGAGCCCTCCAGGGCAGAGCGGAATCTACCCAGGGCGGAGCAGACAGGACAGGAGCCCTCCAGGGCGGAGCGGAATCCCCCCAGGGCGGAGCAGACAGGACGGGAGCCCTCCAGGGCGGAGCGGAATCTACCCAGGGCGGAGCAGACAGGACAGGAGCCCTCCAGGGCAGAGCGCCATCTACCCAGGGCGGAGCAGACAGGTCTGGAACACAGAACAGAGACAGACACACAGAGAGAAAGAGAGAGAGCTCAAAGCCCCTGTCCCAGTCCTCCTTTGGCGGGACCAACCGCTTGCAGCGAGCTTCAGCGGCTGAATTGGGACAGGGTGAGAGCTCATTAGAGGGATATGGACTGCTGGGCGCTACCACCGTGCAGGGAGCAGGTGTGGCTATCCCCTCAGTACGAGGATCCGTGGCCTCAGCCACCACCTCTGGGGAAGCCACCCTCTGAGGTTCTGCAGCGTGAGCCGCCACCTCCGAAGACTCAGTGGTGGTATACGCGGCCCAGACCACCCATAGAGCAACTCTCAGGAGGAGTGTGGCTTCAGTGAAAGCCAGTTCTGGAACTGCAGGTAGGGAGTATCTTGGCTCAGGGTGAACAGCTGTGATTTGACTTGGCTCTGGAGGAACAGCAGTGACTTGACTTGGCTCTGGAGAAACAGCAGTGACTTGACTTGGCTCTGGAGGAACTGCAGTGACTTGACTTGGCTCTGGAGGAACTGCTGTGACTTGACTTGGCTCTGGAGGAACTGCTGTGACTTGACTTGGCTCTGGAGGAACTGCTGTGACTTGACTTGGCTCTGGAGGAACTGCTGTGACTTGACTTGGCTCTGGAGGAACTGCTGTGACTTGACTTGGCACTGGAGCAGTATCATTCACCTTGAGGGCAGCTGCAACGAGACTTGACTCAGAGGGAGGAGGAGCTGCGGCAACATGACTTGGCTCAGAGGAAGGAGCAGCTGTGACGACTGTGCTTGGCTCAGAGGGAGGAGCAGCTGTGATGACGGTGCTTGGCTCAGAGGGAGGAGCAGCTGCGACGACGACGTTTGACTCAGGAGGCGGAGCAGCTGCGGAGACGACGTTTGACTCAGGAGGCGGAGCAGCTGCGGAGACGACGCTTGACTTGGGAGGCGGAGCAGCTGCGATACTTGACACGAGGGGGGTGGCTGCGGCATGATTTAGTTTTGGAGGAACAGCTGCGACTACCTGACTTGGTTCAGAGGGAGGAGCTGCTGCGACGGGGCTTGACTCGGAGGGAGGAGCTGCTGCGACGACGAGGCTTGACTCTGGAGGCGGAGCAGCTGCGACATCACTTGACTCTGGAGTGACAGCTGCTACATCACTTGGCTCTGGAGAAACAGCTGTAACTTGACTTGGTATTGCGGTAACTGGACTGTACTTCACTGGACTTGACACTGGAACAATGGCTGGGCTTGACACTGGATGGACAGTGGTGACGGGACTTGACACGAAGAGGACTGTTGAGGCTAGACATGACTCTTGACTTAGTTCTGAGACAGCGGCCGAACTTAACACAGGAGATACAGCTGCAATGGGACTTGACATTGGAGAAAGAGCTGTGAACGAACTTGACTCTGGAAGGGCGGCCATGACAGGTGCTGACTCTGGAAGGGCGGCCATGACAGGTGCTGACTCTGGAAGGGCGGCCATGACAGGTGCTGTCTCAGGAAGGGCGGCCATGACAGGTGCTGTCTCAGGAAGGGCGGCCATGACAGGTGCTGACTCTGGAAGGGCGGCCATTTTGTCATGGGCAAACTCTGGTGTGGCAGCCATCTTGTCACACTGAGGAGGCTGGGCAGATCGAAAGCTGGCAAGCGCGGACCTAACTGACTGCATGGGATGATACCCCAGACTGGATATAAGACCATGGGGGCATGCAGAGGCAACAGGGACTTTATTAATGGCCACTGGCAAGGCCGGCATTAGATGATCGTGCTCTGAGAAATCTTCAGTATCTAATGAGCCCCCGCACCACAAGGCATAATCAATAAAGTCTGAATAGCATGAGCGAGGGCCTTCAAGTCTTAGCCTTGATTTTAGTGGTTCGTCCAGTCCGTAAAGAAATATGTCAATAAAATAAGCCTCATCATAGAAAGGGAGCTGGTATATAAGGTCACTGAAAGTTCTCACATAAGAATCAATAGACATACCATTTTGTCTGAGGTGAAGCAGTTGGTCGAAGGGGTCCATGTTGAGCGGGGTGGTGCAGATAAAGTTGCTGGATCCGGTGTTGGCGAAGTCTTCTGTTACGAAAGGGACGTAGACAGGTGGATCCAAATGCAAACTTTTATTTATAATCGTGGTCAACAAGCAGGGTCGGGCAGGAACAAGCTTGGACAACGTAGAACAAAACAAAGAAGCGTCAGAATCCGAGCGTGAAGGTCTGGGGCCGGCAGCGAGCAGAGTATTCCAAGGGCAGGCAAGGGGTCGAAAGGCGGGCGGAGGAGACTCAGGAAACCAGGGAACAAACGGGATCGGCAACAAGAAAAACAAAACACGGGAAAACGCTCGGAATTGACAGAAACTGTACAAGACTTCGCGAACGGCTGTGTGTGTGAATGGCTTTTATACTACAAGTGATTAGGTGTAATGACTGCCAGGTGTGTGAGGGTGAAGGCAAGATGGCCGACAGGGGTGAGAGGTGACAGAAGGGGGTTATGGGAAATGTAGTCCATGATAGTGTGAGTGTAAATGTCCAAAGTAAATGTGAAGGCTCCCTCTAGCGGGGAGTAGAGGGGGCCACAGCGGTACAGTTTGTAACAATTATATGTAATCGATTTTGCTTGTCTGCTTTGAAGGGAACATGTGAAGCGAAGGCAGAGTAGAGCGGATCCCTACCAAACTGTATATTCACTGGTACGATATTGCAAATTTTATTCTCATTGCATTGTTAAATGACATACAATGTATTTAGAGATAGTTTAGTTACTTTGACAAAACTATATTTTGTTCTCTCTAGTATACGAGGACAGCCAAGACAATTTGTTGAACCTTGATCCTTTACCTTGATTACTAGAGATGTAGCCTAATATTTACATTAATAAATCAGATGACAGACTACTCACTCCTGTTACTATTGCTTAGTTACTAAATATATCGGATATATGAGTACATGAGTAACAGGACTGAAAGTAACAGGTGTGAGATTTCAGGATAAAACTAGCAAATCCATATAATTTAGCCACATGGAGTACATGCTAATATTATGAGGATACTCAGCAAAAATATAGTGATTCACCAAAGATTTCTATTTTTGAAATAAAAAGTAACATAAATAAGAAATAATTTAGGTAACAGGTACTGACGCTTTAAGCCACCATTACAACATCAAATATACAAAAAACGAAAACGGAAACGCATGCTTTCGGTCATGTCATTGCCCTCAGAAGATCCTGATGTTGCAATATCCAGTTGAAAGCAGTCTTGTGGAATTTACCCAGTTTTTTTAGAGGGGGAATGTGTTGAAGGACTGAGTAAAGGATTCAAGCATTTTAAACATTATATTTCATGTTAAAATGTAACACTGTTACTAAATGTTAGACACTGAGGACATGTAATAATGCTATATTTTCAGTGTTTTAGGTAGTTTTTAAATATTTGTTTTTATTAAATATTTTAAATTTGCAGTTGGATTAATGTGCATGACACTTTGCTTAATAATAAAACGTATTTTATAGGTAATTTTCATGCATATTTGAACATTACCTCCTGGAGACAAAAATCACACCTATTCGGTGGAAAGGCCCAATAACTGCTAAATAATAAATGTATTTATTTATTTATTGTTTTTTTTTTATGCATCTTTTTACATATAATGTTCTGGGGACGTGAATTGCACCCATTCGGTGAATAATAACCAGCATGACTATTAAATTAATAAATAGAAAAAAAAATACTTCCCGTTTATTTTGTATGTTTGTTCCTCCCAATAAATTGTAAATTAAGTTAGCACTGCATAACATTAAATACAAAATTGCTATCCAATCTGTCTTATACAAACACAAACACACACACACACACAAATATGTGACCACAATACCATTTATAAGGGTCATTTTTTTTTTTTTTTAATTGTGAATTATAGCCTACTGAAATCCGTTACCGTTAATTATACTGAATAAATCCGTTTTCAACTGATGTATGGATTGCTGAGATACAACTATTTTTTGTATTGTTTTTTTTATTTTATTTAATGCATATTTTTACATATAATGTTCTGGGGACATAAATGGCACCCATTCGTTAGAATGGCCCAATTACTATCAGAAATCATAGATGAAGCGTCACTGAAGACGAACTTGTATATTCCTCTACAGCAGATGGTCTTTCCCGAGGGACATGTTTCCACTGGCCTCCTACCCTCATGGAAAGATAAAGATAAGGCTACTTATCTTATCTTATTAAAGAACAGAACTGAAAGTAGGCAGAAATTAAGCGATTACGACACAAAGGTCTGAAATACATTGAGGAAATAGCCTAAAAAAAAGTGTAGGTGTGTCTGGAGCCGGACCTTCACGATCGTGAAAGTGTTGGATTCGTGTGGGTGTTCACTTTTTACGGAAAAAAAAAATAATTATATATATAAATCACACTATTTTACAGTCATTTCCTCATTATCCCTTATCAATTTTACTGTCCGCTGTTTGGTGCACAGGGAGCGAATGCGATACTTTGGTATGAACAACATGCTCGAGGTCTCACTGGTATTAGATTACTAGCAACGGAAATCTACAAACTTAAAGAATACTCTTCAACAAAAACATACACATGAATGTTCTTGCTGTCTCTGACACATATATTCCCAGAAGTCTGACTACTAATCCAATTAAGGAGTGTTCACACGTGAACAGGGCAAAACAATCTACTCACCCAAAAGAAGTGCCCATTTCAAATCCATGTTAGGAAGACCGTAAATAGTTGTTTTTATATGCGTTTATACTTTTTGGAAGTACGGGATAAAATGATATTCCCAAAGAATTCCCAAAGTCCCCGGCTGAATGTTACTTCACGTCCTGAAAGTCTTTAACTCTTTCAACAGTCTCTAGATCTCCGGCCAACAAGAAAAGTTTCAAGGAAGACCACAAAGGTTCTTTAAATTTCCTAAGAACGAGAAAAGCATTCCAATACGTTCTGTCGTATTTCTCCTCATGTCAAGAGAGACGTCACGTCGTTGTTTCTTGACTGCTGTTCTGACTGTATTAACAGTACGTAAAATACTCTAACCACAAGGTGTCCCTCCTTCCCTAATACAAATGATTCATCCTCAACTGATTTAGGAATGACTGACGGTTGTGAGCCTAAAAATAATTACCAGCATGACTATTAAATTAATAAATAGAAAAACTATTATAGCACTGCCTGTCTCCTTAAGAAGAATCGCTCTATGTTCTCCCAACTGTACGTCGCTTTGGACGAAAGCGTCTGCCAAATGCCTAAATGTAAATGTACTTCCCTTTTATTTTGTATGTTTGTTCCTTCCAATAAATTGTAAATTAAGCTAGCATTGCAGAACATTAAACACAAAATTATTCAAAACTATTCAACTATGAACCCAATCTGTCTTATACAAACACACACACAATATGTGACCCTGGACCACAAAACCAGTCATAAGGGTCAACTTTTTTTGAAATTCTGATTTATACTGAAAGCTGAATAAATTCGTTTTCAACTGATGTATGGATTGCTGAGATACATCTATTTAAAAATCTGAAAACAGAGGGTGCAAAAACCTTGCTTCATTGACAAAAAGTTGTCAATGAAGCTCTTAGCAATGCATATTACTAATCAAAAAATTAAGTTTTGTTATATTTACAGTAGGAAATTTACAAAATATATTCATGGAACATAATCTTCACTTAATAGCCTAATGATTTTTGGCATAAAAGAAAAATCGATTATTTTGACCCATGCACTTTGGCTACTTTACCACAGTTGCCGTGGGTTAAAGTGACTCTAATAACATATTTAGCCCCTGGAATGCTAATTTTTCAAAACACTATTGGGCTACTTTGGAGCTAGTTTTAAGTAGCAGTTGGGCGGGTTATATTGTGAAAACCTGGCAACCCTGGGTTATTTCTACTCAAAGGTCCACTGAAGTGCCTTAAAACACATAGCGTTATTCTATGTGGTGACGTAATTTCAATTAAAACCGGAAAACCGGCCGAGCCTTAAGCACACTAGCCTTAAGTCTAACATATGTATACCATAAAGAGTAGGGGTGTGTCCCCGGGTTCCTGGCCAAACACAATAAAGCGCTATATAAATGCTTCATTCTATTCTATTCTATTCAAAAGCCAAAAAAACTTTAATTTTGATTCTGGTCATAAAATAACAACAACAACAACATTAATACCTTGGTTCCAGCGTTGGGTGTGTGCTGTGGCCAAAACAGAAAGTCCAAGTTAACACATTATTGCATGCAATTTATTACATTTACCATTTTTTTCCTCACAATTTCTTTCTTAGTGCATATCGAGGAGGTCTAGTACACTTGCAGAATGCAATAGCTATGCATTAGTAGTCCCCCTCATCTCACGCAGCTGCTTGGCTAGTGTACGTTCCCTCAGCAAACATCTGATATTGTAGCATAAAATGATTTGAGATTTAAAAGCTGCTTGGGGAAAAAAAAAAGGTGAAAAATATACAACTACTTTCGAATAGGTGCTTACAGAGTGGTGTAGTTATGAGGACAATCACAGCATTCAATCCATCTCTACTCCCAATTGACATGAAAGCGTTAAAACTCAGTGTACAGTTTCAGGATAAGCTAAAAGACTTTTTGCAAAATGATTGATGGAGGGGATTATGATGATTCTGGAGCGGTTTGTTGTTTAGCGTGTTTGTTCTGATGGGTCTGGAAACCCCCTAAATAGGCGAATTTCTCGCCGCAGATGGAGCAGCGGTAAGGTTTCTCTCCCGTATGAACTCGCTCGTGGATCTTCAGGACGTCCGATCGGGCAAACGTCTTGTCACAGTGTGAGCATTTGAAAGGTCTTTCCCCGGTGTGAATCCTCTGGTGCTTCAGTAAGTTGGTGTGCTGCCGGAAATTCTTCTCGCAAACGCCACATTGATACGGTTTTTCTCCGGTGTGGACTCTCTGATGAACCCTGAAATGAGCTGGATCGGAAAAGCTCTTCCCGCAGTGAAAGCAGAGGTAGGGTCTCTCTCCGGAGTGCATTCTCTCGTGGCGCTTCAGCTGGAAAAGCTGGCGGAAACGTTTGTCGCAATGCGTGCACTGATGGAGTTTCTCAGAATGTATTTTCTGGTGAGATATTAAGCAAATCGGCTGCTTGAAGGTTTTCCCGCATTCGCTGCACTGGTAGGGTCTCTCGCTGGCGTGCGAACGCATGTGCGCCTTGAAATGCGACCCATCTCTGAATCGCTTGTCGCACTGAGTGCACTTGTACGGCTTTTCCCCCGTGTGGATTCGCTTATGAACGATAAGAGATTGTTTGGTGCTGAAGTACTTGTCGCACTCGCTGCAGTGGAAAGGCTTTTCGCCGGTGTGCGTCTTCATGTGAATTTTCAAATTACCCGAAGAGAAGGAAACCTTCCCGCACTGCTCACAGCGAAACTCCTTCTTCACGCTGTGCTCTTTCGAGTGAAGTCTCCGCTCTTTTAAGGTCGGGAAGTTGACGTTGCATCTCTTACAGGTGTAGACTTTCTGCTCCGTGTGTTTCCTCTCGTGTCTCGCTAAATTGCCCTGCTTTCTGAATGTTTTTCCGCAGGTGGCGCAGGAGAAACTCTTGGCTGGCATCGGCTCTTTGGACGTTGAGGCCGTTTCTTCATCAGAAGATGAGCTGCTGTTTTCATCTGAGAGGTTACAAAAACAGAAATCATTAAGCTTAAGAACTTTAAATGGCTTGTATATCATGTAAAACCATTTGTTGATACACACCAGGTAAAGGAGTAGTTTACTTCCAGGACAAAAATGTACAGATATCCAAGATGTCCATTAGGGATGCACCGAAAAGAAAATTCTTGGCCGAAGCCGAAACGAACAAAATGAAACACTCGATTACAGAATACTTTTTTTCGGGGGGTTTTCCCCATATATTTTGCTACCATTGCATAAAATTAATAAGCCAAAATGTGCTTTTTACAGTTTTGTCTTGATTTTTAAAGAAAAAAAAAATCAATTACAAAACAACAATTTAAAAATATGTACATTTTTACCATTCTAATAGACATTATAGCCTACCAACAAAGCACAATTTATTTTTATTTTATTTTAGTCATTTTATTCTGTTTTACAGAACAACTGTAAAATTACAGAACTAACATTTATGAAAGTTGACTTTTATTTTGGCCGCATAAGACATCGGTACTTCTTTTTGTTGAGAGGAGATTTATGAATGATTCTCTCATGAAGCTGTTTCAGATTTTCCTTGTGCTTTGGACTTCGAACCTTGGCTAAGGAATTCATGCAGCGCTGTCAGAATACATACACTTTGTGTGTGTATTAGAAAATACAGTCTTTTCGCTTATTAGCTTTTTTTGCTGTTTTCAGCCGAAAATTTTTGGTTGCCGAACATTCAGTGCATCCCTAATGTCCATGTCTTTTGTTCTTCAGTCGATAAGAAATTATGTTTCTTGAGGAAAACATTTCAGGATTTCTCTCCATATTATGGACTGCTATAGTCCTTTGAAGCTGCATTTAAACTGCATCTTGGATGTTCAAACTCTGGGGCACTATAGCAGTCCACTATATAGAGAGGAATCCTGAAATGTTTTCCTCAAGAAGCATAATTTCTTCACGACTGAAGAAAGCAAGACATGAACATCTTGGATGACAAAGGGGTGAGTATATTATCTGTACATTTACTGAACTAATCCTTTAACACATGCAATGTGGTGTTAAACAGTCTTTCGCTCTTGGTGCTTGTAATGATGTTTGCTACATTAATGCGCACCTCTATTTGATCATGTCACGTTATTGTTCCCTATAATTTATTTGGTCTTTTCGCTTACCAGCTTTTTTTGCCATTTTCGGCCAAATAATTTCGGTTGCCGAACATTCGGTGCATCCCGAATGTCCATGTCTTTTGTTCTTCAGTCAATAAGAAATTATGTTTCTTGAGGAAAACATTTCAGGATTTCTCTCCATGTAATGGACTTCTATGGTGCCCATGAGTTTGAACTTCCAAAATGAAGTTTAAATGCAGCTTTAATGGACTCAGCTGAGGATGAAAGGTCTTATCTTGCGAAACTTATCTTGTCTATGTCTGTGTGAACTCCAGTTCAGTACAGTTAGGGTATGTTGGAAAAACTCCCATCTCATTGGAAAGTTGTGAGTTAACTATGATCTTTTAAGATTTGTACCAGTTTCTAAACATTCTTTAAAAGATTAAAGATGGTTGCTGTAGTTAAACCATGATGCATTTTCACAAGCCACAAGAAAAGGCAAGGAAATGCTTTATTTGAATCACTGACCCAGTGTTTACAAAGTGAACATGCAAAGAAGGTCAAACGCACTTCCCCAAAAAAAAGGTAAAACACAGATGTAGGACGGATTTTGAAATTGAAGAAGAAAACGAGATGGGAGTTTTTTGACATACCCCAAATGTCTTGAACCTGGATTACACAGACTACGCATTGTATCACAGAGCTAGACAAGACAAGCGTTTGAGGTTAAAAAGTATATAAATTGTCCCTTACCCATCGTTTCACTAGATAAGACCCTTTTTCATCGATTGGGATCGCTTATAGTCCTTTGAAGCTGCATTTAAACTACATTTTGGACGTTCAAACTCTGGGGCACCACAGAAGTCCACTATATGGAGAGAAATCCTGGAATGTTTTCCTCAAGAAACAATTTCTTTACGACTGAAGAAAGCAAGACATGAACATCTTGGATGACAAAGGGGTTCTTCAGTCGATAAGAAATTATGTGTCTTGAGAAAAACATTTCAGGATTTCTTCCAGTCCAATACAGTTAGGGTATGTTGGAAAAACTCCCATCTCATTGGAAAGTTGTAAGTTAACTATGATCTTTTAAGATTTGTACCAGTTTCTAAACATTCTTTAAAAGATTAAAGATGGTTGCTGTAGTTAAACCATGATCAATTTTCATAAGCCACAAGAAAAGGCAAGGAAAAGCTTTATTTGAGTCATTGACCCAGTGTTTACAAAGTGAACGTGCAAATAAAGTCAAACGCACTTTCCAAAAAAAAAGTTGAAGAAGAAAACGAGATGGGAGTTTTTCCAACTGTCTTGACCCGGATTACACAGACTATGCATTGCATCGCAAAGCTAGACAAGACGCGGTTAAAAAAGTAAATAAATTGTCAACTTGTTTTGAAAAAAAACAGATCGTTTTGCTAGATCTTCCTCGACTGGGACCACTGAAGTCCACTATATGGAAAGAAATCCTGAAATGTTTTCCTCAAGAAACATAATTTCTTTACGACTGAAGAAAGCAAGACGTGAACATCTTGGATGACAAAGGGGTGAGTAAATTATCTGTAAATTTACTGATCCTTTAACATACTAAAGGATGAAACATACCCACAGGATTAAAGTCGTCGTCATCATCACAATTGTCATCATTATCTTCATCGTTGTCACTTTGCACTTTCTCCACAGTGGTTTCTTCCCTCGTCTCCTTTGAATTCCTGCAGTCCACTAGTTTGACGGAGCACATCTTCGTGGGCGTCTGCTGTTCTCCAGCGTTACATTCGGACACCAGAGACTCTGTGGAGGTTTGGTCAACGGATCCATGACTGTCACACATGCTCTCCTGAGCGTCCGTATAACAGAGCAAACTAAGGCTGAGCTCTGCGTCTTGTGTGTTTCTGGATCCCTGATCAGAGAGCTGCGCTGCGGGTGGATCGCTGACGCTCCAGACTGCATCCTGAGAGTGAAAATACAAGATATATTAGCTGAATCTGAGTCTCAGGAAACATACTTAAAAAGTTGCATTTTCACTGAAATGAAGAGCTGCTCAAACCTCTCCATTCTGTTTTTCTTCTCTTTCTCTCAGCTTTGCCTCCAGTGAGGCCACCTCTTTCTTCAGCTGACAGATTTCTGTGATGAAATCCTCAATATCCAGCATGGACAGATCAGTTCCTACTGATTTACAGCAGATCACATCCACCTGCGCTTTCATGCTCAACATCTGAACACAAACACACCATGATTATTAAGATGCATTTATGATGAATTTAATAAACTCAAATTACATTTGATTAGCTGTTTCTTTTATTTTACTTTTTAAATATCACATATCTTAAGTCTTTTATCTATGATATATTTGTACACAATATGTACTAAAATTACACATTCATTGGTCAAATCTTTAATCATAATTAACTTTATATTGTGTATTTGACTATTGACAATGTCAACCAACTTTTTTTATATCAATACCATTTAGTGATATTTATATATATATATATATAGTGTATAGGATATATAGTGATAACTGATAATGATGATGGGCTGATAATGAAAACAAAAGCATGATTTTTTTTAAGATTTGTACATTCTTTAAAAGATTAATTATGGCTGCTGTAGTTAAACCATGATCACTTTCATAAGCCATGAGCCTTAATTTGACGATTACAACACTAAAGACTGAAAAACAACATGCACATACATAGATTAAAAAATACATACTAAAAGACACTTTTAGTATGACCTGAAAAAATAGCTGTTCACAATTATGGAGCTACACAAAACTGGGACCAGTTGCATAAAAGATCCAGACTAGTTTTTAAAAGTTAGTCAACTATTTTTTCATTAAGACTGGCCATTTTTTTTAATTCAGTTACAGAAAAATGTCGATTAGTCTAAGTTGAAGCCAAAAAAATAAGACTGATTACACTTTGGTTAACTGATAGTTGGTCAAGCTAGTACTTAACACACTGTTTTAACATAGAGGCTAAGTTTATGCAACTAGCCCCTGATTTGTTATTAGCCATGGCTTTCATTTCGGAGAACATTTAGAAATATGAATGCGTTTAGACGCCTTTATTTTAGTTACTGTTTTTTCATATTTTCAGAAGCTGAATGAGACTTAATCTCCTTTATTGCTCGCGTATATATTATTTAAGTGCGTTTAATAAACTCATTTAGCGTTCGGCACAAAATAACGAGACACAACGAGAATAAAAACAAGCTTAAGACAGCAAATAAACAAAAGCAACAATCCCATAAAGAGATAAATAATATAAATCGAGCATAAAAGTGAATATAAATCTGGTAAATGGTGTAAAACATACTAAAACACGTACCGGCTGAGGGTTCAAACTATAAGCTCTTCTTTCGTTCGTTCTGTGGTTTGTGGTTTGTGTTTCTGGCGCACTGAGAACTTCAGAGCGCCTCCTTCTGTGGTGGAGTTAGATACATGTGAAACACATAAATAAATAATAGAGATAAATAATAGACATAAACTGACCATTTAAGGGTATTTCTGAATGAGAGAAAGACGAATAAATTTATTCTAACCACCCAGACCTTGAGCGCTTGTTATTTTCTCACTCCATCGCTCGAACTCTAGGAGGCGCTGTGACTATCTTTAGTCCAGCGGTAAAACCACCGAAGAAAGAAGGAAGACTGGAGTACTGGTGTTTTTAAAGTGTTTTTACTTGATTTAAACGCCATTAGATTTATTTAGCCATGTATGTGCATGTCTTTATTGTTTCATTGGCTTCAAATAAAGCTTTTCCTTGATTTTCCCATAGGTTATGGAGATTAATTCTGGTTTTACTACAGTAAAGAATGTTTAGAAATCTTGGAATGTCATTTTGGGTTTATTTTGGGTCTTTTAGTAATCATGGTGTGTTTGTGTTCAGATGTTGAGCATGAAAGCGCAGGTGGATGTGATCTGCTGTAAATCAGTAGGAACTGATCTGTCCATGCTGGATATTGAGGATTTCATCACAGAAATCTGTCAGCTGAAGAAAGAGGTGGCCTCACTGGAGGCAAAGCTGAGAGAAAGAGGAGACAAACTCAACAGAGAGGTTTGAGCAGCTCTTTTTTTAATCATTTAATCATACTATTACTAGATGTCTCACTGATTGTGTTTGTCAGGATGTGGAGGAGGTTTCAGTGCGTGTATCTGATGGGACAGAAGCTCAGGATTCAGTCTGGAGCGTCAGAGATCAGAGATCCAGAGACACACAGGACTCAGAGCTCAGCCTCACTTTACTCTGTTATACTGACGCTCAGGATCATGAATCCACTGATCAAACCTCTGACTGTAACGCTGGAGAACAGCAGATGAAGATGTGCTCCGTCAAACTGGTGGACTGCAGGAACCTGATCGAGAGCAGAGCAGAGAAACAACAACAACAGACTGATGATGATGATTATAATGGGAATGATGAAGATGATGATGAAGATTTCATTCCTCCAGGTTTGTTTCATTCTTTTGTAACATTTTCTTGTTTTTCATGACACTTGAATGTCAGCAGAGACTCATCCTCAGGTTCATATTGGCTGGTGGTGCAGATTTACTGAGATATTTGGAAACATGGTGGCAAATGATAGTAGCATTGAACAAATTACAGGAAAAATCAAACTGAGATATTTCTGATATTTCGAAACACCCAGTTTTACTGTTGTTTTGTCATATACTGTGACAATTATTCATACATTATCAATATTACTATTAATAAATTGCAAAAATAACATTATGCATTATGCAGACACCTGCTTTTGTGGGGAGCAGCATTTACCACAAACCAAGCAGCAGTTGCTTTTTGTTATTGTTGATTTGACCTGGATGCATATTTTGTTATTAATCGTGCCAGAAGAATGATGTGTCTAACACATTTTAAAATTGTTTTATTAAAGTTTTGTTCCTTTCAGATGTCAAAGGTGGTTCATCTTCTGATGGAGATGAAGAAACAGCCTTGACCCCTAAAGAGCATCTGAAGAGTTTCTCCTGCGCCACCTGTGGAAAAACACTGAGTTCACAGGGTCATTTAGAGAGACACGAGAGAAAACACACAGAACAGAAAGACTTCAGCTGTAAGATGTGTGACATCAGTTTTCCTACCTCAGAAGAGACAAGACTACATTTAAGAGAGCACAGAGTGAAGAAAGAGTTTCGCTGTGAACAGTGCGGGAAGGATTTTTTCACCACTTCTTCTAATATGAAAGCTCACATAAAGAGACATGACGAAAAGTCTTTCCAGTGCAGCGAGTGCGACAAGTTTTTCAGCACCAAAGGAAATCTTGACGCTCATAAGCGAATCCACACGGGGGAAAGACCGTACAAGTGTCCTCACTGCGAGAAGAGCTTCAGTCATGGACCTCATCTGAAGAAACATGTGCGTGTTCACACCAATGAGAGACCGTACCAGTGCAGCGAATGTGGGAAGACCTTCACAGAGTCAAACGGTCTAAAGTTACACCAGAAAATCCACACAGGTGAGAAACCGTATCAGTGCAAATACTGTGACAAGCGATTTCGTCAGATTGCTAATCTGAAATGTCACGAGAGGATTCACACCGGAGAGAAACCGTATCTGTGCTCCCACTGTGGGAAGAGCTTTTCCGATCCAACTCATTTCAGAGAGCACCAGAGAATCCACACTGGAGAAAAACCATATCACTGCAGCGTCTGTGGGAAGAGTTTCAAGCAACACAGTACCTTAGTAATGCATCAGAGGATTCATACTGGAGAACGACCATTCAAATGCTCTCAATGTGACAAGACGTTTGCTCGATCAGACGTCCTGAAGGTCCATCAGCGAGTTCATACAGGAGAGAAACCTTACTCCTGCTCCATCTGCGGCGAGAGATTTGCTTATTTAGGTAGTTTTCAGACCCACCAGAACAAACACGCTAAACAACAAACCGCTCCAGAATCAGAGTGACTTTACATGTTTGATCTGTGAAAAAATGCTTTATTTCTGAACTTGCTTTCATTATTCATGACAGTAAACATCATGCACATGATGGTTTCAATTTAAAACTATCGGCTACAAGTCTGACGTTAGTCAACATTAACTCTTTATAGAACTATTGTACACATATTACAAACTCACAATTGTCTGGACATGCAGAATATTTCTAAAATGTCTACAAGGAATAAAGATCAGAAGCTGTTTGTCTGATATTTACTTGAGTGGTTCTCATGAAATCTGTCAAGAATCCCCATGTTGTAAAAGTAAATGAAGTCAATTTTTGAAAAATGATTTTTTTGTGGCAATATAACATTATTTTAATTAAGTTTCCCCCACATACGCAATTTATGGATGATTCTACATTTGCAGGTACATTTGGTGTCTAAGCCTATATATATATATATATATGTATATACACTGAACAAAATTATAAACGCAACACTTTTGTGTTCTTGAGCTGAGCCCAAAGATCTAAGACTTTTATCCATGTACACAAAAGGCCTATTTCTCTCAAATATTGTTCACAAATCTGTGTAAATCTGTGTTAGTGAGCACTTCTCCTTTGCCGAGATAATCCATCCACCTCACAGGTGCGGCATATCAAGATGCTGATTAGACAGCATGATTATTGCACAGGTGTGCCTTAGGCTGGCCACAATAAAAGGACACTCTAAAATGTGCAGTTTTAAGGTTTTGAGGGAGCGTGCAATTGTCATGCTGACTGCAGGAATTTCCACCGGTGGAAAAAGGCGAAAGAACATTTGGCAGTACATCCAACCGGCCTCACAACCACAGACCATGTGTAACCACGCCAGCCTAGGACCTCCACATCCAGCATCTTTACCTCTAAGATCATCTGAGACAAGCCACCTGGACAGCTGCTGCAACAACCGGTTTGTATAACCAAAGAATTGCTGCACAAACTGTGAGAAACGGTCTCAGGGAAGCTCATCTGCATGCTTATCATTCTCACCGGGGTCTCATTTGAGTTCATCGTCATAACCTTGAGTGGGTAAACGCTCACATTTGATGGTGTCTGGCACTTTGGAGAGGTGCTCTCTGCACAGATTGTTGTTAGCATTACTGTTGCAAATAAACATGCATTTTCACATTTACAATTGAAAATATTTAATTTTTGAAACCTTATAGCAGTTACAATTGCTGGACATGTTTTGACGCATTTCTCAAGAATCAATGTTATGTCCCCTTTAAACTGAAATCGCTCTCCAGTCCAGCAGGAGGCGGAAGTGCGTCATCTGTTGCTGCGGAACCCACCAAGAGCGCACGAAGGAAGTATCGCTAGTTTTCTTTCAGTCGGTGTGAGATTAACGCGTTTGTCGTAAGTTATGTGATTTAGATCATAATGAGCTTTATGGTTTTATATCTGTCTGATATGCTTTCTCTTATCTATTTGTTTTGTAGCGGAAGGTGATTTAAATTTTACTCAGAAACGAACAGAATATCATGTTTAATGACTAAATCTAGCAACGGTGAACTAGTGTCTGAAATAAAGCTTATTTATTTGTTGTATTATGGTATAATATTCCTGTTAGAAAGCAGAAGTCAAAAGTTCTTAACATTGTGTGTGACATTTTAGATTTGAAACGTATCAAATGCTTCTTATGTTTACATTATTATTGTTTTATTATTGACGCAGATGTTCAGTCGGAAACCATAAAAAGTTATTGAAAATATTCTTTGAACTAAGAATCAGTAACATTATTGACTGGCCACATGACAGCAGTGAATTTTAGTAAATGATACTGATATAAAGAAAGTTTGTTGACATTGTCAATAGTCAAATATACAATATAAAGTTAATTATGATTAAAGATTTGACCAATAAACGTATAATTTTAGTACATATTGTGTACAAATATATCATAGATAAAAGACTTAAGATATGTGATGTTTAAAATTAAAATAAAATCAAGGCAATCGGAAGAAACACCTAATCAAATGTAACCAAGTTTATTCAATTCATTATAAATGCATCTTTTAATAACCATGGTGTGTTTGTGTTCAGATGTTGAGCATGAAAGTGCAGGTGGATGTGATCTGCTGTAAATCAGTAGGAACTGATCTGTCCATGCTGGATATTGAGGATTTCATCACAGAAATCTGTCAGCTGAAGAAAGAGGTGGCCTCACTGGAGGCAAAGCTGAGAGAAAGAGGAGACAAACTCAACAGAGAGGTTTGAGCAGCTCTTCATTTCATCTTTAGCTGCTAATATGTGAATTCATATCTTATTTTTAATTGTACTATCACTGATTGTGTTTGTCAGGATGTGGAGGAGGGTTCAGTGCGTGTGTCTGATGGGACAGAAGCTCAGGATTCAGTCTGGAGCGTCAGAGATCAGAGATCCAGAGACACACAGGACTCAGAGCTCAGCCTCACTTTACTCTGTTATACTGACGCTCAGGATCATGAATCCACTGATCAAACCTCTGACTGTAACGCTGGAGAACAGCAGATGAAGATGTGCTCCGTCAAACTGGTGGACTGCAGGAACCTGATCGAGAGCAGAGCAGAGAAACAACAACAACAGACTGATGATGAGGAAGATGATGATTATAATGGGAATGATGAAGATGATGATAATTATAATGGGAATGATGAAGATGATGGAGATTTCATTCCTCCAGGTTTGTTTCTTCTCTTTATGACATCTTATTATTTTCCATGACACTTGAATGTTTCCCGAGTGACACACAGGTATATAAACCCAGAATTTATAACCATTTTGTTCATTTCAGATGACAAAGGCAGTTTATCTTCTGATGGAGAAACAGCCTTGACATCAAAAGAGCAGCTGATGGTCAAAAGGTTTTCTTGTGCCACCTGTGGAAAAACATTCAGCAAACAGGGTAATTTAGAGAGACACGAGACAAAACACACAGAACAGAAAGTCTTCAGCTGTAAGAGATGCGACATCAGCTTTTCTACCGCAGAAGAGAGGCAACTCCATTCAAAAGAGCACAGCGTGAGGAAGGAGTTTCACTGTGAACAGTGCGGCAAGGTTTTATTAACAACTTCTTATAAAATGAGAATTCATATTAAGGCGCACGACGGAAAGTCTTTCCAGTGCAGCGAATGCGACAAGTTTTTCAGCACCAAAGCAAATCTTAACACTCATAAGCGAATCCACACGGGGGAAAGACCGTACAAGTGTCCTCACTGCGAGAAGACATACAACCACGGATCTCACCTGAAGAAACACGTGCGTGTTCACACCAATGAGAGACCGTACCAGTGCAGCGAATGTGGGAAGACCTTCACAAACTCAAGCTGTCTAAAGTCACACCAGAATGTCCACTCTGATGAGAAACCGTATCAGTGCAAATACTGCGACAAGCAATTTCGTCAGACTGCTAATCTGAAACGTCACGAGAGGATTCACACCGGAGAGAAACCGTATCTGTGCTCTCACTGTGGGAAGAGCTTTGCCAATCCAACTCATTTCAGAGAGCATCAGAAAGTCCACACTGGAGAAAAACCGTATCACTGCAGCGTCTGTGGGAAGAGTTTCAAGAAATACGAAAACTTAGTAATGCATCAGAGGATTCATACTGGAGAAAGACCGTTCAAATGCTCTCAGTGTGACAAGACGTTTGCTCGGAGAGAAGTCCTAAATGTCCATCAGCGAGTTCATACAGGAGAGAAACCTTACTCCTGCTCCATCTGCGGCGAGAGATTTGCTTATTTAGGTAGTTTTCAGACCCACCAGAACAAACACGCTAAACAACAAACCGCTCCAGAATCAGAGTGACTTTACATGTCTAGGTCTGTGAAAAAATGCTTTATTTCTGAACTTGCTTTCATTATTCATGACAGTAACATCACGCACATGATGGTTTCAGTTTAAAACACGAGCGAATTAACTATCAAGTCTGGCGTTAGTCAACATTAACTGTTTATAGAACTGTTGAATAACTTGAACTATTATTGTACACATATTACAAACTCACAATTGTCTGGACATGCAGAGTATTTATAAAATGTCTACGAGGAATAAAAATCAGAAGCTGTTTGTCTGATATTTACTTGAGTGGTTCTCATGAAATCCCTCAAGAATACCCATGTTGTAAAAGTAAATGAAGCCACTATTTAGGAACATGAAGTTTTTGGCATCATAACATTACTTTAAGTTTTCGCCACATGTGCAATTTATGGATAATTCCTATAATTACAGGTACATTTGGTGTCCAAGTCTATATATATATATATATATATATATATATACACACATTGAACAGAATTATAAATGCAACACTCTTGTTTTTGCCCCCATTTTTCATGAGCTGAGCCCAAAGATCTAAGACTTTTATCTATGTACACAAAAGGCCTATTTCTCTCAAATATTGTTCACAAATCTGACTAAATCTATGTTAGTGAGCACTTCTCCTTAAATCCACCTCACAGGTGTGGCATATCAAGGTGCTGATTAGACAGCAGGATTATTTCAAAAGTGTGCCTTAGGCTGGCCACAATAAAAGGACACTCTAAAATGTGCAGTTTTAAGTTTTGAGGGAGCATGCAGTTGGCCTACTGACTGCAGGAATGTCCATCAGAGCTGTTGCCTGTGAACTGAATGATCATTTCTCTGCCATTTCTCTACCGTGGTGTCCAGAGTAATCACACCAGGCCAGGACCTCCACATCCAGCATCTTCACCTCGTCTGAGACCAGCCACCTGAACAGCTGCTGCAACAACCGGTTTGCATAACCAAAGAATTGCTGCACAAACAGTTTCGCTGTGAACAGTGCGGGAAGGATTTTTTCACCACTTCTTCTAATATGAAAGCTCACATAAAGAGACATGACAAAAAGTCTTTCCACTGCAGCGAATGCAACAAGTTTTTCAGCACCAAAGGAAATCTTGCCGCTCATAAGCGAATCCACACGGGGGAAAGACCGTACAAGTGTCCTCACTGCGAGAAGAGCTTCAGACATGGACCTCACCTGAAGAAACGTGCGTGTTCACACCAATGAGAGACTGTACCAGTGCAGCGAATGTGGGAAGACCTTCACAGAGTCAAACGGTCTAAAGTCACACCAGAAAGTCCACTCTGATGAGAAACCGTATCAGTGCAAATACTGCGACAGACGATTCCGCCATATTGCTAGTATAAAATGTCATGAGAGGACTCACACCGGAGAGAAACCGTATCTGTGCTCCCAATGTGGGAAGAGCTTTGCCAATCCATCTCTATTTGTATTTCATAAGCGAGTCCACACTGGAGAAAAACCGTATCACTGCAGCATCTGTGAGAAGAGTTTCAGTAAGTATGACATTTTACAAAACCACAAGAGGATTCATACTGGAGAAAGATCGTTCAAATGCTCTCAATGTGACAAGACGTTTGCTCGGAGAGGCGTCCTGAAGGTCCATCAGCGAGTTCATACAGGAGAGAAACCTTACTCCTGCTCCATCTGCAGCGAGAGATTTGCTTATTTAGGTAGTTTTCAGACCCACCAGAACAAACACGCTAAACAACAAACTGCTCCAGAATCATCAGAGTGACTTTCAGCAATCAATCTGGAAAAAAAGACTCATGCAACTCATCCTGAAGCTGTATGTTGAGATCTTACCGCCAGAAGGGGGCAGTGAACGTTCATGTGGTTGATTCTCAAAATAAAATACTACAAAACTGGATTTCATAAGGCTGTTAATCATGTTTTATGCGGTGAAATGCACAAAGGGGAGTCATTGGCAACTGCAGGTTTAATTAAATTAAGAAAGAGCCATGGTTTATTAAGGATCCATTTCATTGCTGTACTCCCAGAGCATTTACACCGCCATGTAAGGTAAGATATTTACTGAGTAGAAACCAATCCTCTGGATGGAAAAGCATGGGGGTTAGTGGCAGCTACTTTAACTTCGCTGCAATGTCAGATAGAATCAAAGATCGGATAGAATTAAAGTTTATGGTATATTCTGATATTTTGACCACACAAAACTGACACAGCTTCTTTTAGCAGTTTTTTAAAACTGCCACACCATTGCTAGAATTGACTATTATTTCCTTTAATTTGCATTAGAGAGTCAAAGTCCATTTCAAGTAAAGTTTGTTCACCTGTCTCCAAGCTAATATTGCAGGCCTCAACTGTTCAGTTTGGACTACTATGTGTTCCAGTTGTACATAATTATTATGTACTAGAAGTTATTCATTATGTACAAGTATTTTTTTTAGACACTAGCACCTATTATTAGTAGTACTTAAATATTAGATCATAGTATTTATTTATTAGATTCTTAAATAGACACTAGTTCTTATTATTAGGGACTAGTACTTATTCATTAGGAACTTGTACCTGTTAAATAGATACTAGTACACATTTATTAGATAATACTTATTTGAAACAAGATGTTTTTATTATTATTATTATTATTTTACTAGTAAGATTTTTTAATTTAACTCTACTGTGGACATTCAGACTAGTCATTACACAAGACCATACCTGTCAACATTCGATTTCCAAAATACAGGAAAGTGGATTTATATAAAGACAGTGCCGCTTGAAAGTTTGTGAACCCTTTACAGTTGAATATTTCTGCATAAATATGAACCAAAACATCATCCGATTTTCATGTAAGTTCTAAAAGTAGACAAAGAGGAGCCAATTAAACAAGTGAGGGAAAAATATTTGCTTTGTCATTTATTTAGTGAGAAAAATGATCCAGTGTTACATATCTGTTCGTTGCAAAAGTAAGTGAATCTTTGCTTTCAGTATCTGGTGTGACCCCCTTTTGCTCCAGTCACTGAAGGTAAAGTTTCTTGTAAATGCTGATCAGTCCTGCACAATAACATGCAGGAGTTTTAGACCATTCCTTGATGCAGAAACACTTAAACTCTGTGATGTTGGTGGGTTTCCTCTAGTGCTGCACGATTAATCGTATCGCAATCGCGATGTCAGCCTGTGCGATTATATTATTTTATATTAGGCTAATTGTGTGCACTTCAGAACACATGCTTTCTGAGAACAGTTTGCCTATTTTCCGTGCTGCGCGCAAAACAAAACAAAAAATTAAATAAATAAAAATAAAAAGATCTGACAGTCTCTCAGTATAAGCAGTGCACGTTCACTTGTGTGCGCAGCGCCGAGAGACCAGAACGAAGATGAGAGCCGAGGAGACTGATCTCGTAGGCAAAAAAAAAAAAAAAAACTCTACCTCTGTATGACGATATTTTGGATTTGAGATTACTGACGCTGAGCAGAGACATGCATTGTGCAAGTTTCGCAAAATTAAAGTTGCTACATCACGTGGCAATACAACAAATTTATAGCAAAACAAAACAAAGCATAGCCTAATTACAGATGTGTTAGTGAGCCTCACGCCATATTATAAGTCTTCGTTTAGACATGAAGAAATCATCCATTAGGGACGGGTGGATGATTTCTTAAATTAATGTCGTGAATTCTACAAGCTCAGCATCGCCGAGCGCTTCCCGCGACAGTTAAAAGGAAACCGAAAGTAAGACTCGCACGCGCATTGAAACGCAATTTTCTCAGAGAGCGACTCCCCAATGCGCGCAAATTAGGCGACATTACATATCTAGGCTGTTGTGAGCTATAATAGGTTGTGTAGTTGTCTATAGCTCTGTATAATGCTTAAAAAAGTCTGTCTCTATTGGCACTTTGAATATTAAGAGAGTAGCCTACTTTGATTATGGCACACAAAACATTACAAAACATTAACTTTGTTCTTCTTTAAACATTCTCTGGTGGAATGACTGTGTGCTTGGGGTTGTTGTCTTGCAGCATGATGTTCTCTTGAGGCTGTTGACTTTTCCTCTAGAATTTGCTGGTATAATCCAGAATTTATTCCATCAATGATGGCAGGCTGTCCTGGTCAAGATGCAGCAAAACAGGCCCAAGCCATGATACCACCACCACCATGTTTCACAGATGGGATAAGATTCTTAAGCTGCAATGCAGTGTGTTCATAAAAGCTTCTCATTTAAACCAATAAGTTAAATGTTGGTTTCATCTATCCATTAAACCATTCTCCAATAGTCCTCTGGTTTGTCCACATGATCTTTAGCAAGCAATTTTCTTTTTGGAGAACAGTGGCTTACTTCTTGCGACTCTTCCATGCTCAGCATTGGTTGCTCAGTGTTCTCCTGATGGTGGACTCATGAACATTAACATTAGCCAATGTGAGAAAGATCTTTAGTTGCTTAGAAGTTACCCTGGGAACCTTTGCAGCCTCACAGACTATTAGACGTTCTGCTCTGAAGTGATCTTTGTTGGTCGACCACTTCTCAGGAAGGTAACAGTGGTCTTGAATTTCTGTCTGACTGTAGATTTGTGAACTCTTTAGAGATGATTTTGCAACCTTTTTCAGCCTGATGATGAGCAACATTAACTCTTTTTCCGAGGTCCTCAGTGTTCTCCTATGTCATGACACGATTAACTTCCACAAACATGATCAGACTTTGACAGATCCCTGTTCTTTGAATAAAACAGGTCACATACTGACATCTGATAGTCATTGCACTGACTGAAAACACATCTGCACAGATGGACTCTAATTTCACCTTTAAAGAGATCCAAGAGATTCACATACTTTTGCAATGCACGGATATGTAACACTGGATCATTTTTCTCAATAAATAAATGACAAAGGAAATATTTTTCTCTCACTTGTTTGATTGGTTTTCTTTGTCTACCTTAAGGACTAATATGAAAATCAGATGATGTTTTGGGTCATTGTTCTCTCACTGGACTGTAGGAGGCGCTCTGACGATCGTAGTCCAGCGGTAAAAGCACTGCAGAAAGAAACAAGGTTGGCGCTCATTCTCGGTTTGTGATTGTTGATTTGCCGTCTTTAGTGTTTTAATGAGCTTGATTGAAGCGTTCCTTCGCCAAGTCTGGTTTAGCAAAATTAACCTTGGTTTTACTACAGTAACCATAGTTTAACTCAAGTATTTGTAATAGAAACCACAAACTTACTCACAGAAACTATTGTAGTATGCTTGACAGTGGACACTTTTGAAGGATGCCTAAAATCGATTAAATTTCACATATTTATGTATTCAGTTTCTGAATATTCTCCAGAAGTTAATTTTCAGTATACAGCTCTGTCTAATTTTTTGTTTTATCAGTCCATTATAAATGCATCTTATAATAATCAAGGTGTGTTTGTGTTCAGATGTTGAGCATGAAAGCGCAGGTGGATGTGATCTGCTGTAAATCAGTAGGAACTGATCTGTCCATGCTGGATATTGAGGATTTCATCACAGAAATCTGTCAGCTGAAGAAAGAGGTGGCCTCACTGGAGGCAAAGCTGAGAGAAAGAGGAGACAAACAATACAGAGAGGTTTGGATTTCATCTTTAGCTGCTAATATGTGAATTCAAATCTTATTTTTAATTGTACTATCACTGATTGTGTTTGTCAGGATGTGGAGGAGGTTTCAGTGCGTGTGTCTGATGGGACAGAAGCTCAGGATTCAGTCTGGAGCGTCAGAGATCAGAGATCCAGAGACACACAGGACTCAGAGCTCAGCCTCACTTTACTCTGTTATACTGACGCTCAGGATCATGAATCCACTGATCAAACCTCTGACTGTAACGCTGGAGAACAGCAGATGAAGATGTGCTCCGTCAAACTGGTGGACTGCAGGAACCTGATCGAGAGCAGAGCAGAGAAACAACAACAACAGACTGATGATGAGGAAGATGATGATTATAATGGGAATGATGAAGATGATGATGAAGATTTCATTCCCCCAGGTTTGTTTCTTCTCTTTATGTCCTTTTGTTGTTTTCCATGACACTCGAATGTCATCATCAAGTTCATATTTGCTGATTTTCTGAGATATTTGAGAGCATGATGGCAAATGTCAGCAGGGCTGAATAATATATATATTTCTGATAAGAAAAAAATCTGATTGCGATAAAAATGTTTTTATAATTTCCAATTACTGTTGTCATATATTGTGACAATTATTCAAAGCTTATGAATAATAATCATTATTAACTAAAAATAATAAAGCATTATGCAAACATATGCTTTTGTGTGACTCCGCACTTATTACAAAACAAGCTTCAGAAAACAACATTAGCTATTTATTATTGTTGATTTGACTTGAGCGCATATTCTGTTAATAAATGATTCATGAAAGTAGATGTTCTCTTACTTTATTCAAATACATTTTAAAGTTAGTTTATTAAAGTTTTGTTCCTTTCAGATTTAAACGGTGACTCATCTTCTAATGGAAAAGCAGCCTTGATGTCAAAAGAGCAGATGAAGCGCTTCTCCTGCTCCACCTGTGAAAAAACACTGAGCTCAAAGAGAAACTTAATGGCACACGAGAGAAAACACACAGAACAGAAAGTGTTCAGATGCAGCCCATGTGACATCAGCTTTCCTACGGCAGAAGAGAGGAGACTCCATTCAAAAGAGCACAGAGTGAAGAAAGAGTTTCGCTGCAGCGATTGCGACAAGTTTTTCAGCACCAAAGGAAATCTTGACGCTCATAAGCGAATCCACACGGGGGAAAGACCGTACAAGTGTCCTCACTGCGAGAAGAGCTTCAGTCATGTGAATAGTTTGAAGAAACATGTGCGTGTTCACACCAATGAGAGACCGTACCAGTGCAGCGAATGTGGGAAGACCTTTAGGCAGTTATTTAGTCTAACATCACACCAGAAAATCCACACAGGTGAGAAACCGTATCAGTGCAAATACTGCGAAAGACGATTTCGTCAGATTGATCATCTGAAATGTCACGAGAGGACTCACACCGGAGAGAAACCGTATCTGTGCTCCCACTGCGGGAAGAGCTTTTCCGATCCAACTCATTTCAGAGAGCACCAGAGAATCCACACTGGAGAAAAACCATATCACTGCAGCGTCTGTGGGAAGAGTTTCAGTAAGTTAATTACTTTACAGAGGCACGCAATGATTCATAGTGGAGGAAGACCGTTCAAATGCTCTCAATGTGACAAGACGTTTGCTCGGAGAGACGTCCTGAAGGTCCATCAGCGAGTTCATACAGGAGAGAAACCTTACTCCTGCTCCATCTGCGGCGAGAGATTCGCTTATTTAGGTAATTTTCAGACCCACCAGAACAAACACGCTAAACAACAAACCGCTCCAGAATCATCAGAGTGACTTCCAGCAATCAATCTGGAAAAAAGACTCATGCAACTCATCCTGAATCTTTACATTGAGCTCTTGCTGCCAGTAGGGGGCAGTGAACGTTCATGTGGTTGATTGAACAGAGCGCTGTAGATGGAGTAGAGCAATGACTTTATGTTTTATGAAAAGTTTGGGGGTTTGTGGCAGCTACTTTAACCTCACTGTAATCTCAGATAGAATTAAAGATCTGATGGAATTGAGGTTTATTTGGAATTTTGAATCGCACAAAACTGGCACAGCGTCTTTTAGCAGTATTTTAATACTGCCACATCAGTGCTAAAAAAATAATGTTATTTCCATTTATTTGCAGTAGAGAGTCAAAGTCCATTTCATGTAAAGTTTGTTCACCCGACCGAGCTAAAATTTCAGACCTCCAAGGCTAACTGTGTCTGAAATCGCATACTGAGAGTAGGTATTTATTTAATAGACCCTAGTGCTTATTCATTGCATACTAGTATTTATTTAATAGATGCTAGTTATGAGTACTTTTTTAACGTTTTTAGATACTAGTACCTATTATTATATACAAGTATTTATTTAAGAAACACTAGCGCTTATTCATTGCATACTAGTATTTATTTAATACTTAACACTTTGTTTTAAGATACTAGTACCTATTATTATATACAAGTATTTATTTAATAAAAAACTTACTCCTATTAGTATTTATTACATACTAGTATTTATTTATTAGATAGTATAGTACTTATTCATTAGGTACTTAGAGATATTCGATAGATACTAGTACACATGCATTGCATACTAGTATTTATTTAATAAACACTAGTGCTTATTCATTGCATGCTAGTATTTATTTAGTAGACACTAGTTATGAGTACTTTTTTAAAGTTTTTAGATACTAGTACCTATTATTATATACAAGTATTTATTTAATATAAATGTTTTTACCTATTATTAGTATTTATTTATTTATTAGATACTATAGTGCTTATTCATTAGGTACTTATACCTATTAGACGGATACTAGTACACATTTAATGGATACTAGTACTTATTTGAAATGTCACTAGTAAGGTGTTTTTATATCAGTACAGTGTTCGGTTGAACTCTACTGTTGCCATTCAGACCATTAGCCTAAATAAGATTAGTAAAAAAATAAGATTTGACTAGTAAGATAAGAATTGTTACTAGCAAAGATAGTGTCTAATAAATAAGTAGAATATCTACCAGTATCTGTTATATAATTACTAGTATCTAATAAGTACCAGTACCTAATAAATAAGTATTTATGCTCAAATGGCGTTAAAAAAACCTCAAATAAATACATTTAAATAATAATAATAATAATAATAATAATTAAATCCAAGTCTGTTGTACAGACGGCGTAAATTACGGCGTTTACACAGCAGAACCGCCGTTAATGTCGGCGTTTATTGATGCAATTTAAAACGCCGTTAATTTCGCCGTTTGGCCATTCATTATGGAACGCCGAGTGGTTCATATTTCGTCATCAACCAGACGCCTGGTGTCCAGAAACCGCCTGCTTTTACGGCGTTTTTGACGGGAAAACGCCGTAAAATACGGCGTTCTGTTGTACAGACGGCGTAAATTACGGCGTTTACACAGCAGAACCGCCGTTAATGTCGGCGTTTATTGATGCAATTTAAAACGCCGTTAATTTCGCCGTTTGGCCATTCATAATACGACGTAATTTACGGCGCTCCGTCCGTATTTATAGATATTCAATAGATACTAGTACACATTCATTGCATACTAGTATTTATTTAATAGACACTCGTTATGAGTACTTTAAAGTTTTTAGATACTAGTATGTATTATTATATACAAGTTTTTAATTAATAAAAAAACTCTTACCTATTATTAGCATTTATTACATACTAGTATTTATTTATTAGATAGTATAGTACTTATTCATTAGGTACTTATAGATATTCGATAGACACTAGTACACATTCATTGCATACTAGTATTTATTTAATAGACACTCGTTATGAGTACTTTAAGTTTTAAGGTACTAGTACCTATTATTATATACATGTATTTATTTAATATATATTTTTTTATTTATTTATTTAGTAGACACTAGTTATGAGTACTTTAAGTTTTAAGATACTAGTACCTATTATTATATACAAGTATTTATTTAATAAAAAACATATTATTAGTATTTATTACATGCTAGTATTTATTTAGTAGACACTAGTTATGAGTACTTTAAGTTTTTAGATACTAGTACCTATTATTATATACAAGTATTTATTTAATAGAAATGTTTTTACCTATTATTAGTATTTATTTATTAGATACTATAGTGCTTATTCATTAGGTACTTATACCTATTAGACGGATACTAGTACACATTTAATGGATACTAGTACTTATTTAAAATGTCACTAGTAAGATGTTTTTATATCAGTACAGTGTTCGGTTGAACTCTACTGTTGCCATTCAGACCATTAGCCTAAATAAGATTAGTAAAAAAATAAGATTTGACTAGTAAGATAAGAATTGTTACTAGCAAAGATAGTGTCTAATAAATAAGTAGAATATCTACCAGTATCTGTTATATAATTACTAGTATCTAATAAGTACCAGTACCTAATAAATAAGTATTTATGCTCAAATGGCTTTAAAAAAAATCAAATAAATACATTTAAATAATAATAATAATAATTAAATCTAAGTCTGGAGCAGCCAAAGCACAGCCTTCATCATTTTAATAAATTATTATTATTTTTACTGTAGAAAAAACATTAAACACAGGAGTTTATGTTTCAAAAGCTTTTTAAATATGAGAAAACCTGGTGCAGATAGAATATTTACTAACCCGGATGTGTCACGGGAACCTGGGCCGGTTGCATTAAAGGTTTAGACTAGTCTTAAAAAGTTAGTCAGCTAATTTTTCTTTGAGACTGGACTTATGTTTTATCTAGGTACAGAAAGATGTAGATTGGCCCAAGTTGAATCCAAAAAATCAGACTGATTACCCTTTGGTTAACTGATGGTTAGTCAAACTAGTACTTAAGACTGTCTTAAAATAGAGGCTAAGTTTATGCAGCTGATGGCCACTTCTTCTCTCACTGGACTGTAGGAGGCGCTGTGACAAACATAGTCCATCGGTAAAAGCACTGCAGAAATAAAGAAGCTTGGAGCTCAGACTCGGTATGTGAATGTTGATTTGCTATCTTTAATGTGTTAAAGCGCTTAAATGAAGCTTTCGTTCGCCAGATCTGGTTTAGGAACATTAACATAGGTTTTACTACAGTACCCATGGTTTGTCTTGGGTATTTGTAACACAACCACAGTAAGCTAACCACAAACTTACCATTGTTTTACTTTTTTACTTATAGTAAACGTTGTAGCATGTTGGACACTTTTGAAGGACGCCTAAAATCGATGAAATCTGACGTATCTGCATAGACATGTTTATGTTATGACATATAGTGTATTAAATTCAGCTGACAGTAATGTTTCTCAATATTCTCCAGAAGTTAATTTTCAGTATTCAGCTCTGTGTCTGATTTTTAGTTTTATCAGTCCATTATAAATGTATCTTATAATAATCATGGTGTGCTTGTGTTCAGATGTTGAGCATGAAAGCGCAGGTGGAGGTGATCTGCTGTAAATCAGTAGGAACTGATCTGTCCATGCTGGATATTGAGGATTTCATCACAGAAATCTGTCAGCTGAAGAAAGAGGTGGCCTCACTGGAGGCAAAGCTGAGAGAAAGAGGAGACAAACTCAACAGAGAGGTTTGAACAGCTCTTCATTTCATCTTTAGCTGCTAATATGTGAACTCATATCTTTACTATCACTGATTGTGTTTGTCAGGATGTGGAGGAGGTTTCAGTGCGTGTATCTGATGGGACAGAAGCTCAGGATTCAGTCTGGAGCGTCAGCGATCAGAGATCCAGAGACACACAGGACTCAGAGCTCAGCCTCACTTTACTCTGTTATACTGACGCTCAGGATCATGAATCCACTGATCAAACCTCTGACTGTAACGCTGGAGAACAGCAGATGAAGATGTGCTCCGTCAAACTGGTGGACTGCAGGAACCTGATCGAGAGCAGAGCAGAGAAACAACAACAACAGACTGATGATGAAGATGATGATAATTGTAATGAGAATGATGAAGATGGTGATGATGGAGATTTTATTCCTGCAGGTTTGTTTCTACTTTTTATGACATCTTGTTATTTTCCATGACACTTGAATGTTCCCAAGTGACACACAGGTATATAAATCAAGAATTTATAACCATTTTGTTCATTTCAGATGACAAAGGCAGTTTATCTTCTGATGGAGAAACAGCCTTAACATCAAAAAAGCAGCTGAAGGTCAAAAGGTTTTCTTGTGCCACCTGTGGAAAAACATTCAGCAAACAGGGTAATTTAGAGAGACACGAGACAAAACACACAGAACAGAAAGTCTTCAGCTGTAAGAGATGCGACATCAGCTTTTCTACCGCAGAAGAGAGGCAACTCCATTCAAAAGAGCACAGCGTGAGGAAGGAGTTTCACTGTGAACAGTGCGGCAAGGTTTTATTAACAACTTCTTATAACATGAGAATTCATATTAAGACACACGACGGAAAGTCTTTCCAGTGCAGCGAATGCGACAAGTTTTTCAGCACCAAAGGAAATCTTGACGCTCATAAGCGAATCCACACGGGGGAAAGACCGTACAAGTGTCCTCACTGCGAGAAGACATACAACCACGGATCTCACCTGAAGAAACACGTGCGTGTTCACACCAATGAGAGACCGTACCAGTGCAGCGAATGTGGGAAAGCCTTCACGAACTTAGGCTGTCTAAAGTCACACCAGAAAATACACTCTGATGAGAAACCGTATCAGTGCAAATACTGCGACAAACGATTCCGCCACAAATCATATCTGATTTGTCACGAGAGGATTCACACCGGAGAGAAACCGTATCTGTGCTCCTACTGTGGGAAGAGCTTTTCCGGTCCGGCTCATTTCATATTTCACAAGCGAATCCACACTGGAGTCAAACCGTATCACTGCAGCGTCTGTGGGAAGAGTTTCAGGAAGGTTGATACTTTAAAAAAACACAAAAGGATTCATAGTGGAGAAAGACCATTCAAATGCTCTCAATGTGACAAGTCGTTTGCTCGATCAGACGTCCTGAAGGTCCATCAGCGAGTTCATACAGGAGAGAAACCTTACTCCTGCTCCATCTGTGGCGAGAGATTCGCTTATTTAGGTAGTTTTCAGACCCACCAGAACAAACACGCTAAACAACAAACCGCTCCAGAATCAGCAGAGTCTTTGAGCTCATCCTGAAACTGTACATTGAGATCTTTCGGCCATCAACGCTCTATATAAAATGATGTTTGACAAAGTAGGGCAATGATTTTATGATAAACCAGACAGAACTATTAAAATACTACAATGTGATGAGGGCCTGGATTTCATAAGGCTGTTCATCATATTTTATGTGGGGAAATGGCGCAAAGAATGCGTGAAGGAGAGTTACTGGCAAATGCACTCTGTTTTTTTCATTGCTGGATGGGTTTCATTTAATCAAGAAGGAGCCATGGCTTATCCGTCATCCATTTCATCAATGTCCTTCCAGAGCATTTATGCCGCCATGTAGGGTAAGATATTTACTAGGCAGAAATGAATCCACTGGATGGAAAAGTTTAAGGGTTTTGTGGCAATTACTGTAACTTCTCTGTAATATCAGACAGAATTGAATTTGTCTGTTTATGGGTTATTTGAAATTCTTTTAGTAATTTTTTGAATACTGAACAACCCTAAAAAGTTTGTTCTGAGCTTGTTGTCTTCTGTCTCCCGTTTATATTGTTTGCATTTAAAATCTTCCCGTTCAGCTGATGTTATAATGCACATGATAACGTTTTTAAGTAAGTAAATCCACTCGTCCAGCTAATTACTCTTCAGAATAAACACTCTGGATAGAAAATGTGTTTTTGTGGAAGGTGTTTTTCCATCAAAGTAATTTAATGTGCAGGTTGATGCATGATATAAAATTAAAATGTATGTTTATGGTGTATTTGACAGTGCCACTCATGAGAACACAAAACCAGCCACAGTTCCTTTTAGCAGTTATTTAATACTTGCTGAAAAACATTGCAGTACCACATCAGGGCTAGAAATTACCCTTGTTTCAAGTACAAAAATAACAGCAAGAAACATTTTTTCTTCAAAAGATAAAAAAATCTTGTGTAAAATGTAAAATAAAACATTTGTTTCTTATCAAATAATACTACACATACAACAGTGCTAGTAAAACATGTTGCAGTGTTGCAGAAGCAAGGAGTTTAAAACCTTCGCATTAGCTTTATCGTCATACAAATTCACTTTGTTCTTAAAATGGAAACAAAAAAGTCCTGATAGACATATGTCTGCAAGATGTCTGTTAAAGATCGCTTGATCTGGAAAGCATCTGCCGTGTACAGACATCTGATAGACGTCTGTAAGTTGTCAGTTTTACGTATATTCTAAATCATTAACCTCTTACAGACATTTTCTATTCAGATGAGCAAACACTAAAAAAAATACATCTTGCTGATGTCAAATAGATGTCTCTGTGATGTATGTGATGTCATCTCCGTCAATGTGATGATCTATTTGACGTCTGCATTTACATTTGCAAGACATCGACTGGACGTTTCCTACCAGATGTCAAATAGACGTCAATTAGATGTCTTTAAGATGTTTTAGAACGTATATAAAACTGACATCTTACAGATGTCTTCCAGATGTTTGCCCACAGCAGATGCACACGTACGTCTGCAAGATCTGTTAAAGATCTCCCGATCTGGAAAGCATCTGCTGTGTACAAACGTCTGGCAGACATCTGTAAGATGTCAGTTTTACATACTTTGTAAAATATCTTAAAGACATCTAATAAACGTCTATTTGACATCTAATAGGAAAGTCCAACAGACATATTGCAGATGAGCAAACTATGTCTTGCAGATGTAAATGCAGACGTCAAATAGACATCTCTGAGATGTATGTGTGCTATCAGGGGTGATACATCACAGAGACATTTATTTGACATCTACATTTACATCTGGAAGACATTTTTTAGATTTTTTGCTCATCTGCAATACGTCTATAGGACGCTTCCTATCAGATGTCAAATAGACGTCTATTAGATGTCATTAAGATGTTTATGATTTAGAATATGTAAAACTGACATCTTACAGACATCTGCCAGATGTTTGTACACAGCAGATGCTTTCCAGATCAAGCGATCTTTAACAGACATCTTGCAGATATAAGTGCTTTCTGGATAACACAAGTGAGCACATGCGCTAGAAAGCATCATCTTAGTACTGTCATTGCTATTTTTCTTCAGATGGACGATAAAAATGTTTTTTTTTTTTAAAAAGTACAGTTGCGGGAATCTTCTACCCTGATCACACAAACACTTGTTAGCGGGGGTTTCAGTTGATGCATCTCCAGTAGTTTGTAACTGTTTCGTTTTAATCACAATGTGAAACAACCACCTGATCAAGTGTTGCCATGTCTATTTGATGTCTATTTGACGTCTGCATTTACATCTGCAAGATGTAGTTTAGTATCAGTCAAACAGATGTCTATTAGATGTCTTTAAGATGTTTATGATTTAGAATGTATGTAAAACTGACATCTTACAGACATTTTTACACAGCAGATGCTTTCCAGATCAAGAGATTTTTAACAGACATCTTGCAGACGTACGTGTGCTATCTGGGTAATTAATGGCAAATACAGGGCACAATGCAAATTTCATCACCAAAAATAGTGCGCGCAGCACCTGGTTTTTGAAGCAGCACATACTTTGTAAGCGCAGAATGCACATGCGCACTGAATTTGTTTTGCACTAATCAGTTGTTCCACAAGGTGGCAGCACTGGCCCAGGCCATTGTTTCACAGGAGAAAACTAAACTAAAGACACGTAACAACAAAAATTACCAGAGACTGCAACAACAACAGACTTTGAACGCATCAGACATACTGTACGCATTCCTTAGCGTAAGTATATTTTAGGCTTTAGAAGGAACTTGAATTTAAATGTTTACTGTTTTTATTTTCAGCCATCTGAGAAAGTTCCTCAGACACATCATAATCTCAATGTGTTTATCTGTCCATGATATCATACTTTCAGGACTAGTATAGCTTTGATTTGAAAGAGGACAGGAGTTACCGTAAGCAGACTTTGTCACAAAAAAATCGGCTCTGTTTAGCTAGCTTTATGAATCTAAAGTACCTCTTCACCTGTCTCCCACATAAACAGAGATCAAATTTCCCAACAGCTTAAAGGCGTAAAGTGGCATGTAAGTGCAGATCATATAAACGCGATGGTCTGTGATTGATAATCGGTTAAGGCTTCAGGGAACAGAGGTGTTTTAGAGAAGACCTCTTTCATAAGGCAGATCAGAGGCTAGTTCTTCAAATATCATCTTCACAACATTTCCTCACATACTGTATGTAAATAAAAGCTGCCTTTTGCATGTAAGACGTTCTTCGCTAAAGGCTGAATCGTTTCGTATCCGCCTCCAGAGACGCGTAGATCACGAGACGAGCCCCACAACCTGAAATATTCTTGCTTAACCGACTGAAAGAAAGCAGTTGTAAGATCTTCTCAATGGAAAGGAGTCCCATGTGCTGCAGAATTAAAGCTCTGTGAGAAGTCTTTAAAGGTCAAACGTCTACAAGGATCCTCCAGGACTGACAGCTGCTCTATATCTTGGACTCTCCTGAGGTCTGATTGCTCCGTAGAGGTTGCTGTAAAGGTCAGAGGACATTATTTAATGATAATTTTTTTAGCTGGTTAATAAGTAAATAGACTGGCTTAATGTTAGTACAATGTTACTTCAACATTCTCCTAACCTTATTCTAATTTTGTCATTTTAAATGTTACATATTAGTTGATGTTCTTGCCATGCTAATGCTAATTTACCTGACTGTTGCTTGACTGATTGGTGCTGAATTCCGAATACATTCCCTTAGGTGAGCAGATCCGGGTAATCAGCTTGCAATACTCATCTCTGACCTGAGGGGGCGACACAAAACGCATAAAAACACACTGAAGGCTCTTCGCCAGAGTAGCGTGAAATGCGTTATATGGGAGTCAGAAGTACCGCTTTGGACAGGAGGCAGTGCATGATGAAGATGAGCGCCCCCTGGAGGCTGTTTAAGATGGTGAAGAGGTACAACAGAACCCGAGTTCCTTTCTCCTGGAAGAGGAAGCAGCCGAAAACCCACATCCCTCCAAGAACACACAGCTGAGCCACAGCGGTCACTGTGAACCCCCTTTAAAGTCACCAGAAATTGATTAGAATAAATGCCTGAATGTATTTTGGGCTCCTACAATAAACACTCACCTGATGTTGCGGAGTTTAGAGAGGTCTGGATTGAGGCTGGAGAACTTTTCAGCCAGTTTCCACACAGTGATGATAAAGACAAAGCTGTTGAGGACAATGATGATGCAGACGGGCGCAAAGAAGCTCCATATGAAATTACCATCAAGAGAGAGCCAACAGCTGGAGCACAAACGCATAAAACAATAATCAGTACAGCTGGAACGCACTCGGATAACACTGTGATTTAGAGGCCGTCAAACACACTTACTGTCTATCGGTGCCGTATCCCTTTGGGAAGGCGATGGCAGAGATGATGATGATGACGAGAGGGACTCCGTATCCCACCAAATACATGTAGAGATGTTTAAGTGTGGTGTGAAATACCAGCACAACCATCCGGTAGAGCTGAACCCCCTCCAGCAGCATCCAGGAGAATGCAGACAAGAAGAAGAAATGAAGCAGAGCGGCCACAATCGCACACCCAACCTGAGAGAAACAGAGAGAAACAGCACAACTACATGGGTAAAGTGTGTAAACAAACATTGATGTTGGCTTGACAAAGCCAAGGGTCTGATCTGAGTTTGGTGGTTGTGGCTTAAAATCTCTAAGAGGAGACATGGTCCAAATTTAGGCTCCGAAATGGAAACTTAAATACACTGAACAAAATTATAAACGCAACACTTGTTTTTACTCCTTTTTCATGGGCTGAACTCAAAGATCTAAGACGTTATCTATGTACACAAAAGGCCTATTTCTCTCAAATATTGTTCACAAATATGTCTAAATCTGTGTTAGTGAGCACTTCTCCTTTCCCGAGATAATCCATCCACCTCACAGGTGCGGCATATCAAGATGCTGATTAGACAGCAGGATTATTGCACAGGTGTGCCTTAAGCTGGCCACAATAAAAGGACACTCTAAAATGTGCAGTTTTATCACACAGCACAATGCCACAGATTTTGCAAGTATTGAAGGAGTGTGCAATTGGCATGCTGACTGTGGTAATGTCCATCAGAGCTGTTGCCCGTGAATTGAACATTAATTTCTTTACCATGAGCCGTCTCCAAAGGCGTTTCAGAGAATTTGGCAGTACATCCAACCAGCCTCACAACCGCAGACCACGTGTAACCACACCAGACCAGGACCTCCACATCCAGCATCTTCACCTCCAAGATCATATGAGACCAGCCACCTGGACAGCTGCTGCAACAATCGGTTTGCCTAACCAAAGAATTTCTGCACAAACTGTAAGGGAAGCACTGCATGCTTGTCGTCCTCATTGGGACTCGACCTGACTGCACTTCATCATTGTAACCAACTTGAGTGGGCAAATGCTTACATCGATGGTGTCTGGCACTCTGGAGAGGTGTTCTCTTCACGGATGAATGCCATCTGCCTACAGGGCAGTAGTGGGGTTATGGTATGGGCAGGCGTATGTTATGGACAACGAACACAGGTGCATTTTATTGATGGCATTATGAATGCACAGAGATACTGTGACGAGATCCTGAGGCGCACTCTTGTGCCATTCACGACCATCACCTCATGTTGCAGAGGAGTGGACCAACATTCCACAGGCCAGAAATCAACAACCTGATCAACTCTATGCGAAGGAGATGTGTTGGCTTTTAGAGTGTCCTTTTATTGGCCAGCCTAAGGCACACCTGTGCAATAATCATGCTGTCTAATCAGCATCTTGATATGCCACACCTGTGAGGTGGATGGATTATCTCGGCAAAGGAGGAGTGCTCACTAACACAGATTTTGATACATGCACATACAGAAGATACATGACACACACCTTATTCTGAGTGCTGGAGATCCCACAGAGGAAGACGAGGTCTGCGATGAAGAGGCAGATGCTCAGATGAAGATGGATGCTGGTTCGGGTTCCTCGGATGGAGCGGCAGAACTTGAACGTCAGGATGCAGAGAAACAGACAGACCAGCGACAGAGCTAAACCCAGACGCGTGATCAACACCAACTCAAACGTGTCCTGGAGGAGAGTAAGCAGAAAAGGAAATCATCACATATTAAAAATCTGAACTGAATATGTTATATCAGTTTTAATGGCTCATGGATGTACCTGGACAGGATAGAGAGCCATTAGCACAGCAAAACTACTGAGGTGGGAGCAGGAACATGCTGTATGGGTGCTGTTAGACCACGCCTTCTCACAGCCCTGCCCAGACCACGCCCTCTCAGCCTCATCCCAGTACACACAGGAGTAAGCCATGTCCTCAGACTCTGCCCTCTCCTGAACAAGAACAGAACAAGAGGATGACTGACAGTTTAGAAAAGGGAAAGCCTACATGAACGTATTGAGTCTCCAGTGAGATGGATGCATCAGTATCCACACCTCCACGTGTGTAAAGACAAGCATCACCGACTCCGACAGATTTTTGGTGTCTGCGTTACTGACGACGGCCGTCACCACTTTAGAGTTGAGCTGATAAGTGGCGTTTCTTTCTTTATCCTTTGTTTTCTCTGTGCTCTCCTGCTGCTGGGATGTTCTGCTCATCTTCTGGAGCAGATCGCCGGATGAGTTCAGCTCTTTATAGCTGACTAGCGCCGCAAACGCAAAACCTAAAGGAAAATGACATTTACATCTCGTCATGAATGTGTTGAGGATCAACCATCTTGACCCGAATATAAGACGATGTTATTTTTTTTGGAAATGCGTCTGATAAAAAAACATCATCTTATATTCAGGGTCTAGACTTTGATGTGTCAAGAATGCATCCTCAACAATAGGTGAAGCCAAAGACACGTAAAACAAGTATGTCAAGAAATATGTAATGTAATGTGGGTTTTGAAGATTGTGAGTGACTCTCATGTTAGCCTGATGGGAACAAACTTCCTCTGTAAGTGATTTTAAAATGTAAGACAGTACCCAGAGACTATTACTGAAGACTACAATAAGATTTCACTTCTACTGTTAATTACATTTTGGTAGGCTACTATGAGACGGAGAGCCTAGTTTGTTATATAATTCAGATAGGGCTACACTGTAAAAAATAACTCTGAATTTAAAGGTAAAAAACAGTAAAAATATTACAGTAGAAAAGACTGTAATATTTACAGTGAATAACCATAAATTGACATTCCCAGAAGTCCCTGTGTTATTTTTATTTTTTTTTATAATGGGATGTTTTTTGTTGAAATAACTCTTTTTTCTTATTTTTTTCTTTTTTCTTAGTTTGTACTTTAGGGTTGTATGCTACATCTAATGTTGTTAAATGAATGTTTATTGCATTATTGTTACCATGATGGTGTTTAGTGTCATCATGTGACTTTCTCATCCACACCTGCTTCTGGTGTTTATCAGTGTATTACAAATGTATAAAAGATATTTCAGTAGCTCAATAGGTATACTATCATTACTATCATTACTATCAGGTAATGAAATTACAGTATTTACCTGTAAATTTAAGTGAAAACTGTAAACTGCAAAGCGCAGCTACTGTATTTTTACGGTAACAAACAGCTGCCAGTTTTCTACCGTAAATTTTACTGATTTTTTATTTTTTTTTTTACAGTGTACCAGTTAATTTTATGGTATATCAAAAAGTGTATTTTTTTATTTAAACATGATTGTTGGTATATTTTACCAATATTTACAATACTTTAAAAACTAAAATTAAAATATGCAATATTTTAAGAAAAAGAAAAGAAAATATTTGGGGGTCGTCTTATAATCAGGGTCGGCTTATATTCGGGTCAATACAGTACATATATGTTCAGGTGTGTATTTGTACCTGGATATGAGTTCCCTACTACTGTTTCCCAGCTGGTGTTGAAAAGGGCGGAGTCTGTGCTCAGAGTGACACGCCCAATGGGCGGAGCTTGGCTCCGCATGACTGCAACCTCAGCGACTGTCAATCACATGATCATACAGAACAGCTTTCAGTCTTAATTAAATTAGTCGATATTTACAATACAAATGCCCTATTTTTTAATATATCCATTTAGCACCACAGTGAGAGTGTATCTAAAATCGGTTCCTCACAGGTGTTGTGTGTCTCTATCCTGGTCAGAGGCTCTTTCAGCTGAGGTCCGATCAGACGCATGCTGTTCTCCACCGCGTCCAGAAAGTGACTCAACGCCTCGCCGTCGCCGATATTTCCTTCAGACAGCAGCTCGTCAGTGGAAGTGAACACATTCTGTCAAACACAGCGGATTTAGTGGAATATTTCAGGTCAAACTGCTTTGTCAACACATACAGAATGCAGAAGAAAACAGAAGGAGGAAGACGGGTGTTTGTTTCACCTCCAGTAACTCCTCTCCCTTCTGGTGGCCTCTGTTTGGATCGCGCAGAGACTCACAGCTGTTCTTCAACAGCGCCAGCAAATGCTTCAACTGGAAGACACAAATCAAAGTCTGAGGAGTGATTTTTCACCAAGTTCTACCAAAATAGTCACAAGGAGTCATTCTACCTTTACAGGAGCGTTCTTCAAGTCAGACTCTAAGTGGTCGCAGCTCATCTCTGTGCACAACAATAAAACACAATTAATTTTGCACATTAGCAATGAACATGAGCATGCATATGCGAACTAAATGCTCACCGATGCATTTTGACTGGTTGTTGCCATAATTGCTGTAACCCTTGTGACACGTGCAGATGTAGCTGCCTGGATGATTGTAGCAGTCGACGTTTGTGCCGCAAACATCTGGATCTGAACACTCATTAATGTCTGTGAGAGAGAGAAGACTGTCAAACATATGAATGTTTATGTATGTATTTAATAGTATTGCTATCATTTGGATGCACAGATATATGCTAGAGTTCAAAAGAGAAAAAATGCTTTTATTCATCAAGGATGCATTGAATTGATCAAAAGTGACAGTAAAGACATTTATAATGTGACAAAAGAGGCACAAAATCACTTTCACTGACTTTTCCCTTAAATGTTCGCTCTTGGTAGAAAGACCTACCCAATTTAATCAAACAGCTGAATCACCTAAAAACACATCTTTTCCGATTTTATTTGACCCTCTAAATCTAGCACTCTCTATTCTATTTCTATTCTTAAAGAAAAATCTCTATTATTTTTTGTCATCCATCTTTTC
This sequence comes from Cirrhinus molitorella, assembly GCA_033026305.1. Lineage (NCBI taxonomy): Eukaryota > Metazoa > Chordata > Actinopteri > Cypriniformes > Cyprinidae > Cirrhinus > Cirrhinus molitorella. The sequence goes on from CM065120.1 coordinate 44,913,905, forward strand.
TAATTTTTCTAAAAAAAATATTCTTTTTGTCAAAAAAACACTATCTTGCTCTATTCTTTTTCTATTATCTGTTTTCTAGCATGATTAACAAGTTGCTAGCATGTTTATAGCATGATTAGCAAGTTGCTAGCATGATTAGCAAGCATGTTAGCATGATTCTATGGTAATTAGCATGGGTAGCTTGTTACTAGCATATTTCTAGCATGATTAGCATGTTGATGGCATGATTCTAACAAGATTAATATGTTGTTAGCATGATTCTAGCACAATTAACATGCTGCTAGCATGATTAGCAAGTTGATATGTTTTTAACATGGTTAGCAAGTTACTAGCATGTTGTTGACATGATTCTAACAAGATTAACATGTTGTTAGCATGATTCTAGCATGATTAGCATGTTGTTAGCATGATTAGCAAGTTGCTAGCATGTTTCTAGCAAGATTAGCAAGTTTCTAGCATGTTTCTAGAATGATTACGTTTTTCGCATTTGTTAGCATGGTTCTAACATGTTACTAGCCTGTTTCTAGCATGATTAGCAAAGTTGCTAACATGTTTTTAACATAATTAGCATGTTGTTAGCAAGTTACTAACATTATTAGCATGTTGTTAACATGTTTCTAGCGTGATCAGCAAGTCACTAGCACATTTCTAGCATGATTACTAGCATGTTTATTGTATGATTAAATTACAAGCATGCTAGCATGATTCTAGGGTAATTAGCATGGTTAGCTTGTTACTAGCATATTTCTAGCATGATTAGCATGCTACTAGCATGTTGTTAGCATGATTAGCAAGTTGCTAGCATGTTTCTAGCATGATTAGCATGTTACTAGCATGTTTCTAGAATGATTAAGTTAGCATTTGTTAGCATGGTTCTAACATGTTACTAGCATGTTTCTAGCATGATTAGCAAAGTTGCTAACAAATTTTTAACATAATTAGCATGTCACTAGCAAGCTACTAACATTATTAGCATGTTGTTTACATGTTTCTAGCATGATCAGCAAGTCACTAGCACATTTCTAGCATGATTACTAGCATGTTTATGTGTAGGATTAAATTACAAGCATGTTAGCATGATTCTAGCTTATTACTAGCATGATTAGCAAGTTGATAACTTGTTTCTAACATGATTAGCTAGTTACTTGCATGTTGTTGTCATGATTCTAACAAGATTAACATGTTGTTAGCATGATTCTAGCATGATTAGCAAGTTCCTAGCATGTTTATAGCATGATTAGCAAGTTGTTAACATGTTTCTAGCATGATTGGCAAGTTACTAGCATGTTGTTTGCATGATTAGCAAGTTGCAAGCATGTTTCTAGAATGATTGTTATTAGCATGTTGTTAACATGATTCTAACAAATTAGCATGTTGCTAGCATGTTTCTTTTCATCTTTTCCGTCTTTATTTGACCCTCTAAATCTAGCACTCTCAATTCTATTTCTATTCTTAAAAAAATATATATTATTTTTTGTCATCCATCTTTTCTAACTTTCTATCTTCTTTTCGAAAAAAAAATAAAAAATATTATTTTTGTCAAAAAACCCACTATCTTGATCTATTCTTTTTCTATTCTATCTGTTTTCTTTTTATTTTCTATATAATTAAAAAAAAAAAAACTTATGTATACTGCACTAAACTAATCTGAGACTTGTCAGAGCATTGCTCTGAAGTCGCTTTGGATAAAAGTGTCTTCTAAATAACTAAATGTAAATGTAAAAGATTACTATTTCAAACAAATGCTGTTCTTTTGAGCTTTCTATTAATCTGTAAATCCTGAAAAGTAAAATCTATGATGGTTTCCACACAATTATTGTGCAGCACAATAATAATTATGCTTCTTGAGCAGCAAATCAGTACATTAGAATGATTTCTGAAGGATCATGTGACACTGAAATTCAGCTTTGATCACAGGAATCAATTACATTTTACTATAAAAATCTGAAATATTATTTTAATTTAAAATAACTGTTTTCTTTGCGAATATACTGTATATTTGATCAATAAATGCAGACTTGGTTAGCATTAGAGACTTATTTTAAAAATCGTATCCACCCCAAACTTTTGAACACACGTATAATCAGTGTTGGGGGTAACGCATTACAAGTAATGCAAGTTACGTAATAATATTACTTTTTTCAAGTAAATAGTAAAGTAACGCATTACTTTTTCCATTTACAAGAAAATAATTTTTCAAAAAAGTAACACCAGTTACATTTTGTTTCCTTTATGTATTTAATCCCATTTTATTAACCAATGATTTTGCTGCTGACCTTTGTTGATCCAATTCAACTGTTCACTGCAAAAATACTTTTCTTACTTACATTTTTTTGTCTTGTTTCCAGCCAAAGTATCAAGATTTTCTAGGCAAGTAAAAAATTATTTTCAGAAAAAAAAAAAAAAAAAACATCAAAAAGTCAAAATTAAGTTAAAATTAAGAGTTTTTGCTTAGAACAAGCAAAATAATCTTATTTCAAACAGAAAACAAGATTTCAAGCAAAAACAGTTCATTTTGACTTGTTTTTAGAAAAAAAAACAGACAATAATTTTTATGTGTCTAGAAAATCCTTCTTGATTTAAGAATTTTTAGATATTTTGGCGGAAAACATGGACAAATTTGGACAAAAAATCATTGTTTGCAGTGTACTATTAAGCAAAACTTACTTTATATTAACTAACATTTGTGCTTTTTTTCTCATTGCTGAAGAGTGTTGAACTTTCTTTTCCTACAGTTCTGCTGTACAGGCGTGAATTTAATTTTCCTTTAGCCTTAGCCTTGATCACTTCATTTCATTTTGGTGTGAAAGGGCTTTTACGTTTGCTAAGAATCAAACGTTTTTCTATTAAAAACAAACAAGCAAGCCCTGTCTAGATTTAAAAAGTAACGCAAAAGTAATGTAACGCATTACTTTCCATAGAAAGTAACTAAGTAATCTAATTAGTTATTTTTTAAGGAGTAACGCAATATTGTAACGCATTACTTTCCATAAAAAGTAACGAGGTAACGTAATTAGTTACTTTTTTAGGGAGTAACGCAATATTGTAACGCATTACTTTCCATAGAAAGTAACTAAGTAACGCAATTAGTTACTTTTTTAGGGAGTAACGCAATATTGTAACGCATTACTTTCCATAAAAAGTAACAAGGTAGCGTAATTAGTTACTTTTTTAGAGAGTAACGCAATATTGTAACGCATTACTTTCCATAAAAAGTAACAAGGTAGCGTAATTAGTTATTTTTTTAAGAGAGTAACGCAATATTGTAACGCATTACTTTCCATAGAAAGTAACTAAGTAACGTAATTACTTTTTTAGGGAGTGACGCAATATTGTAATACATTACTTTTAAAAGTAACGTTCCCCAACACTGCATATAATGAGCTGTTCTAGCTTTACAAGACAGCAGACAACCACAGCATGCTATGATGATTATGATGAGCACACAAACACGCTGGCGTCAGTATCGTTAGCAGCAGGAGGACACTGGCGCTCACCTGCACAGGTGCCGTTCTCATGTTGGAGAAACCCTGAAGAACAGATGCAGGAGAAACTGCCAGGAGTGTTAATGCAGCTGCTGTGAGCTCCACACACTGAGGACAAACACTCATCCACATCTGCAGCCGACACACACACACACACACACACACATACAGAGAGACGAGTGTTTCGTTTAGACACAAGCCTACAAATGAAGTAGTGAGTTGACAGTGAGGTTAGAGAGACAATGAAGGCTGTCTTACGCTGGAAAACACATTCATGTGAGAACATCAAAAAGAACTTTGTTAATACAAATGCATCAGCTGAACTAAATGAGGTTATGCCAGGTTATATCTCTGTGCTCCTGTGTGAAACTGATGTTTTGCATAGTTTCGTTTTGTATGGGGAAACCCAAGATTATCTAAAACATTTGTCAAAATGTGCAGCAAACATCACAGCTTGCTGCAATATGTCGCAATGCAACTCAACTTGATCCTTTCCCAGAGTGACAAATGAGCCATCCTTTCTATCAGATGTTTTTACATGTTTGCAAAGGCAAATGTAATGCTTTCATTGGCTAGATGATAAATTAACGGTACCTGCATGCAAAGTCTTAGTGAAATCATGTGGAGAACGACAACCACGGTTCAATGCGCCTGGTTTGTGGTTTTTCGTTTTTGCATTAGCCTTTGATTGTTTTATTTGTCTTAGAACCCAGCTAACAGGGAACGTTCTCGTAACCATCTCTAAAGGTTCTCTCAAAGTTATCAAAAAACGTTCTTGCATTAGTAAACATTCAAACATTCCAAAAACGTTAGCATAAAAACTTTATATTTGTGTTGTTAGTGGAACATTCTAAAAACATTATCAAAACAACATTATCATTGCGTTGGTGGAACATTTTAAAAATGTCAGAAATGGAACATTCTAAAAACGTTACAAACATTATAATTTCGTTGTTGGTGGAATGTTTTTAAAATGTTAGCAACGTTACCAAGTGTTTTTTTTTTTTTTTCTCATACATGCCTTTCTTGTGTGTGTGTGTGTGTGTGTGTGTGTGTGTGTGTGTTTTAACTGAGTCCTGGTGTCCACTATAGAATCAATGCATTTGAATTAAATATCTTTAAAAAGTAAAATAAATAAATATATAAGTAAATAATAATAATAATAATAATAATAATAATAATAATCTATTTCATTAAAAAAATGAATTCATAAAACTCTTCTTGCAATTACTATTTGATAATCCTTCAAATTAAATAAAAATTCACATTTATATATGTGTATAACGTGATAGGATGGGCATGGTTTTGGAGAGTATGTGCTTTTTGTGCTGAACATTCGAACATTCTACGAACATTCAAACAATGTTTTTTTTTAACTTACAGGAAACGTTAGAGCATTAATATAATGCGGATTGGAATGTTTTAATAGCATTTTAAACAACATTCTTAGAACATTAATATAACAAGAGAATGAAACGTTCTAAAAACGTTAATGCAACATCTAAAAAACTGGACGTTTTGAACGTTTTTATAACTTTATGGGAACATTATGGGAATGTTTTTACAATTAAAAATTGCTGGGAATTGGAATTTTCTGTGTGTGCCCATGATTTCACACGCTGAGATGAGGAAACACCTCCCTGCTTCTATTTGAAACAGCAACACATGCAATGATAAACCTTTCTAAGGGGCCGTTCACGTTGTGCCAAAAAATGTGTGGGAAACACAAAGCGCAACGCTTTCTCCTTCTTTCCAAAGTGCTCTCCCATGGCGTCTGCTGTTGCTAAGCAACAATGACCTGCGCTCTACATGAAGACGTGGAAGTTACAGCATAAATGTAAGGATAAATGGATTTCCAGCACTAAACATCAATTACAGTAGCTCTGCTACTACGTTTATTTAAAAATGGTTATCCCTGTAACAGATCAGCTGTTCATCCATCTTGGCTGAGCTTTCAATGTTGTTACGGGGAAGGATGAAGCTGATTGGTTGGTTCTTGTCACATGACCTGCGGTGTGCTTTCGGCATTCTGAAAACTTGAGATGTTTACCTCAAATATCTTTACCTGAATAAAATGAGCATGTTGCTTCCATTATGAGCGCAACATACTGCACATCTACATTTAAAATAACGAACTTCGGCGTGCAAAAGATGCGAAATGTGAACGGCCCCTAAACGTGTTCTCCAGCAAAAGAGTTCTAAAAACAAAAGTTCTAAAAACATTATAACTTGTTATTAATTCACAACATCAGTTGAGTGTTACAGTGTGATCTGATGTGGCTTTGTATCACAGAATGAGGCAGACAATAAATACTCATATACTATGTTGATTAGCAATGTCTTACAAATATACTTAATCATTATGAAAATACACGAGATGGCTTGAAGAACACAGACAAACCATATACTATTGCAGACGAGTGTTTATTGTCCTTAGATTTATTCATTCAAAACGTTAACACTATATCTTGTTTTTATTCACTTACAGCGATAGCGATGCCTTTATCCATATTAGAGATTTCCTGGCTGGAACTAAAGGTTGTCAGCAGGGTTGCCAGGTTTTCACAAAAAAAAACTGCCCAATTGCTACTCAAAACTAGCCCAAAAGTAGCCCAATCGTGTTTCGAGGGGGGTCCCCCTGTAAAAATCACGTTTCAGAGGGTAAAATACATGTTTTGTGGTGGGGGTCCTCTGGTAAAATTAGCATTCCAGGGGCTAAATATTACGTTATTGGGGTCGGACATGAAAAACAACCCACGACAACAGTATGAAAGTAGCACAATTCCACAGGAAAACCGCGGACTTGTCAACACTGGTCATCAGTGTTAAATCTTTGACGCATATGTGGATTTTCTGCACGAGGGTGCCCTCTGGCGTCCAATATGAATGAAACCCATTCTATTTTGCATAAAAATCGAAAAAATAATACCGCTCTCAAAAGAAATATTAAGCACACATATAAAAATCCATGTTTTTTTCCAGTGTACAGAGGTTTACAAAAGTATTTGTTGTTAATTTGTAGCCAAAAAAAAAAAAAACACTCTGATGTGGTAAGCTATCAGAACCGAACCAAAAAACGTGGTTAAAAACCGAGGTACGTATTGAACCGTGGACTAACTGTATTGTTGCATCCCTAGTAAGCTGCTATTTCAAAACAGAGTCCTTCATTAATATACAACTGAGCTGGTGGCAAGAACTAACTCTTAAAAATGCTAAATGCATTGCACAGATCTTGGATGGTTATAATCTGGTTAGAAATTAACCAGAGAAAAAATGTCTTTGTTTTCATCTGATATCTAATAATTATCTATGCTAGAAGTATTTAGGTATGGGTTTAAACAACATTTTAACTAGCTGACACTAAAATGTGCCAGCATTTTGTTCTGGAAGACAAGCATTGATCTTTCATGAAAAAAAAAAACGATTATAATGATGTCCTTTGCTTTGATCAATGGTCGAATGAAAAGCAGGACGCTTGAGGACACTCACCTTCACATCCTGAGTCTGTCCTTGAGGGCCGGTATCCATTTCGGCACGTGCAATTGTAAGAGCCGATTGTGTTTTTACACTCCATATTACCAAAACACTCATGTTTTTTCTCAAAACACTCATTGATATCTGTTGGGGGAAGCATTCGATATTAGTTATAGCATTTAAATCAGTAGAGGAGTCTTTTATCTCATAATCCTCTCTCGTACCCTGACACTGTCCCGTTGTTGCTGAGAAATTGAGCGTTGTTGGTCGAAATCCTTCATCACAGGTGCAGTAGTAACTTCCATTTGTGTTGAAACACTGAGCGTGATCGCCACAGTAACCCGGCGTCGCACACTCATCTGTATCTGTAAGAAAGACAGGAATCAGGAAGGAAACATCATTACAAAGTTAGAGGAGATCTACAAATTCTCTTGTTCGAGTGACATACAGACCATTAACGGTGTGTTATGACATAAACGTTGCATTAAAACAAATAAAGTGCTCATTACCAACACATGTATTGTTTATTTTTTCAAATCCAAAGTTGCATCTACGAGATTCACTATGCTCCAGGAAAAGACCTGATGAAAACAAAGAAAAAACACATTATATTCCATAAATCTATCAGTTTTTTCATCCATCCCATATACTCTCATGCCAAGCCATATTATGTTGCTTAATGAATTTCCAGTCACATCAGGCACAACTGAATGCTTTAATTATGCAGTATATTATGAAATGTGGCTACAACTGAAGGGTGTTGTTAGACACAACCTACAAAACAATAGAAGTATTACAGACACACGTTTGGTAACACTTTAGTATAAGGAGCGATTCTCGCTATTAACTAGCTGCTTGTTAGCACGGCTATTATTAAGATTTTGACTGTTTTTTTAGTAAAAAAACAAAAATCTTAATAATAGGCATGCTAAAAAATTATATAAAAATAACCATCATTTTCACGCATTCAAGTCAAATATTGCACTGCAGAGAGCAATCCTAGTTGTAACTTGTCTATAATTTTGATAATCAACGGTTTGCTGTGCGATAAAAGATTTTAAACGCACTTCGCGGAGACAACCACCCTCCGCCATTGATTATCCCGCTTTTTCCATAGTCATTTGCAAAATTATAGACAAGTTACAGCTAGCATTGCTCTCTGCAGCACAATATTTGACCGAATGGGTAAAAATGACAGTTATTTTGGTCAGTCACAGCTCATCAGCTCTATCATTCTGCCGATTCCAATCAGACACAGAGATGAAATGGTGCGGTAAGAACACATTTCTTTACATGAATTATAGCATTTATTTCAATTAATTATCAACTGATCGAGAGAAAGATAGAGAGAGGCAGAAAGAGAGATGACAGTTGTATGTGCATGCCTACCTACTGCACATCTGTGTGTCTCTCTCTATAAATTAATTCAAGAACAAACAAAAAAATATTATGTAATTGTAATTTTGTGAATTTTTGTAAATAAAAGCCTTTTGTAAATTAATAAAAAAACTCTCTCTCTCTCTCTCTCTCTGTCTGTGTGCATCAATTAAAGCAGTGCATTAATATAGAACAGTGATTAAACTGACTTGACTGCCTGTGCATTAAACGGTTTTACTGCAGCAGCCAATCAGAATCCAGTATCCAGACATTCCATGGAATACATACTTTTATACTACGGAGCTGTTGAATGCTTGAATCTGATTGGCTGACGAACGTTCTGAAGGTGTGCATTATTTTCAGGGCGAACATAGTTCCAGGCAGCTCCTGACCGCATTACATGTCTATATCACTTCGCCACACTATTTCAGTTGTTTCAAAGGTCCTTACAGCCTAAAACAGCAAAATAATCAAAACCCACAATGACACTGCCCAAACAAATACAGTAAACAACATGATAAAAACGACAGATTTTTTCCATGTTTTTGCCGCAAAATGACGTTTTATGTACAAAAGCACGCTCTTTTTCTCCCACACTCTCTCTTACAGACATAACAGTCAGCACACGTGGACATACATGCTAATGTTGTTAGCGCTGCTCTGACGATTAACACCAGAGCCGTTGAGAATCAGAGTTGTAAAGCGCTTTGATCTTGCGTCAGTGTGCATAAATGGGTTTAAGCAGGATAGACATCAGCTTCACTATATTTGCAGCAATTTCAAGTAATTATTAACACATAATGTGCATTGATTGTGTGTTGATAGCTACTCTGAATACGTTTTACAATCGCATTTTATTCCGGGGAGTGATGAAGAAACTGCATTAATATGTTCTCATACTCTTTGACAGTCGAATGTTACTAAACAAGGTTTTTGTTTTTTTTTTTTACTAAATAATGTGTGCAATAATGATCCTGACCATTTAAAAGATAACATTTTCTAATATAGTATTTATATTACAGTTAGTGTAGTATTTAGGGTTAAATACATTTGAATGTGTATTTTTGACATGATCAAACACTCATATTTTATAGGTTTTGAATTAACGATTTAATGTTAAATTTTAAAGAGTGAATTACTGTTATTTTATGATATTCACATATACAACATAAATGAATATTACAAAAGGCAAATATAAGCACTTAACATAATAGAAAAGTTGTAAATAATGTAATAAAAACACAAGGCAGCCAATTGCATTCAGCATACATTTTTATTGTATTTTTTTAAATGCAGTCTTTACTGAAATTCAACCTCCTATAGGGAGAGAAAGATTGCAGAAAGACTAAAAACTTAAAAATATGACAACCAGTATCTGGTTATGGTCACTATTATGGTGTTTCTTACATCATCTAACCGCAATTATAGTATAACTGTTTTTTATCGATAAACATTAACTATAACACGCTTTGTGAAATACCACTACTGGCCAGATTTCCGAGAGGTCAACTGATGCATTAAAATGTCAAAAAATGCAGTAATTTCTTCAATTCACAAGTGACTGTGCTTGAGAAGCACTGAAATGAATGGGCTTCAATGCTGGAACTATTGGTTTTTTGGATCTATTGGCCGCTTCATGACACTCTTTACTTCTCAGTTCCCATGGACTCCTATGGGAGTGTCGCAACTCTGTTTCTCAACAGCTCTGTAAAGCACATGTTCTGCATAAGCATATTCTACATCCCTAATCTTACTCTACATCTGAACTTAACAGCTACCTCGCTAACTATTAATAAGCAGCAAATTAAGAGTTTATTGAGACAGAAGTCATAGTAAATAGTTTGCTAATAGTGAGAACTGGACCTTAAGATAAAGTGTGAACCAAGGTTTTTTTTTATGCTATTTTACTAAGCAATTTAATTAGTTAATGTTCTGGATTCTAACATACTTAGGTTTTTGCCTGTTGAGTTTTTGATATAACACCCTAGAGCTTAAAGTGTCTTCCTTCCACCAGCAGATCTAATGATAACACGCAAAGTTCAGTAACCGCTCTGACAGTATGCAGTGAACGATTCAAATCAAGAGTCAAACTGGTACCTTGTGATTCTTTGGTTCATTAAGACAAAGTGATATGGTTCATAAGAGTCAACTGAATTGGACTAGACCGGTGGCGCTAATTTATGTTGTGTTATGTTTTCGGTTCTTTAAAAAGAACTGATACATAAGAGTCATTTGAATCGGACTACACTGGTTGTGTTGCATATTTTTGATTCACTACAAAGATCCGACTTGTAAGAGTCATTTGAAATGGACCACATCAAATGTATGGCATATTTCAGATTCACTAAAAACAACACACTCATTTAAAGAGTCATTTGTGAATTGGACTACACTAGTCACACTGTTGGTTTGTTTTTGCATGCAGCCCACATGACTCAACTTTTTTATTAGTCAGTTTATTGAGGCAGAAGTCATAGTAAACAGTTTGTTAATAATGAGAACTGGACCTTAAAATAAAGGGTGACACAAGGCTTTTTTTATGCTATTTTACTAAGCAATTTAATTTCTTAATGCTCCGGATTCTAACATATTGGCTTTTGGCATTTTTGCCAATTGAGTTGGCTATTCAGTAACCGCTCTGACACTGTGTATTACGTGAATGATTCAAATTAAGATCCGAGTCCAACTGGTACCTTGTGATGCTTTTTAATGGTTCTTTAAGACAAAGTGACAGGATTCATAAGAGTCAATAGAATCGGACTAGACTCGTGGCGCTTGATTCACTAAAAAGAACTGACTCGTAAGAGTCACATGAATTAGACTATGCTGGCTGCGCAGTGTGTTTTTGTAAGAGTCATTTGAAATGGACTACTACACTAGATTTGTGGTATATTTTTGATTTACTAAAAAGAACTGGCTCGTAAGAGTCATTTGAATTGGTCTACACTGGTTGTGTTGTATATTTTTCATTCACTACAAAGATCCGACTTGTAAGAGTCATTTGAAATGGACCACATCAAATGTATGGCATATTTCAGATTCACTAAAAACAACACACTCATTTAAAGAGTCATTTGTGAATTGGACGACACTAGTCACACTGTTGGTTTGTTTTTGCATGCAGCCCACATGAACAACTCAACTTTTTTATTTTATTGAGGTTTATTGTTTATTGAGGCAGAAGTCATAGTAAACAGTTTGTTAATAATGAGAACTGGACCTTAAAATAAAGGGTGACACAAGGCTTTTTTTATGCTATTTTACTAAGCAATTTAATTTCTTAATGCTCCGGATTCTAACATACTGGCTTTTGGCATTTTTGCCAATTGAGTTGGCTATTCAGTAACCGCTCTGACACTGTGTATTACGTGAATGATTCAAATTAAGATCAGAGTCAAACTGGTACCTTGTGATGCTTTTTAATGGTTCTTTAAGACAAAGTGACAGGATTCATAAGAGTCAATAGAATCAGACTAGACTCGTGGCGCTTGATTCACTAAAAAGAACTGACTCGTAAGAGTCACATGAATTAGACTATGCTGGCTGCGCAGTGTGTTTTTGTAAGAGTCATTTGAAATGGACTACTACACTAGATTTGTAGTATATTTTTGATTTACTAAAAAGAACTGGCTCGTAAGAGTCATTTGAATTGGTCTACACTGGTTGTGTTGTATATTTTTAATTCATTACAAAGAACTGAATTGTAAGAGTCATTTGAATCAGACTACACTAGTTTTTTTTTTTTTTTTAATCTTTTCTCATTCTTTATTTTACAATGCATGTTAATTAACATGAGCACTAAAGTCCATCACGTAAATGTGCAGGATTTAACCATACAGGCTCATTTATGTTGTGTTATGTTTTCGGTTCTTTAAAAAGAACTGATTCATAAGAGTCATTTGAATCGGACTACACTGGTTGTGTTGCATATTTTTGATTCACTACAAAAAAACGACTTGTACGAGTCATTTCAAGTGGAATACATCAGATGCATGGCATCTTCCAGATTCACTAAAAACAACAAACTCATTTAAAGAGTCATTGTGAATTGGACTACACTAGTCACGCTGTTGGTTTGTTTTTGCATGCAGCCCACATGAACAACTCAACATTTTTATTAGTCAGGAGAGAGTGTATTGAGGCAGAAGTCATAGTAAATAGTTTGTTAATAGTAAGAACTGGACCTTAAAATAAAGTGTGACACAGGTTTTTTATGCTATTTTACTTAGCATTTTAATTTGTTAATGTTGTGGATTCTAACATATAAGTGAACGATTCAAATTAAGATCTGAGTCAAACTGGTATCTTGTGATTCTTTTTTAATGATTCATTAAGACAAAGTGATAGGATTCATAAGAGTCAACTCAATCGGACTAGACTCGTGACGGTTTTGATTCACTGAAAAAACTCGTAAGAGTCACATGAATTAGACTACGCTAGCTGTGCAGTGTGTTTTTGTAAGTCATCTGAAATGGACTTCCACACTAGATTTGATTTACTAAAAATAACTGACTCATAAGAGTCATTTGAATTGGTCTACACTGGTTGTGTTGTATATTTTTAATTCATTACAAAGAATTGAATTGTAAGAGTCATTTGAATTAGACTACATTAGATTTGTGTTCATTTCTTTCTTTCTTTATTCTTTATTCTACAATGCACATTCATAAACAAAAGCACTAAAGTCCATCCTGTAAATGTGCAGGATTTAACCATACAGGCTCATTTATGTTTTGTTATGTTTTCGGTTCTTTAAAAAGAACTGATTCATAAGAGTCATTTGAATTGGACTACACTGGTTGTGTTGCATATTTTTGATTCACTACAAAGAACCGACTTGTAACAGTCATTTGAAATGGACTACATCAGATGCATGGCATCTTCCAGATTCACTAAAAAAAACACTAATTTAAAGAGTCATTTGTAAATTGGACAACACTAGTCACGCTGTTGGTTTGTTTTCGCATGCATCCCAGATTAACAGCTCAACTCTTTTTTATTAGTCAATTACGAATGCAAACAACTCAGCTGTGCAAACAGAGAGGCAACTTTGACATGTCTTTTCCATGGCGCTGTAAATGCAAACGGCACAGGATATCACTAAGATGCAATCTTCACCGTGGTGTGGTTGAATTTCAACTCTAGAAGACTTGTTCACAGATAACGACACTACCTGTATTCTTAAAGCTCTTTATTGCAGTCTGCAATGCAAACACACTTTCACACATCTACTCTTTCACACTTATACAAAACTCTCATCTACCCACATACACAAATGACCCCAACCAGAAGAGAACGTGTTCAGGAAACCACAAATGTACTGAAAATGTCCTAGCGAGCGCTGCGGCTGACGTGTCGAGCGATTCTACGGACTGAAAACATTTCTGACAACTCTCAGAACAATCTGTTTATCTGCAGAAAAAGAGAGCGCTTCACACCATTTTCAGACTTTCATTTCTCACCTGCTGTCTTTTTGTTAAACACGGAGCAACAGACGTGACGCTGAATTTTCCACCCAGCACTCGCATCGCATTTATGTTTGGTGGTTAATGTTGCGTATTTATTTTAATCTTAGAGGCAGTAAATAAACTGTGAGTCTATACAAACCCCGAAATAAAGTGAATTGGCAGTGAGCGGTTTTGTGTCAGCCCCTTTAATGTGTATTTGGGTTTCAGTTTGACTGTTGGTGGTGAAATACACTGCAGTAATCTTGACCTGAATTGCTTTGCTTTTCATTGTTATCACTGGTAACGTACTAATAAAACAAATCACATGGTCCTCCATCTGTCACATGTTTTACTTTCATGTGTGCATTTGCCTGTATAAGCAAAACTTGGAGTGAAAGAGTAAGGTGGCATTCGAATAACTAGTCAGCATCATGTGTCAGGGATCATGTGTGTGCGGTAGAGATCTAGAACTAGACTGAACGATCATCTTAACCATCTGTGGTTGCACCGCCACAAGCTTCCCAGCATGGTTAACAAATTTACTTAACTTCTACAGACAATTTTGCAACCATATACCATATACCACTAACCCTCCAACAAAACTATTCTTGTGTTTATTAAGATTGTAAGATGTTTACTCTAGAGGAATGAATTCCAGCTTTCACAGTCCATGTTGGGCTACATGGCAAACGTTGACCCACAAACATAGTGCGAAAAGAACACCAAGTGTCAAATGAAAGTGAGGGCAGCTACGCACTAGGTTTTGCACTGCGTCAGAGCGTTTCAGTGGGATGCTGCTAAGGTAAAAATGCAAGGGCTTGTGAAACTAAACCTCCGTCATAAAGTTGAGAAAACTACAACTGTTGCTGAAACACATTCTGACGTAAAGCTGCACTGATCTGTGAGAACGACTGGTTAATGTTTTCCTGTTTGCTTGAAGAACTTTTAATACACGCTTAGAAATAAAGGTTCCAAAAGGGTGTGTTTGCAGTGATGTCATTGAGGAACCATTTTTGATTCGCCTTTCAGTGAACAGTTCCTTAAAGAACCCTTTTAAAATCCAAAGAACCTTTTCTCCACTTGAAAGGTTCCGTGGTTGTTCTTCATAGAACCTTTGATGCCAATGAAGAACCTTTATTTTTAAGAGTGCATTCTTAGAAGTTTCAAGTTTTTTTTGAGTTTAGACTATTAAAATGTTCTTCAAAATCTTTGGCAATCTTTGGCAAAGCCCATTTTCGAACCTTTATTTTTAAGAGTGTCAAACATTATAGTCTAAAGTAACATTTTGAAAGTCAGTTCATTGAATAATGGAGAAAGAGATACGCTACATCTAATAGTATAAAAATGATAAAGAAACTGGAGGTGATGTCACTAAACCAGCCTGTGTTTGAATGTAAATTTAATTCATGGTATTATTAAATTACATTGTAATTGTAAATCATCATAATTTTAAAATGAAATTATTAAACACATTAGCAACATGCTATTTGGGGTTTCCCTTTTTCGACTATAAAGAACATTTTGTTGAATGGGAAGTTTCCATGGATGTCTAAAGGTTATTCACGAAACCACAGTTGGAAATAAAGAACCTTTGTATTTAAGAATCTAACACCTTTTTCTTCAAAATTAGATCTACAGGAACTCCTTCAATGAAATCCATCATTTTATATCCAACATAAAATAAATTCACTATAGATCCACTGATAAAAACACAGACTGTTTTGGTGTAGTTTATTATCAGTCTTTATCTTAGTGTCCTCTGGTGTCTGTGTTTTGTCTATGAAAGAGACTCTTCATTATGATTCACTGATGTGAAGAACATGTGCGACGTCTGTCTGGTTTCATGGAGAAACGCTCAAAGAATAGAGTCCTTGTTTAACACACAGCCATATACTCTAATGTCTGACACACATCTCCTCAAATGACCAGTCCAGCTTCAACTTAAAGTTACGCACCACACACAAACACCTACTCACCCAAAAGAAGAAGTGCCCACTTCAGCTCCATGTTAGGAAACACCGTAACTGCTGTCAAGTCTGTTTATGCCTAGGTTTATGATATGAAATTCCCAAAGGAAATCTGTATTCCAGTAAACCCTCCGCTCAGAAAGTCCCGTCGCTGTCTTTCACTTTATATCTCTTGAGTAGGTTGAAATCCTAAATGAATAGTGCTTCTCTGCCTGATAAGCTCTTTTTTAAATAAGTCTCTTTGTCTAAGTTTCCAGTCAGTTTGATTCCTCCCTAGGACCTTCTCGTCTTTCACTCTTGGATCTGCCCTGTTTGTCTTAATCCACGCGGTCGGAGAGTTTCCACTATTTTCTCCTCTTTTTCCACTGGCCTCGTCCGTTATTCCGTCTTTACTCTTCAGATGTGTGCGCTCCTACTGGGCGAGAAGTCAGCAGCTATTCGTGGCTGACACTCCCCCCAAAGAGGGGCAGAGAGAGAGAAAGAGAGAGAGAGAGAGAGAGAGAGAGAAATGAATTTGAATGAGAGAGAGAGCAGCTGTCGCTCCCTGCCAGCAGTGCCGGCGCTCTCTTTCTTTGAAACGTTTCCCTCCGTTTTCACACTTCAAAATAACGACTTTTTTTAAACAAACAAACAACAACAAACAAAAAAAACCGTTATACTAATTTTCTGTTAATTTTATTTTTAAAAAGTGCCTAAAATTAATTAACCTGAAACGCAACAAGACTTTCCCCCCCCTCGGTGGATTTTATCTTACTGCACTGGTTTGTTTTTTCCCCCATGGTGGTCCGACAGGCTCGTATGAGGGCAGACAGGGGCTTTTTGGATACTCATGTCACACACAATGAGGGCCGGTGTTGACGCTCACGCTGGTGATGTCACATCCTGAGTTGCACAACAGTGGTTGTGCCAATATAAACACTGGGAAATATAGGCTACTTGCTGTTCGGTTTATGTAATATGTGACCCTGGACCACAAAACCAGTCATAAGTGTCAATTTTTCAAAATGTTGAGATTTATACATCATTATACATATCAAATTGAGATGTATACATATCATCTGAAAGTTGAATAAATAAGCTTTCCATTGCCCTGCTGAAAAAAACTGCATATGCTGGATAGGTAGGTTTTGATGCTGGTATGCTGTTTTTTGCTGGTTTAAACTGGTCCTTTGCTGGTTTAAGATGGTCCTTTGCTGGTTTAAGATGGTCCTTTGCTGGCTTAATCTGGTCCTTTGCTGGTTTAAGATGGTCCTTTGCTGGCTTAATCTGGTCCTTTGCTGGTTTAAGATGGCCCTTTGCTGGTTTAAGATGGCCCTTTGCTGGTTTAAGATGGTCCTTTGCTGGTTTAAGATCGCCCTTTGCTGGTTTAAACTGGTCCTTTGCTGGTTTAAGATGGTCCTTTGCTGGTTTAAGATGGCCCTTTGCTGGTTTAAGATGGTCCTTTGCTGGTTTAAGATGGCCCTTTGCTGGTTTAAACTGGTCCTTTGCTGGTTTAAGATGGCCCTTTGCTGGTTTAAGATGGTCCTTTGCTGGTTTAAGATGGCCCTTTGCTGGTTTAAACTGGTCCTTTGCTGGTTTAAGATGGCCCTCTGCTGGTTTAAACTGGTCCTTTGCTAGCTTAATCTGGTCCTTTGCTGGTTTAAAATGGTCCTTTGCTAGTTTAAACTGGTCCTTTGCTGGTTTAAGATGGTCCTTTGCTGGTCCTTTGCTGGCTTAATCTGGTCCTTGGTATGCTGGTCCTTTGCTGGTTTATGCTGGTCCTTAACTGGTTTATGCTGGTCCTTCACCCGCATAAACCAGCAAAGGACCATCTTAAACCAGCAAAAACCAGCATACCAGCATCAAAACCTACTTAACCAGCATATGCTGTTTTTTCAGCAGGGTGATGTATGATCTGTTATGATAGGACAATATTTGCCCGAGATACAACTATTTGAATATCTGAAATCTGAGGGTGCAAAAAAATAAAAACATGGAGAAAATCGCCTTTAAAGTTGTCCAAATGAAGTTCTAAGCAATGCATATTACTTATCAAAAATTAAGTTTTGATATATTTATGGTAGGAAATTTACAAAATATCTTCATGGAACATGATCTTTACTGAATATCCTAATGATTTTGGGAAAAATCCATAATTTTGACCCATACAATGTATTTTTGGCTATTGCTACAAATATACCCCAGCGACTTAAGACTGGTTTTGTGGTCCAGGGTCACATATCAGAATGTATTACGGTCATACTGACAGTTCTGATCTGACTGACGGGTCAAACTGAAACTGAATCAGAATCAGAATGAGATTTACTGCCAGGTGTGTTTGCACATACTATGAATTTGTTGTAGTGACAGAAGCTCCACAGTGCAACAGAATGACAGTGACAAGACAACATACAGATTATAAAAAGAAGACTACAGGTGCAATTTAGAAATTGTAAATAAGTATGTGTATTAAATAAATAAATGAATGTATAATAGCGTTGTGTGTTCCACATTTATTTTCAAGTGTTCATGAGATGGATCACCTGAGGGAAGAAACTGTTCCTGTGCCTGGCCGTTCTGGTGCCACCTTGCTCTGTAGCGTCAACCAGATGGCAACAGTTCAAAGAGCGAGTATGCTGGATGTGAGGGGTCCAGAGCGATTTTACTAGCCCTTTTGCGCACTCTGGATAAGTACAGATCTTGAAGAATAAGGGGGGGTTGTACCAATGATTCGCTCAGCAGACCAGACTATCCAACGTAGTTTTCTGAGGTCAGAATTGGTAGCTGAGCTGAACCAGACAATAACTGAAGTGCATATGATGGATTCAATTCTGAGAATCCATGAATTCTACTGAGAATATGAGCTTAGTTATAATCAGTGTTGGGGAAAGTTACGTTTAAAAGTAATGCACTACAATATTGTGTTACTCCCTAAAAAGTCACTAATTTAAAAGTTACATTACTTTTGCGTTACTTTCAAATCTAGACAGGGTTTGCTTGTTTTTTTTTTTTGTTTTTTTTTTAATAAAAAGTTTGATTCTTATCAAATGTAAAAGCCCTTTCACACCAAAATGAAATGAATTGAATAAGGCTAAGGCTAAATGAAAATTAAATTGACGTCTGTACAGTAGAACTGTAGGAAAACAAAGTTCAACACTCTTCAGCAATGAGAAAAAAAAGCAAAAATGTTAGTTAATATAAAGTAAGTTTTGCTTATTATTATAGTGCAAAAAATGCTTTTTTAATTAGATTTTTTGTCTTGTTTCCAGCCAAAATATATATAAGCAACATAACCTGCCAATGGGGTAAGCAAAAAAATGTATTTGAAACAGAAAACAAGACTATTTTGCTTACCGCATTTGGGAGATTACTTTGCTTGTTTCAAGCAAAAACACACTTAATTTTGACTTGTTTTCAGAAAAAAACAAGACCATTTTTACTTGTCTACAAAATCCTTCTTCATTAAGAATTTATAGATATTTTGGCTGGAAACAAGACAAAAAATGTAAATAAGAAAAGTATTTTTGCAGTGTACGGTTGATTTTGATCAACAAAGGTCAGCAGCAAAGTCATTGGTTAATAAAACAGGATTAAATACATAAAGGAAAAAAAAGTAACTGGCATTACTTTTTTGAAAAAGTAACTCAGATATTTTCTTGGAAATGAAAAAGTAATGCGTTACTTTACTAGTTACTTGAAAAAAGTAATGTTATTACATAACTTGCTTTACATGTAATGCGTTACCCTCAGCACTGATTATAAGTGAATATTGACGCACGCAGTCTTTATAAATGGGCTGCTGGTGGATTCCAATTACAGTGATGTGAGGAAACTGCACACACACACACACACACACACACACACACACACAAATACTTGCATATTTTCTCTGTCTCCTGTTGCGATAGACTGTTGGGAATTGATGTTGTATTTCCTCCACACACAGAGAGTGCTGGGTCATGGGAAAGGTCAAGAAGAATGACACAGAATTTCAACTTATTTTAAATAATTGCTAAATCACTCGCACGGCCAGCTTGTGTGTGCGTTTGCGTGGACATGTTTTTATATCCTGGTGGGGACCTAAACCTGAACACACACAGACTGATGGGGACTCGTGTCACAGTGGGGGGAAACAAGCTTATAAATCATACAGAATGAGGTTTTTTTGACAAACTAAAAATGCAGAAAGTCTCCTATGAGGGCTAGGTTTAGGTGTAGGATAGGTGTAGGGTGATAGGAAATATGGTTTGTACAATATAAAAACCATTGCGCCTATGGAGAGTCCCCACAAGGATGTGTGTGTGTGTTTGTGTGTGTGAGGAAGAGAAACAGACTAAACACACTCATGAAATGGTATGTAAAGCCGGAAGACTCGTAAACATCATCTAATGTTTTGTTGATTTTTATTTACTGTGTGAAGTCAGTTCATCACATTCACTATCAACATGATCCACTAACAAACGCACTCCGTCTTAAACACTACCTTTATTGGTTTACTGGTTTCAAATCTTACAAAAAACATTTATGGGCACAGAGACGTGTTTGTTTTACTTTCTTTTTATTTGCCATTTTATAATTTGTCCTTGATTCACGGTAAAACAGCATAAATACATTGGCAATACATTGTAAGATTTTTCATATACCAAAAAAAGCAGAGTTGAGCTTAGCCTAAAGTTTAGTTTAGCACCTTCTGTTTTTATGAACAACTACAAAACAAGATGCGTAATACTTTCTGAATTATATGTGAGAAAAGAGGAAACAGGCATTCAGACTCATAAGATCAGATTCACAGCTTATCTCTTCTACAGAAACCTGATGACATCATGAGAGAAAAAAAGGACATCATGGACGTTCACTCATTAGCCAGACAGAAATGCACCATCTCTGTGCACAAAAAAACAATATATATTCAACATATTGATTAATATTTATTTTGCACTGCACATTAGCAGCTACAGCAATGCAACTCATAATGCAAACATTAATAAATACTCACTGGTGCATTTTGACTGGTTGTTGCCATAATTGCTGTAACCCTTGTGACATGTGCATATGTAGCCGCCTGGATGATTGGAGCAGTCGGCGTTTGTGCCGCAAACATCTGGATCTGAACACTCATTAATGTCTGTAAGAGAGAAGGCTGTCAGTGCTGTTAATGTCTTTTTAAAATAATCTACCTTATGTTATGGGAAGATGTTTGAGCGTGTTTTAGATGGGAGTGTGCTCACTTTCACAGAATCAACAGTTTCATGAAACAATACGAAAATATCTAATATTGGATCAGCATGGTTAGCAGCACAGGTGCTGTTCTCATGTTGGTGAAACCCTGAAGAACAGATGCAGAAGAAGCTGCCAGGTGTGTTAATGCAGCTGCTGTGAACTCCACACAATGACGACAAACACTCATCCACATCTGCAGCCGACACACACGCACACACGCACAGACAAGTGTTTAATTTAAACACTTAAACACAAGCACAAGTCCACACAAAATATAGTGAGATGTTCATGGATCAAGTGATGTTCCTTCATGTTTAGAGTGCTATTTACTGTGCACAGCATACATTTTTATTTTATTTTTTATTTTTTGAAGACCCATATAATCTAAAACATTTGTCAAAATTTGTCGAGTTCACTGCATAATACTTACTATGCCCCAATGCCACTCGACCAGTGTTGAGGAAAGTTACTTTTAAAAGTAATGCATTACAATATTGCGTTACTCCCTAAAAAAGTAACTAATTATATTACTTAGTTACTTTTTATGGAAAGTAATGTATTACATTATTGCGTTACTCCCTAAAAAAGTAACTAATTATATTACTTAGTTACTTTTTATGGAAAGTAATGCATTACAATATTGCGTTACTCCCTAAAAAAGTAACTAATTATGTTACCTAGTTACTTTTTATGGAAAGTAAAGCATTACATTACTTTTCCGTTACTTTTCCATTACTTTTTAAATCTGGACACTATTGTTAGTTAATATAAAATAAGTTTTGCTTATTAGTACAATGCAAAAAAAAAAGTTTCTTACTTAGATTTTTTGTCTTGTTTGCAAACAAAATATCTAAAAATTCTTAAATCAAGAAGGATTTTCTAGACAAGTAAAAATTATTGTCATTTTTTTGTGAAAACAAGTCAAAATTAAGTGTGTTTTTGCTTGAAACGAGCACAATAATCTCCCAATGGTGTAAGTAAAATAATCTTGTTTTCTGTTTGAAATTAAAAAAAAATTGCTTCCCCCGCTTATTAATTGTTTATTTTTGTTGTTCTAAGCAAAAACTCACTTAATTTTTAATTTTTTTTTTTTTTTTTTTTTGAAAACAAAAAAAATAATTATTTACTTGTCTAGGAAATCCTTCTTGATTTAAGAATTTTTTGATATTTTGGCTGGAAACAAGACAAAAAAAATAGTAAGAAAAGTATTTTTGCAGTGTATGGTTCATTTTGGATCAACAAAGGTCAGCAGCAAAGTCATTGGTTAATAAAATGGGATTAAATACATAAAGAAAACAAAAAGTAACTGGCGTTACGTTTTTGAAAAAGTAACTCAGATATTTTCTTGGAAATGAAAAAGTAATGCGTTACTTTACTAGTTACTTGAAAGTAACTTGAGTTACTTGTAATGCATTACCCCCAACACTGCACTTGACTTGAATCATTTCCAATGTGACAATTGAACCAAAAGTGATATCAGCCTTTCTATACAGGACATTTTTACATATGATGCAAAAATGAAATATTTTCATATTACCATGAAATGCTCTGTAAAATTCTATACTAAAGATGCTAAATGTTTTACAGGGATCTTGGATGGTTATAATATAAACAAAACAGAAAAATACCCCAATATTTAAAATGAAGGGCAGAAAAATTTTGTCTGCATATAAAAGTGAAAAGCAGTGCACTGGAGGACACTTACCTTCACATCCTGAATCTGTCCTTGAGGGCCGGTATCCATTTGGACACATGCAATTGTAAGAGCCGATTATGTTTATACACTCCATATTATCTAAACAATCATGTGTTTTCTCAAGACACTCATTGATATCTGTTTGGGGGAAGCATTTGATATTAGTTATAGCATTTAAATCAGTAGAGGAGTCTTTTATCTCTTAATTCTCTCTCGTACCCTGACACTGTCTCGTTGTTGCAGTGAAGTTGAATGTTGTTGGTTGAAATCCTTCATTACAGCGGCAATAGTAACTTCCATTTGTGTTGAAACACTGAGCGTGATTGCCACACAAACCTGGCATCACACACTCATCTGTATCTGTAAGAGAGACAGACACATGAGTGCAATCAGGAAGGAAACAACAAGATTAGAGCTAAAGTTACACAACTTCTCTCATTTGAGTGGCATACGGACCATTAACTGTGTGTTATGACATAAACATATTGTATTAAAACACACAAAAGGCTTATTACCAACACATCTGTTGTTCCTTGGTATGAATCCAACTGGACATCCGAGAGATTCACTAGACCACAGGAACAGACCTGTGAATGTCCAGAAATGAATGCAGAAAACAATTCATCATATCCGATTTATAATGCAGGATAGGATATAGCGTTATGCAGTCCCAGAAAAAAGTTTTGATTAGTTCTCTTCTCTGCTCAGTATGTTGCAGCAAACTTTTCACATTATTAACTGTGTCCTGTTCGTAATATTTGTAGGTATCTTTGCTATCTCTCTCAAAGAGATTTTGCTCATCATATGGATAAAGTTTAAACAACATGTCCTCCAACTTATACGCTCGATGTAAGTCATTTTCACAAATCCTCAAAATACGTCTCCAACAATTGCTCCTCTATCAGCAACAGGTATCCAATGCACTTTCAGGATTATGTGTAGCTCAGCTGGTAGAGTGTTGCACTACATAATGGTGTAATCATATGAACACAGGTTTGATACCAGAGAACGTACACATTCTCATAGCTATAAATCATGATTTTGCACTATTTCTGTAATTGGCATGTTTAGGGTGGGGTTAGGTGTGGTCATTCATATGAATTACACCTAGTAAAATATGTTTGAGTTACCGTGAGATCGCTGTAAATACTCAGACGTCAGATCCAATGTGACACTGTCATTATTTTTACTCCAGCTAGAGGGTGCTTAACTTTAAAATGTAAAAATGGGTTGTATAAGGTGGATACAAAAACTTAAAATTGGGTCGTATTTTCTTTGAGGATAGTCTAAAGTATCTTTATAAAGTAGTTTTCTGGCTTTACTGGGTAACCAAAGTAGTCACATCCTGAGATGCAGGATGTTTCAAAATGTACTTCCGATGTGACTGACTAGTCAAAGTAAGAATATAAACAGAGTTAGATCATGAATAACATGCATGTTACTAATATGACACAATATCAACTTCCCTGATAGCAATCTCAGAGTCGTCTATTTGACTTCTGCATTGACATCTGCAAGGTGTAGTTTGCTCATCTGCAATAGATGTCTATTAGATGTCTTTAAGATGTGTATGATTTAGAAAGTATGTAAAACTGACATCTTACAGACGTCTGTCAGATGTTTGTACACAGCAGATGCTTTCCAGATCAAGAGATCTTTAACAGACATCTTGCAGACGTAAGTGTGCTATCTGGGATGTTCACTCATCTGCAATACGTCTATTGGACGTTTCTTATCAGATGTCAAATAAACGTCTATTAGATGTCTTTAAGATGTGTATGATTAAGAATGTATGTAAAACTGACATCTTACAGACGTCTGTCAGATGTTTGTACACAGCAGACGCTTTCCAGATCAAGAGATCTTTAACAGACATCTTGCAGACGTACGTGTGCTATCTGGGATGCTCACTCATCTGCAATACGTCTATTGGACGTTTCCTATCAGATGTCAAATAGACATATATTGGATGTCTTTAAGATGTTTATGATTTAGAATGGATTTTCTCAATTTTGGGCCAGATTTTTTCCCCTTGCGACAATCGTAGGTAATATCCCAATTATCCTGGTGGTTCCTAATATCATCTTATCAGATTTTTCTGTGGTGTGAGGTGTGTTAAGAAGGACTGAATCTGCTCAGAAGAATGTCTGAGGCATCGTAATCGTGATCAAAAATCCTGATGTGTTGGGGGAATCCTGAGGAAAAACGTGCATACAATCTGGAGATTATCTTGTGAAACTAAACAACATCCAATCAGAAAGCGAGCTGACAGAAGACAGATCCCAGATAGCATACGTACATCTGCTAGATGTCTGTTAAAGATCTCTTGAACTGGAAAGCATCTGCTGTGTACAAATGTCAGGCAGACATCTGTAAGATGTCAGTTTTACATACATCCGAAATCATAAATCTTAAAGACATCTAACAGACGTCTATTTTACATCTGATAGGAAACGTCCAATAGACATATTGCAGATGTAAATGCAGACGTCAGATAGACGTCTTAGAGATGTACGTGTGCTATCAACGAAGCATAACAAATGCAGTCATGGCACAGCACAAAAGGATTTGAACACTATCATCGCAATTTCTTTCCTGCCATTACTTTTAAGCCTTAAATCTAGTCTTTGAATTATTTGTAATTATTTATACTTTTTTAAGGACATGTCATTTTCGTATTGCTTTTCCTTTTTTATTGTATTTATTTAATATTGTTTTTTTGTTTATAATTGTATTTCATTATTGCCCTTGTATGTTCTTTGTTCTAAAATTGCATTAAAAATAAATAAATTCTTCCTGCCTTATGCGCGTCCTGTTTATTTTCAAGTCTCCAGAGATTTCCCTTGTTCACAGTCGGGACTTTGGTTGAAAATCTGTTAGTGTGCGGTATCCTGTCTTTGTTACATTGTGGCACACTGCACACTATAGGAGCAAAACGATTAAATCTAGGATTTTCTGTCCTAATGTTTGTGGTCTCTCACATTTAAGTAAGGGATAATCAACGGTTTGCCATGCATTAAAGGATTTTAAATGCACAAGGTGGAGGCTAATTATGCATGGTTGCCTCTGCGAAATGCATTTAAAATCCTTTATTTGCATTAATATAGAACGGTGATTAAACTGACTTGGAACTACCTGTGCATTAAACTGCACACCCAGCAGCCAATCAGAATCCAGTATTCAGACATTCCATGGAATAAAATCTTTTAGTGTGTACCCAACATTAAAAGATAGAATGTTCATTCAAATTTCTCTGGTCTTTAGTTATGTCCTAAAGATGTTCGCACAAATACATCATTTAAACGTTACATGTACATATTTTGTTCTGAAACGCATTCGTTGGATTTTTTTATTACTATTTGTTCAGAAAACATTCAAAAGTAATGTTTCCATATTGCTTGCAAAATTATACATTGGAATGTTCCCTCAGTGTTTGCATAACCAAGAAAAAAAAAACACATTTAAAAAAGACTGGATGGTCAGAGAACAAAAATAGCATTTTTATAACTTAATGGGTACACTAGCAAAGCATTCTCGCGTTAGCTTGGTTTGACAGTGTGCTTGGTCATGAGAAAAGCCTGGAAGAAGGGCAGAATTTCAGCTTTGTAAGGTGCAGGATGTTTTCTCTACACTAACTTTGCCTTTACTGTACATATTTTTAACCAGAGAATCGTGGGTCAGCTGAGTTTTGTGCCGATGAGGTTTAAAGTTCTTCATGACACCAGTGTAAACAACCACGTGCCTAAATGTAGGCCTACTTCTGTATTTTAGTACTTAAGTATTTTAGAAGAAACTGGCATCACGCAGTGAGGTTGACAGAACTGATCAAGACCGTAAACATAGCAAGCTTCCTGTCTGTCTGTCACATTCAGAAAAAGAAAAATGCCATATTTATAAAGGAATTCTCCCTTATTGAGTCAAAGTCTAAGAAGGTCAACAAAACATTCTTCACTTCCACCACAAAGCCTTTTTAGGCAGAAAAAGCAGAACCTCATTGTAACTATTGGGGGAATTAGAGTGCAATTTCCGTTCACTCAGAATCTTCGAAAACAGGTGAACTAAATGTGCTTGTGTCATTTTAATGTGGACCTGAAACAAGCAGCATTTAAATAGATCTGCATCTGTGTTTTTCGCTTCTGCTTCTCTCACATTGGATGTTCTCTCAAAGTTATAAACAAATGTTTCTCTTGTGACATTAATAGAATGTTTTTTTTCTCAAAACAGTATGTATGCCATTCAAATTTTCAAATTCAATTCATTGTTTTTTAGAACGCCCAAATGTTCTAAAAAAAAACATTTTTAGAACATTCAAATGTAAAGTTCCTGTAATGTTTGCAAAATCCCAGATAGTACACATACGCCTGCAAGATGTCTGTTAAAGATTGCTTGATCTGGAAAGCATCTGCTGTGTACAAATGTCGGACAGATGTCAGTTTTACATACATTCTGAATCATCTTAAGGGGAGACACTGCAGGCAAAAATGCAGTTTTTTTCATGCACCTCTCAAATTGAGATTTTGGGCTTTTTGGTTTTTCATAAAGTGTTTTTTCAGACGAGTGGAAAAAAAACGCCTACAAAAAACACGGTTATGTGTTTCTTTTATAGCACTTCTATTTGCGTCAATAGATTTCAATTACAGTATTTATTTTTAAAGGCCATTTTCTCAACATGAGTTTTTTTCTCCTACACTGAGCCATAAATCTCCACTTCAGTAGCACTCACACACACCAAACTTTACATTTTTATTTCTGTCTATATCCTGAAGGATATTACAGAGGGAATTGTTCATATATAATTTGCTTGATTATATAACATTTATTTATTTTTCTAACATTTTATTTCCCCCAAAAATGAAAAATAATTATTGTTGTCTGTCTGTTATAAGTATTTTCTGAATTTTGGAGTGACAAATGAGATACCCCAAATCCACTCTAGAGTCAAAACATTTGACTCTAATATGGCAAAAAAAAAAAAAAAAATTAAACAAGAATTTTGAAACTACCTTCATCCAGTGTTTAGATTTTTGTTCTAGAAATGTATGCAAATTAGTGCATGTTTCATTAAATAATGCCTCATTTGCATATTTAAACATAATATTTTTGAAAACTTGTAATACAAAAAATGTTAGCAATTATCAATGTAATCAATCAGCTGGGTAAGTAAGGTGATATTTATTAGTTATTTTGTCTCGCCTAGACATCAAATGGACGTTTATCTGACATCTGACATGAGACGTCCTATAGGCGTATTGCAGATAAGCAAACACTCTAAAAATGCATTTTACAGACGTAAATGCAGACGTCAAACATATGTATGTGTGCTTTTAGGGATGCTACAATGGAAACTCACATTCAGAAATGTTTTCATAACTTGCTAGCAAAGCGCTCTTAGAATATATTTTTTTATCAGCTCATCTGGATGTGTAATCCTCTAGTGATGGATGACCTTACTCTTCACATGAATACACAGAGAAAAATACATATATATAACACCATATGATTTGTGGTTTGGTTTTTTCCACACAGGCTTTTCTGTCGATTGAAGCTGCTGTGGTTTTGCGTCTCTGTGTGTATAAACTTTCCATTTCAGTTTCTTGCTTTATATGCTGTCTGTTTACATAACAGTTTGTTTCTGTTGCTGCTCGCAGCTCTTTTAGCCTTGTGTGTGTGTATGTGTGTGTGTTTTTTTAAGCGTATGAATGACTCTCTGACACATCAAAGTGCCACCTTCACTTCCCCTCTTTCTTCCCGTTTGCGTAGAAACGGTTACCTTGGTAACGGACAGTTGATTAATCATGTGACAAGGCGCCAACGTTGCTAAAGAGGATTGCAGCATCGGTGCATTACAGTGTGAAACATCTGGTTAGAATGTTACAAGGAGTTGCTTAGCGACAAGCAACCAATTATAGACAGAACTGTTTTCATCTCATTAAATATTCATGAGAGCCATACAGTCACTGTAACTTTCTAGTGTTTGAGAAACGGATTAAAACAACATGTTAAACATGTCTCTCTCTCAGGCGTCAATGAGTTGATTTCTTAATGGCTCTTGTGTATTTTTTGTGTGATTATCAGCTTGTTCCAGGTGGAAGTCACTCCACCTATTCCTTTGGAAACTCTCCCTAAATCACACTATTGGTCACTTCCTGCTCAGACTGTGAAAAATAAGGATATAATTGTTCCACTTCCTCTCATGCATGCCTACTACCGGTCAAAAGTTTGGGGTCAGTATGTTTTTTTCTTTTTTGGGGGGGAATGAAATTAACATTTTTATTACACTCCAGGCAAAAATGCAGTTTTTTCATGCACCTCTCAAATTTAAGATTTTGGGCTTTTTGGTTTTTCATAAAGTGTGTTTTTTTAGACTAGTGGAAAGACAACATCCAAAAGACGCTGTTAAATGTTTCTTTTATAGCACTTTATCTGTTTGTGTCAATAGATCTCAATTACAATACATATATTTAAAGGCCGTTTTCTCAAAAATGAGTTTTTTTCTCCTATACTGAGCTCAACTTCAGTAGCACTTACACAAACCAATCTTTACATTTGTATTCCTGTCTATGTCCTGAAGGTTTTTTACAGAGGGATTTGTTCATATATAATTTGCTTGGTTATATACAACATTTTATTCCCCCCAAAAATGTAAAAAAAATAAAATAAATAAATAAAAATGTATGGTTTTCTGTCTGTTCTTAGTCTTTTTCTGACAAAAAATATGACAAAAAAATATGACAAACAAATTTAAAATATGACAAAAATTTGTAAAAAAAAAAAAAAAAAATTAAAAATATGACAAAAAGATTAAACAAGAATTTTGAAACTGACTTCATCCAGTGTGTAGATTTTTGTACTATAAATGTATGCAAATTAGTGCAAATTTAATTAAATAATGCCTCATTTGCATATTTAAACCTAATATTTTAGAAAACGTAATACAAAAAATGTTTGCAGTTATCAGTGTAATCAATCAACTGGGTAAGGCGATAACTATTAGTTGTTTTTTTTACCCTATTCACCTGCAGTGTCTCGCCTTAAGAAAAGACATTAAACTGATCGCAAATAATAGTACAAACATGTATAATGTTACAAAAGATTTCTATGTCAAAAAAATGCTGTTCTTTTGAACTTTTTTATTCATCAAAGAACCCTGGAAAATAAAATGTTCACAGCTTCCACAAAAAAAAAAAAAAAAAAAACACATCAGCAAATCAGCATTTGAATGATTTCTGAGACATCTGAAGACTGGAGTAATGATGCTGAAAATGCAGCTTTGATCACAGAGATAAATTTTATTTTAACAGATATGCATATAGAAGACCGCTATTTTAAATTGTAATAATATTTCACAATTTTACTGTTTTTACTGGCTTTTTTTAAATTGAATAAATGCAGCCTTGATAAACAGATGAGCCTTTTAGTCATTCGTATGGTATGTGTGCTCTAGTTTAATGACCTAGAATCAGGATTTTGGTCAGTATACTTACATTTATATAAAGTGACATGTCCTTTTAACGAGTTAAACGAGTGTGTGTGAGCAGAATAACTGTTTCTTAATTGACGTATCCAGTAAATATTTACTTTACAAAAAGCCAAAAGCAGAGAGAATAAAAGTTAACCGTTCGACCCACGCTGTGCAGTCATTTCTTTGTCTTTATTTCTCTTTGGAAAATGAGGGGGTGCGACTTCAGACGAGCAGATGTTTCCTTTCCAGCAGTTTAACAGATTGCTTATGTGTCTTTGAGGGAGGAGAAAAAAACCCATAGCCTAATCAAAGCAAGACATTAATATTTTCATGGTGTGCAAGGAACAAAACGTACACATCAGCAGAAAGCGCGCTGCCAATGTCGCATCTGAGGGGCGGGTGTCAGATTCAGTAGGCGGGGAAAAACTCACTTCAGATGAGGAGCGAAGAACAGAGACAAGAGACAGAGACAGAGATAAAGATCATACTGACATGACCTTTGGGCAGGAAGTGACCAGATTATTACTCTGACCCAGCAGAACCGTTATGAGACAACTACTGCAGCTCATTTCCCATGCATCATTCAATTCATTCAACAGTGAATTATTGAGATGCTCGCTCCAAATAAGTGGCTCAGTAAATTCTTTAGCCAAACGGACTGAGCTGCTACTGTCCAGTGTTTATATGCTTAGATGCTTTTCGACCAAGCTTGTTTTTTTTTTTTTTTTTTTTTTATGTGATTTTCAGCTGTGTGTTGGTTTGTATAGCTGTCAATATTGCCATCTAGAGGTGATCACGTGAATGCACACACACTCACACACACTGCAGATACAGTGTGATATCAGTAGGGGTGGGCGGATCGATCCTTAACTATCGATACTTTCGATACAGGCGTTGTATCGAAAAGGATCGATCTTCACATAAAAATATCGATATTATTATTTTTTTTAAACCAGTGATTTTATTTATTTAGCATGAAATATAATATTTACAATGAGCTTGTATAGAACTCTATCTCTTACGCAGCTCCTTTCACGCGCACATTGCTCACCCTGCCCTGCTTTGCTGTGTTTTAGTCCGTTGAGCTTCAGAGAGGCAAAGAATATCCAGGTTGCTAACATTGGTGAAAATATGTTTTTAGTCATATTGGATCATCAGCATGAAGTGCAATCAGACACCATAGCTGTTGTAACAAAACGTAACCATGGTTAATATATACCACAAACGAACAATGGTTACACTAACCATAGTTGAACTATGGTATTTGTTGTACAACTGTGGTTTTACAAATAGTAATACATGCACAAAAAAAAAAAAAAAAAAAAAATGTTATCTAAATTGATTATTCTACTGGTGTTGAAACATTGTAACACTTTACAAATAAAGTGTCATTTGTTAACATTAATGTATTAACTAACATGAACCAAAAATGAATAATACATTTGTGACAATATTTATGAATCTTTCTTTTAATAATTTTGTGCATTTTATTTTTTGTTAAAGCCAGATAAATACTGTTAAAGGGAGAACATTTTTTTGGTTACAATATTATTGTTCAATGTATTATATTTTATAGTATTATTCTGTTTTTCTGTTCTTAATGTTATTACTATTCTCGATAATTTCATGCACAGTTCATGTTTGCCAATTGAGTTTATTACAATAATATATATATATATATATCAGTGGCGAGCGGTGACTTTTTTTTACCGGGTTTGCTGAGTGCTGAGTCCCAGCCCCCAACCAGCTTTTAGGACAAACTTAACGAGGAAAACACTGTGGCATGTGTCGATTTAAAAGTATGCACATTTCCTACCTTATTTGTGAATAAATCTCATCTCCAATCTTTCTTGTATCGTTTCAGGTTCATCTATAGTTATTTTAATGCTAGAAAAACATAGCTGCTTTTCCAAATAAAAACCGCAAAACAACGTTTACACGTATTCTTTTATGATACGTAATATTAAGAGGGTGGGGAGGTGGGGGATTCCCCGTTATATATCTCTGCTTCGACTGAATTATTTTATTATTATTATTATTATTATTATTAATCACCAGTGAATATAACTCCCATCCAAGTGATACTACGACCATGCAACAAGTTGCAAACAATAAAATAAAATAAAAAAAAATATCATTTCCTCTTTTCCCCCTATTTGTTAATTAAAAATAAATAAATAAATAAAAACTTTTTTTTTTATACTTTTATATATTATACTATTTCTATTTTTTTTTTTATTTAAACCACTTAGGCATGTTGACAATAACATCTTCAACACGGTCTATATGTTTTCAGTGGACTTTCAAATTTTGAATTGCTTGAGAAATTAGGAAAATATACAGTTAAGATCTTTTCTAATTTGATTTAGTCGAGTCAGTTGTGCATCAAACACAATGTGATTTTCGGCAATCGAAATCTGGCAGCAACAGCGCATTTTTCCGCTTCGGACAGCTTACCTCGCCAATGAAATCACGCGCATATCAGCGAAAGCAGTGAACGCGCGTGAATCCTGAGGAGTCATTGCAATAGAGCGGAGGCTAGTAAACTGCGGAGAATCCGCTTGCCCGGAAGCTTCCGCATGTGACATTTACAGAGAATTGCCGTTGTTTGGCAAATAAGTAATTTGACGTACTTATTCCCAACTCTTTATTACACTTTAAGTTACATCACAACTACAAGGGATCAACTGACAACCATGTTTATATTAATTAACCCGTGAACGCATTCTCTAAGACGGCCTGGGTATGAGGAGCATTGGCAGCTTATATGGACGGAACGCCACTGATATATACAGTAAGAGCAAATCACAAAATCTTTTGTGAAATTGTGACACGCACTGATATCCACTATATAAGAAAGTAAATTTAATTTATATTGTGTGTGGTTTTTTAAAAAAATATTGGTATCGGTACTGGTATTTACTTGGTATGGGACCGATACCACCTCTAGATAAAAGGAAAATCTTATCTCTTTAAAAGTTAACAGCCAATGACTGCAAAGAATTTCAAACTGTTGCCATAACAATAAGGGGCAATCCCTCATTCCACCATCCGATATATAAATTACATTTACTTTCTTGTATAGTGGATATCAGTGTGTCACAATTTATGAAGTGATTGCATAATTATTATGCTAAATCTGAATACGTTTTCATAACCACTAAAAGATGTTGTGATTTGCCCTTAGTGTGCCTGTAGTCATGTGTCAAGTAAAAAAAAAAACAGGACATATTTCAAATATGAAATAATATATTATTGTAATAAACTCAGTTTGCAAACATGAACTGTGCATGAAATTATCGAGAATAGTAATAACATTAACCCTTTAATTGTCACTCCAATTTTTGAACATATGAAAATGCAGTATTTACACTTAAATTTTTATATTTCATGAACAAAAACAATTTCTAATATGTCTGATGTCTGATTTTAAAATGGGTTTCAAAGGATGAATTTTGAGATTTTAAGTTTTCAAGTGATATATAATTTCTTACAATTTCTAAAGCATGACAGAGAAAAAGGCAACAAAGTAAGTCTATTTGTGACAAAGGTCTTAACTCTTGTTATGAAGTAGATTTTTGAGGTGCACTCTAAATGAATCTACTACTTTTCCTACAAAATTTAATGGTAAAATATCTATTTAGGAGTCTTAGACCTTTCCGATGATATATAGTTTGTCATGATTAAATTAGGATTTATTTGTAAAATGGTGAAGTAAACTTAGGTGACAATTAAGGGGTTAAGAACAGAAAAACAGAATAATACTATAAAATATAATACATTAAACAATAATATAGTAACAAAGCACATGTTCTCCCTTTAACAGTACTTATCTGGCTTTGACAAAAAATAAAATGCACAAAATTATTACTAGAAAGATTCATAAATATTGTAACAAATGTATTATTCATTTTTAGTTCATGTTAGTTAATACATTAATGTTAACAAATGACACTTTATTTGTAAAGTGTTACCATTTTTCAACACCAGTAAAATAATCAATTTAGATAACAGTTTGTTTTTTTTGGTGCATGTATTACTATATGTAAAACCACAGTTTTACAACAAATACCATAATGGTTTATAACCCATGTCTTGATGTCCTCTCTGAGTTAAAATGCAGATTTTGTTAAATAATCCAGATTCTTATAAAGAAAAATAATTTTTAGTCACTGGCCCAATTTACCTGAACGTGTTCAGATAAAATGAGCCATTAGTTTCAGTTAAAATGGGCCACCTTCTGAGTTGAGTTTAAGCAGAAATGCTGGTGTTTTTTCCTTTAAAAAATGTTTATATTATTATATATTGTATTTTAGCATTTGTGACATACCTTTTTCACATTTTACCTTTTAAATATGTTTGTATGTGATGTGTGTTTATCTTTTGCTCAACTTCGTGTGTGTGTGCATATTAGTGAATAATATAGAAGTGATATTTGCTGAAGTAAAGTAGCCTAATGTTAAACTATTTATTACAGACAGCATGAAAAATAGATGTTTAAAAAACATTTTAAAAATGTTAAATGAAAAACAGGTAGCTGTTAACTTTTTAACTGTTGCCATAATACTAATTGTTATTGTTGCATTTTGTTCATGCAATGTATGTTTTATTGATTAAATTGTTTGAAATTACCATTTTAATGCAATCCAAATGGATGTTCTAAAGTCATTTAAATGTGATTTAAATGCAGAGCTCTGTTATTAAATGAAACATAATTAAATGTGTTTTATCAGAAATGTATCTATTTCACTTTGCATTTCGACTGGCCCATTTTACCCAAACATCTCAAATAATGTGGGGCAGCTAATGTTTCAAAACCTGTAGGGCCTGAACAATTATAGTTTGTTACATCAATTCAACACAGAAATATTAAAAACTGTCCGTTTTAATCATAAGAACACAACTAAATGTCATACATGGGTTTTTTCCATGTGTTCTGAACGATTAGCCTAACAAAAAAGTGGCCCAATTTGCCTGATATCACCCTATTTTACGCAACAAACATAAAAAGCATATTGCATATTGTATTAGCATTACTGTATATGCCATTTATGGGTGATGTTCTTTAATCATAATTTTAAAAATACACATAATATTGGACAAATTCCTCTTTCTTTGTCAAACTAACAATAAAACCACCTTAAATTTTTTTACTACCTTTCTATTATATTTTTTTCATACTTTTTAAACTCCTTATAGGTGTCAAAATCACTGTTTTCTCCTTGTCACACACCTAAACTTTTAAACTTCAGCAATGAAAATACAGTTTAAAAATATGACTTATCTGGTAACTATTAATGTACCTGAATTAAGCACTAGTAAAATAATTAAAATAGGCTACATTACAGTATTTAATGTGAGACACTATCAATATGACTTTTTATGCAAAACATAGCTGCCGCACAGTATCTGTGTCATTTCCACCACAGCACTGAAATGTCGCTTTAAAAAGTTTGTGTGAAAGATTGTTTCAGTGGTTTCTATGGAAATGTTTAGAGTCATCGGGAGGGAATTTAAATTTCCATCAACAACAAATGAAGAAAAATCAAGGTAAATGTCGCTTGATCGGTTCATATATTTATTCTGCGTCATTTCCAAACACCTTCAAGGGTGTTTTTAAAAAGTTACAAATTTTAAGTTAAATAAGAGTATTTTGCATACATGAAATGCTAAGTATTATTCAAAAGCTAATCAGTGAAGCTATTCCCCCCCCCAAAAAAGAAAAAAAAAACTACAGAAATGTAATTTCCACCACACTGCCCTCTGTACTTTGGAATTTAATATTTCACTCTCATTTCCTGTAATAAATCTATTTTACACTAGACACAAAAAAAAAAAAAAAAAAAAAAAAAAACTTTTTGACAACACCTTTTTGACAAAAAATGTGGGCCATTTAACTATAAAATGATGCAATATTTGTTAATAGACTTTTATTCTGTTGACACCCCGGTTTCAAAATTACATTTTGACTACTTTTTACACTTTAGTTTGGCATATAAAACAAACTACGTGCTTTATTCCTGTTTTCTGCAAAACAAAATCTTACTAAAAGAATTTTTTTGAGATATTAACTTCAAATTTGGAACACAACTTGATTTATGGCTTTGATTTTCTTTCAAGTTGTTTCATTCAAAATACTTTATGAAATATATATTTTATATTAAAAATGCTCACAAGTAATTTCCATAAACTTAAAAATAAACATTTAACATTTACCATATCGACTTTTTTGATTTCATTTTTATTATTATTATTATTATTTATTTATTTTTTATTATTATTATTATTTATTTTTTTTTTTTTACAGCTTTGTAACTTCAACAATAATATGCCAAGGGTCTTCTTTAAAATGAGACCACACTTAAGTCTGTATATTTAGGACTGTAACATTTTTGTCCTCTATCAACTATTTTTTTTTTTTTAATTGATGCACAAGGGTTAATGACTTTGTGAATTGAGTTTAATGAGTTTAAGAATGTTTCTAATAAATATTTCTACTGTTTCCCTACAGTCATTTCCATCACCACACATATTTTTTAAAATATTAAAACAGTTCTCATCACACATTAAAAATGTATCCACATTTGATGAGATCATGCTCTACTTAATATAAAAATTCAAGTTATTTATTATCTAATAAGCTCTTACCCAAACCAATATCTAATTTGTGACAGGTGTACAGTTCAGCATTTGGTCCTTAGGGCAGTTAATTTATCTCATTGAAAAATGTATAATTACTTTACATTGTGGAAAAACTGGTAAAACTACTTACAAAAAGGATCTTAAACAATTTTTGAGTGGCATAAGTTATTCTATTTTTAAACAACAGCTGTATATTAAAATGTGCTGGAAATGACATTGTTCACTGCAGGTCGGAAAAAATGTCAAATATTAACAATTTCTCTTATACTCTAAGTTTGTCCTCTTACAGACCTTAAAACTAGACAAATTTGAAACTTATGAGACTGTGTTCAAGATCAAGTTTTTTATTCAACTTCACAAAAAGTGCCCCTATAGTTCAAGAAATGCCGTATACGGCCTGTGTCAATTATAGGAATCGTTTGTAATGAATTTGTTGTGGAAATCCAATGAAAGGTGTTTGTTTTTAGTCAACTCGATAGACATTGTAGCCAAACTATAGGGGTCGCTGTGATTTGTGATTTGTCCTCCGGTAAAACCACTGAAGAAAGAAAAAAGACTGGAGCATTCAGACGGTTTGTGTTTAATACGTTTTCATTGTTTATGCGTTTTAGCTGTGTGCTGGTTGTTTGTGTTTTAAAGATCGTAAGTTGAGATTTATTTTGTTGTATTTCGTTGCTTAGGAAAATTCAGCCACGATATTTGCAATAAAACCTATAGACGCTATAGAATGTTACTATAGAAACACAATTTCAAATTGCAGTGCAAGATATTAAAGTAGTATTGTGATATTAGTTTTAGAAGAAAACTTTAAATATCATTAGAAAATATAACTATAGATTGGTAATATGAATAATTTGGTTAAATATCAATTTATTCATATTCAAATTAATTTGGTTAATCTCTCAATATTCATGCTAAAACCTGGCTGGGTAATAAAACTAAACATTAGTTAATATATTACTATTAAGAAATATTCTGTACATTTAAAAAAAAGAAATTAGGTGTTATTTTCTTAAACAAATCCGTTCTATGTAGTTGCATGAAGTTAAGTCAGTGTCTGTCCATTATAAATGCATCTTTTAATAACCTTGGCTTGTTTGTGTTCAGATGTTGAGCATGAAAGCGCAGGTGGATGTGATCTGCTGTAAATCAGTAGGAACTGATCTGTCCATGCTGGATATTGAGGATTTCATCACAGAAATCTGTCAGCTGAAGAAAGAGGTGGCCTCACTGGAGGCAAAGCTGAGAGAAAGAGGAGACAAACTCAACAAAGAGGTTTGAGAAACTCTAAATTTCATCTTTAGCTGCTAATATGAACTGATTGTTATACAAATTAAAGTCTTGTTTTTAATTATACTACCTAGTTCTTACTAGATGCATCATTGATTGTGTTTGTCAGGATGTGGAGGAGATTTCAGTGCATGTGTCTGATGGGACAGAAGCTCAGGATTCGATCGTCAGAGATCAGAGATCCAGAGACACACAGGACTCAGAGTGCAGTCTGAATTTGCTCTGTCACAGTGATGCTGAGGATCATGAATCCACTGATCAAACCTTTGACTGTAAAGCTGAAGAACAGGAGATCCTGCTGACGCCGCTGAAGATGTGCTCCGTCAAACTGGTGGACTTCAGGAACCTGATAGAGAGCAAAGCAGAAGAAACCACCGCAAAGGAAGAACCACAAAGTGGCGAGGAGGATGAAGATCACAATGATGCTGATGATCAGATTGAGGATGAGCATGAAGATCAGAATGATGCTGATGATGATGATGACTTTGTTCCTTCAGGTGTGTTTCGTCCTTTTATGACCAGATATGCTGAGTTAACAGAATTAGTAATAAATTGTAAAGATATTTGAGACCCTGGACCACAAAACCAGTCATAAGTGTCAATTATTCAAAATTGAGATTTATACATCATCTGAAAGTTGAATAAATTAGCTTTCCATTGATGTGTGGTTTGTTAGGATAGCACCATATTTGGCCAAAATGCAACTATTTGAAAATCTAGAATCTAAGGGTGCAAAAAAATACAAATATTGGAAAAAGCACCTTTAAAGTTGTGCAGGTGAAGTTGTTAGCAATGCATATCACTAATCAAAAATTAAGTTTTAATATATTTATAGTAGGAAATGTACTAAATATCTTAAAGGAACAAGATCTTTACTGAATATCCTAATGATTTTTGGCATAAAAGAAAAATCAATAATTTTGACCCATACAAAGTATTTTTGACTATTGCTACAAATATACCCCAGCGACTTAAGACTGGTTTTGTGCTCCAGGGTCACATTTAGTATGTGCAATGAGCCTTGCCACCCCAAAGCAGAGGATGTGAGCAGAGAGGACTGGGTAGCATGATTTTGACTGAAGCGAGTATTTCTAGAAAGCCGGACAGAAATGAATAACTCAAATGAGAAGTTTAGGAGGTCATAGTTTTGAAATAGTCGTATGAATGGCCGTTTATGGTTGTTGTTTCCGCAGGCCCTTAAAAAGTCATCAGTTTCATCAAATTTAAGTCCAAAGAAAGACCTTAAATGGTATAAAAAAAGTCTTAATTATAATTTTAGGTTTCACTGAATAAGTATGAGTGCTGCACGTTTCAATATTAACGGCAACAGACTACCGCAAATACGTTTCAAGCTACATACAGATTCTTGGATATCCGTTTCAGTCTGACCAGTCAGATTGGACTTAGCGTAGCTTTTTCACGTTTTCCATGTAAAACGTAAACACGTTTTGTAGAAAAAACATGTTAGCAGAAACATGCTTGTGTTGTTGCAAACCGCAAGTCAACTGGGAAAAGACAATATGGCTAGTATACACACCTAGTATACTCAGAAGACGCATATAATCCAACGCGACGGCAACAAAATATTATTAATGTAATCAAGCGCAAAGGCAACGCGTTTGTATTGCAAACTGTATTGCTGTTTTTAACGTTGACTTTACAACGCAACCGCATTGCCATAGAAACGTACATTCCGTTAAAGGAAAGAGCGTTTATGGACACACAAATTGAAAATAAACAGTTGTGATACACAGTGTGGACAGTCAGATTTCATCCAGTTTTGCACAAAATCGAATTTGGGCTGACCGAATCTGATGAGTGTTTTCTGCTGTTCTAAAAGTGCCACCTACTGGCAGAGAATGAATTTGCATTTTCAATAGGCCCGTCTGCTGCTTTTGTTATAAAAACCTGGAAATGCCTCTGGTGCAAACCTAAATTCATGTGTAGCAGCATTTGCTGGCAATTCTGCGAATTTGAGACGCTGAGAATGGCATATTGAGAGCTGCGTGCGTGTAAAATATCACAGCGCCACTCATCAGATTTTGTATTTATTTAAATCACAGCCTTTGCAGTGATTTAAATAATAAATTGTATTATAACTGATAACTGTAATAAGACACATCAAAATCTCAATTTAATTTTGAATGATTGTTCTGCTCTATATGTGACCCTGGAGCACAAAACCAGTCTTAAGTCGCTGGGGTATATTTGTAGCAATAGCCAAAAATACACTGTATGGGTCAACATTTTTGAAAAATCATTAGGATATTAAGTAAAGATCATGTTCTATAAAGATACTTTGTAAATTTCCTAGCATAAATATTTCAAAACTTAATTTTTAATAAGTAATATGCATTGCTAAGAACTTATTTGGACAACTCTAAGGGCGTTTTTCTCAATATTTTAGTTTTTTTGCACCCTCAGATTCCAGATTTTCAAATAGTTGTATCTCGGCCAAATATTGTCCTGTCATAACAGACCACACATCAGTGGAAAGCTTCTTTATTCAACTTTCAGATGATGTATAAATCTCAATTTCGAAAAATGGACACTTATGACTGGTTTTGTGGTCCAGGGTCACATGTTACATATTTAATGCCAATTTTGTTCCTTTCAGATGACAGCGCTGGTTCCTCTGATGGTGAAACTGGATCTACATCCAAAGAGCGAAGGACAGTGACTGACTGTGAAAAGAAATCCAGCAAACGGGGTAATTTAACGAGACATCAGAGAAAACGCACAGAACAGAAAGACTTCACTTGCAACATTTGCAACATCAGCTTTCCTTCCTTCAAAGAGAAGAGACTTCATTCAAAAGAGCACAGCGTGAAGAAGGAGTTTCGCTGTGAACAGTGCGGGAAGGATTTTTTCACCACTCCTTATAACATGCAAGCTCATATAAAGACGCACGACGAAAAGTCTCTCCAGTGCAACGAATGTAACAAGTTTTTCCGGAACAAACGAGATCTTTCTAGTCATAAGAGGACCCACACAGGAGAAAAGCCGTACAAGTGCGCTCACTGCGAGAAGAGCTTCAGCCAAGCATCTCATCTGAAGAGACATACACTCACGCACACCAATGAGAGGCCGTATCAGTGCAGTGAATGCGGAAAACATTTTAGGAGCTCAGCGTCTCTTAAGTTGCACCAAAAAAGGCACTCTGATGAAAAACCGTATCAGTGCTCTCGCTGTGAGAAGAGCTTCAAATATGGAAGCAGTCTGAAGAACCATCTGTTAATGCACAGCAATGTGAGACCGTATCAGTGCAGTCAGTGTGGGAAAACTTTTACAAACTCAGCTTCTCTGAAGTTACATAAAAAAATGCACTCAAAAAATGATGACAAACCCTATCAGTGTTCACACTGTGAGAAGCGTTTTTATCATTCGACTCATCGGAAAAGCCATGAGCGGACTCACACCGGA
The DNA here is from genome assembly GCA_033026305.1 of Cirrhinus molitorella. Taxonomy (NCBI): domain Eukaryota; kingdom Metazoa; phylum Chordata; class Actinopteri; order Cypriniformes; family Cyprinidae; genus Cirrhinus; species Cirrhinus molitorella. The sequence goes on from CM065120.1 coordinate 44,955,367, forward strand.
GAGAGACCGTATCTGTGCTCCGACTGCGGCAAGAGCTTTTCTAGTCCATTTGCTTTCAAAATTCATCAGAGAAGTCACACGGGAGAAAGACCGTATCCCTGTAGTAATTGCGGGAAGAGTTTTTATAAGCTTTATGACTTAAAATTACACCAGAGGACTCACACAAGAGAAAAACCTTTTAAATGCTCACGTTGTGACAAGACTTTCGCTATCTCAAGTTCCCTGAAAATCCATGAACGAATGCATACAGGAGAGAAACCTTACTGCTGCTCCATCTGCGGCGAGAGATTCGCTTTTAAATGGAGTTTTCAGACCCACCAGAAGAAACACGCTGCTCCAGAATCATCATAGCCTTACCGTTAATCATTAAAAGTGCAGTATGTGAGATTGACAGCTCGCGGTTGAAATGGTACCGCAGTCCAAAATATTGGAGAGAACCATTTCTACCGCTTTCTCTTACTCGGAATCAACGCTCACGTGGGTTTGCCAGATTGAGGACACACGACTAGCCTTGCACTGTAATTTGATGAGTTGATTTACTGTGTTTTAATGTTCCTTTGTTCATAGATCATTGTGCAGTATGTAATATTGCCAGCTAGCGGCTAAAATGGGTATGCAATTCAGTTTTGAAAATGCCCGAAATGCACATTTCAGAGTTGCATTACTGGCTATAGCATTAGTTTTCAGAGAAATAGTTATGTAAACATAACATATTTCCTAAATGTCTACAAACATGCAGTGTAATGCAATAAAAATGCAAGTTTGATTTCTGTTTGTTTCAGGTAGCATGTGTTTGTGGCTGATTTGCTTCATTTTGTTTGTTTTGTTTTGTTTTTGTTTTTGTAGAGTAAAAACACTAAAACATTAAATTTGTGAAGTATTATTCCAGTACAAAGATCACCGATTTCTATCTGAGTACACATGCTCCTTCAGGAATCATTTATAGGCTGATATGCTGCTAAATGTTTTATGTGTGGAAACTGGCATTCATTGCTCAGGAATCAAGAATCAGCAGAAAGAAGAACAGCATTGATTTCAAATACACAAAAAAACATTCTTTGTAACAACTTTATACCCAGCAAACAGAACGTTCCTCTAACGTTAGTTTTTGGTTCCCATTTGGTTATTTTTGGGAGCCAAATCCTAATGTTAGGGGAACGTTATTTTTATTTTATTTTTTGATAGCCATAAAATGCAGGGAGGTTGTTTTTAAAATAACCAAAAAAAAAAAAAAAAAAAAGCCTCTTGAGAACGTTCCCTAGTGGTTATTTTTAGGTTACTTTTGCAACATTAAAGCTAAAATATTAGACTGGGGTTATGTGTATGAAAAGCATACAAATAATAATATTTCTTTAAATCATAATCACATTTTTTCAAACACACACACACGCGTGTATCTTTCTTTTCTGCGCTCTTGGTATCTGGGCCCGTTTTCTTCTGTCTTCCACAGAAAACCGCGAACTCACCTAATTCAAAAAATAACGGTCATTTCATTTACCTGCTGACTGACTAACATTGGTTTATTTAATAATTCCGTCAAGATACTGACAGTATATCCGTCTGTTGGCAACGCCACAGAACACTGGTAGTTTTAATAAGAGAAATTATGTTTGAACAAATATTTAGTGAAACCCTCCTAACCTGCAGGAGCGTCTTTTGCTCTCTCTTCATCTCCGTCGCTCGTACTGTAGGAGGCGCTATGACTTTCTTCTTTAGTTCACCAAAACCACTGAAGAAACCAGACTGGAGCACTCACACGGTAAATGTTATTGTTTCACGTTATTACATGTTCTAGCTGTTTATGTGCTTGTTATTATTTTTCTGTCTCTGTGTTTTAATGAATGAAGCTTTTCCTCGTCCACGCCTTATGAAAAATAATCGTGTTTTTTTTTTTTTTTTTTTACAAGAATAGCTAAGTTTTAACAATGATATTTGTAGTGAACAGTTTTTATATTAACCCATTGTTAATTTTCAGTGCTAGACGGTTTAAAGTTATCACAGTTTGGGGAAATATGACAATATCTGAATATATATATATATATATATATATATATAATACATAATATTTGATAACATCCCCTGTTCTGTGGTGGTTCAGTGTTTTAACGAAGTACACTCCTAAACACATCTACCTATGAAATAAATATTTCTGAATATTCTCCGAAATGAAATGTTGCTTTCTAATACCAAGACAGTATTGGTTCAGATCTTGTTTGGTCATAAACATTAATTTTGAGTTTAAATCAGTGTCAGTCCATTTTAAATGCGTCTTATAATAATCATGGCTTGTTTGTGTTCAGATGTTGAGCATGAAAGCGCAGGTGGATGTGATCTGCTGTAAATCAGTAGGAACTGATCTGTCCATGCTGGATATTGAGGATTTCATCACAGAAATCTGTCAGCTGAAGAAAGAGGTGGCCTCACTGGAGGCAAAGCTGAGAGAAAGAGGAGACAAACAATACAGAGAGGTTTGAGCAGCTCTTCATTCAATCTTCATTTAATCATACTATCTTGTTCTTACTAGTTGTATCACTGATTGTGTTTGTCAGGATGTGAAGGAGGTTTCAGTGCGTGTGTCTGATCGGACAGAAGCTCAGGATTCGGTCGTCAGAGATCAGAGATCCAGAGACACACAGGACTCAGAGTGCAGTCTGAATTTGCTCTGTCACAGTGATGTTGAGGATCATGAATCCACTGATCAAACCTCTGACTGTAATGCTGGAGAACAGCAGATGCTGCAGATACCACTGAAGATGTGCTCCGTCAAACTGGTGGACTGCAGGAACCTGATAGAGAGCAGAGCAGAGGAAGAACAGAGTAATGAGGAAGAGCATGATGATGATTGGATTGATGATGACGAGAATGATAGTAATGAAGGGACAGAAGCTCAGGATTCAGTCTGGAGCGTCAGAGATCAGAGATCCAGAGACACACAGGACTCAAAGCGCAGCATCCCTTTACTCTGTTATACTGATGCTCAGGATCATGAATCCGTTTATCAAACCTCTGACTGTAAAGCTGAAGAACAGGAGATGCTGCTGACGCCCCAGAAGATGTGCTCCGTCAAACTGGTGGACTGCAGGAACCTGATAGAGAGCAAAGTAGAAGAAACCACTGCAGAAGAACAACAGCAGACTGATGAGGAAGATGATGATGGTCAGAATATGGATGATGAAAATCAGAATGATGATGATGATTTTGTTCCTTCAGGTATGTTAATTCCTTTTGTGGCCAGATATGTTGAATTAACAGAATTTGTTGTGAATTCTGCCAATTTGAGACAATGAGAATGACATACCATGAGCTGCACATGTAAAATATCTGGTGTTGCCAGATTGGGTGGTTTTGAATTTGATTGTGTGGGTCAAAATTGGATTAGGCGAGTGGGAAAAAAATAAGTAGTTTTGGGATCAGATTGGCGTTTTTACATTGTATATGCTAATTATTTAACAAAACCCAAGTGTGCATGTACTCCATCCAATCATCAAGATGTTACTAAACACATCCACTGCAGAGTCGGCTGATTCTGGAGCCCACACTTTTAGCCAGTTAAGAACAATAGCAAATGTGATAATTGATGAGTGACAGGTTTTTAGCTGTGGCATAATTATGAGTAGTATCTACAGTAAAGAGTGGGAGAATGGCTCTTGTTGTAGGAGATGACTTAAAGGCTATTTGTCATTAACTGTAACTCAAATTAGAAAACAGCTGAATGACTATGACTCCTATCCATCATGTGTGTAGGACAGCTGCTAAAAGAGATTGAATAAACTATTAAGTCAAGGTTTTGGTGAGCTTTTTGGCTGGAAATTGTCGACCCAATCTGGCGACGCTGAAAATATCACAGTGTTGCATATCAGACTTTGTAAATATTTAAATCACAAATATTGTTGAGCTTGACAACTGCATTAAGACATATAACAAGTTTAGTTCTATTTTGACTAATTGTCCAGCTATAGAAGTTAAAGAAAAAGATTTTAAAAACATTTTGTTCCTTTCAGATGACAGTGTGGATTCATCTTCTGATGGAGAAACTGCCTCCACATCCAAAGAGCAAGGGACAGTGACGGACTGTGGAAAGACATTCAGCGAACAGGGTCATTTAGTGAGACGTAAGAAAAAACACACAGAACAGAAAGGCTTCACTTGCAAGAGATGCAACATCAGCTTTCCTACCTTCAAAGAGAAGAAACGGCATTCAAAAAAGCACGAAGTGAAGAAGGAGTTTCGCTGTGAACAGTGCAAGAAGGAATTTTTCACCACTCCTTATAACATGAAAGTTCACCTAAAGACACACGAGGAAAAGTCTTTCCAGTGCAACGAATGCAACAAGTTTTTCCGCAACAATAGAAATCTTTCTATTCATATGAGGATTCACACGGGTGAAAGGCCATACAAATGCCCTCAGTGTGAGAAAACCTTTACCCAGAAAACGCATCTGAAGAACCATCTACTCATGCACACCAATGAGGGGCTGCATCAGTGCCCTCACTGCGAGAGGAGCTACAACATCATATCAGCTCTAAAGAGACATCTACTCACACACAGCAATGAGAATCCATATCAGTGCCCTCTCTGCGAGAAGAGCTTCAGTCTCAAATCGGCTTTGGAAAAACATGTAGTCACGCACAGCAATGAGAGGCCGTATCAGTGCAGTGAGTGTGGAAAAAACTATAAAAACTCGACTCATCTAAAGGCGCACCAGAAAATACACTCAGACAAACCATATCAGTGTTCGCACTGTGACAAACGTTTCCATCATTCGATCCACTGGAAAACCCATGAGCGGGTTCACACCGGAGAGAAACCGTACCTGTGCTCCGACTGCGGGAAGAGCTTTGCCAGTTCGTTTTCGTACAGGATTCATCGGCGAGTTCACACAGGAGAAAGACCGTATCACTGCAGTGATTGCGAGAAGAGTTTTTATAAGTCAGGTGACTTAAAAATACACCAGAGGAGTCATACAGGAGAAAAACCTTTTAAATGCTCACATTGTGACAAGACTTACGCTCGAGCAAGTGCCAGGAATATCCATGAGCGACGTCACACAGGAGAGAAACCTTTCCGCTGCTCCATCTGCGGCGAGAGATTTGCTTTTAAATGGGTTTTTCAGACCCACCAGAAGAAGCACGCTGCTCTAGAATCATCATAGCTTCATCCTCAATCAGTAATTGGTTTTAGGTTGTGTGGAAAACAACAACAACAACAACAAAACAAAACAAAAAAAATTATGGTTATTAAAAAAATCTGTGATTGTGTCATTTAATTGCGGTGTAATGCTGTAAAAATGCAAGTTTGTCTTGGTGTTTGTCTCATGTAGCGTGTGTTTGTGGCCGACTTTATTTCTTATTCTTCTTGTAGACTAAAAACATTAAAACAGTTATATTGGGAATTAGTATTCCAGTGCAAAACCACTGTTTTCTATTTGAATATGCATGACCCTACAGAAATCGTTCTAATATGTCAACGTTCTGCGAAAGAAATCTTATTATCACAGTGCTTAATGAAGTATGGAAAGATATGGAACAGATTTCGAATACAAATAAAAACATTCCCTGTAACAAGTTTATAGCTAAAATTTGACCAAGGATATACGTGTGAAAAGCATACAAAAATCTTAATTTAGTTTTTTTTTCATTTAAATAATATATTTTTTAAAACACACACGTGTCTTATTTTAACGCTCCTCTGACTGTACGCGCGTTTTTTCTTGTTTTCCACAGAAAGCCGCGAACTTTCGTAATTCAAAAAATAACCGTCATTTTTATTCCATTTGCCTTTTGTTTGATAAAACCCTACTAACCTGCCAGAGCGTCTCTTTCCAACCGTTTTTTTTCAACTGTCGCTCGTACTATAGGAGGCGCTATGACTTTCTTTGGTCCACCGCTAAAACCACTGAAGAAAGAAAAGACTGGAGCATTCAAACAGTAAATGTTTAATCTGTTTCACATATATGTTTTAGCTGTTTATGTGCTTGCTATTATTTTTCTGTCTCTGTGTTTTAATGAATGAATCTTTACCTCGTCCGCTTGCCTTATGAAAAATAATCGTTTTTTTTTTACAACAGTAGCCAAAACAAATAATGTTTTACTACAGTAACCAAGTTTTAACCACGGTATTTGAAATGAGCAATGGTTTTTATTTTAACACAATGATTCGTTTGTAATACTACACGATTTTAAAGTTCTTACATTTTTAAAGAAATTAGTAGACAATCTGAGAATTTCTGAATGTATGCTTGTAATATGTTACATGCTATGAAATTATATTATTGAAATATTGAAACGAAACAAACACTCCTAAACACATCCACATCTGAAATAAATATTTTTGTATGTTCTCTGAAATAAAATGTTAATTTCTTTGCAAGTCAGTTCTGTTCTTCTTCAGTTGTATGTAAACATTTAAATCTGACTGTCTATTGTAAATGCATCTTTTATCATGGTGTGTTTGTGTTCAGATGTTGAGCATGAAAGCACAGGTGGATGTGATCTGCTGTAAATCAGTAGGAACTGATCTGTCCATGCTGGATATTGAGGATTTCATCACAGAAATCTGTCAGCTGAAGAAAGAGGTGGCCTCACTGGAGGCAAAGCTGAGAGAAAGAGGAGACAAACAATACAGAGAGGTTTGAACAGCTCTTCATTTCATCTTTAGCTGCTAATATGTGAACTCATATCTTATAACTATCACTGATTGTGTTTGTCAGGATGTGGAGGAGGTTTCAGTGCGTGTGTCTGATGGGACAGAAGCTCAGGATTCGGTCGTCAGAGATCAGAGATCCAGAGACACACAGGACTCAGAGTGCAGTCTGAATTTACTCTGTTATAGTGATGCTGAGGATCATGAATCCACTGATCAAACCTCTGACTGTAACGCTGGAGAACAGGAGATGAAGATGTGCTTTGTCAAACTGGTGGACTGCAGGAACCTGATAGAGAGCAGAGGAGAAGACACCATCGCAGAGGAAGAACAGAGTAATGAGGAAGAGCAGGATGATGATTGGATTGATGATGATAAAGATGACGAGAATGATGGTAATGATGGGACAGAAGCTCAGGATTCAGTTTGGAGGGTCTTAGAGCAGAGATCTAAATACACTTGGCTCTGTCATAGTGATGCTCAGGATCTCAG